>OX578273.1:55038220-55537220 GCA_951217065.1 Baccha elongata | reverse complement strand
ATAATTGTGCCTTTGTTAACATTAGCTTGCTAAAGTTCCTGAAAAACATATGGCTTGCATCACCACCCACTGTTTCACCATAATATTGCTTGTTTTTCAAAAATGAAATGAATACAGCGGTATTTTGAAATTCAGATTCCTCCCCAGCGACGAGCTAAGTAAATGCTACAAGTAACCCTATACAAAATTGACTTTAATAATCAATCATAAATCAAAATAATTAATTTTGATTTTAATTAAACCTATTGTTTAAGCTTTCGAGGAAAACAATCTTTTTTTGTATTACCAATCAATAAGGTACTGAAGCTCAAGGGTATTCATTAACAACGAAATAAATTGCATAAAGTTCAGCATTGTATTGTTCTACATTATTTAACCAATTAAATGCGAAATTCTCAGAAAACTCAAGCAAAAAACAAAACCCTTGTCAAGGTGAAAACTTTACGTAGGTAGGTACATATATCTATTTTGGTATTTTTGATTTAAGTTTTGGAATTTATCAGCTAATTGGAATTTGTAGTTTGTTGTTACTAAAAATGTGGGGATATAATTTAATGCTATTTAGGGCTTGTTTCACAGTCTCTGAGAACTGAGTAAGTTTTAAGTAAAGTTCCAGCAGTTAAATTAGCTATTTGTTGTGTATTGTTTAATTGTTTTCTATCACAAAAATTTGGAATTTGGTTTTATTTAATTTTTTATATAAAATAAAAATTTTAAATCTTACTAGGTAATATATAAAATTGTTACATAGATGCCAGCTATGGACTATGGGTGTACCTTTACATATATAGGTGATTTCGGAAGCTTTAATTCGTAAAAAAATTAGTTATTCCACTTGGTGCCGTGAAATAAAGCCGCTACCCTGCTTTAAGTGATGTCGTGACACAAAGTAAGTGTTATACGGCCAAATTGTAAAATTTTGATCCATGACACTTTCAAGAAACAACATAAGAGCAAATTGTATCATTGTGGATTACGATAAGTGACACAAGGCAATTTAGTCTAACGTCACTTTCCACACAACTGTTTTAATTTTAATTTTCTGGCAGTTTTTAAGCCTATAAGTGTCATCAATAGCATATATATGTTCGAAGAAAAAAAAGATTTTAACTTATTGGTCGTATAGTGACTCCGTTTAGCTTTACTTCTTCTTTGGGTATATGCTTGTAAGACTTACTAATTTATTTTCTTGTTTCACAAAAAAAGCGCATTTCGTTCTCATGTTTTGATCCCCATGGAATCGGGTGTGAAAATTAAAAATTCGGGAGAGTTTTTAATTTTCACACCCCAAATCCATCCATTCATCAGTGACTTTTTTTTCGCTATACCCTTGTTGCCCTTGCACTTGGGTACCAATATGCTTCTCGTTTGTATTATATTATGTAATATGGACACTAATACGTTGTTCAATAGCTAACTAACTTACTGGTACATTACTCTTAAAAACACTGTTTCTTAATATTGGTATTCTTATATAAAATTACCACTATTATCTTCTGATTTTAAAACTTTTTATGACCGCCTGCGAAAAAAAAAAAAATTACTAATAACATAATAACTCCGAATCACTACTCTTATACAAAGTTTTTCGATTTTTCTAGTATAGAGGAAACGAACGAAATATCGGAAAACTAAAAAATCAAATTTCGTCATAAAATGTATATGTCGTTCTGCGAAAGCGTATTTTCACTTCTATTCATTAAAAAAATAAATTAAAATTTGAGGGTTGCAGTCAAAAGTCATCATTCGTCATCCACCCAGGGGTTTCTTTTTGGTGGATGACTTGGTTGAACTTAACTCATCAGTTGCATCAGTTAAATCATTTCGTGCATGCTACATTTGATGCTGGTATCATGTGGTAAAAGATAACGGATCCACGACTTCTTGTAATTGAAGAAGTTTTTACATGTTGCATTTTTTAGCTTCTATCGATCGCAATGTGTCAGGTCTGAGTTCAGGATGGTTGATTGATCTGATAAATCGCATTTTTAGTTTTGGAATAGTAAATTTTTTTGCAGCGATTAGATACAGATATGTTTTTATACTTACCACAATTTCAATTAGTCCTTTATCTATAATGTAAAAGGCTATGAAGGTTTCTGATTTCCGACAGTCCTAGCATTAGTGTTTTTATTATCAAAGGGCATTTTTTCGTCGATACTAAGACACTTGCTGAAGCTTTATCTATGATGGTAGTTTATGTATACGCCAATTAGGAACTGATGCGAATTTTCATTAGGCGTATGCTTACGTAATCGCAATCGTAGCTTAATACGTCTTCCAGTAATATTTGTATGACAAAAACGCAATGCTGCTCATGCTGCTTTTAGCAAGCGCCTTATAGTCGATATCGCAGTTTTCCAGTCATTTTCTGTCTGTTCTATTTCCTGTAGATATAAAAATTTCAGGGCCTCTCCTAATTGCTCGCCTAAACGTGGTCTTCAAAGAACTCTTCCATTTCACAATCCTAAGGTCATTATCATTTATTTGTAAATCCGGGTCGTATAAACATCAAATCAAATCATAATGGATGGATTTCATTTACTATAGTTGAAGACCTGATTAATTTCGAATGTAATGCAATAGATCTGCAAAGTGTTCACTTAATTACTCCTTTTGACTAGGTATACTTTACCTACTACAAGTAGGTTGCATGCAAAAGGACTCTTCAACTTAACGTGCTGGGTGGTGCGCACATATTTGTTTTCTTAAAGTTCATACAAAGTTTATCTCCCAGGAATTGCATTTTTAAATCAAATTAGCCTTGCCTTTTTATACATATATGTAGGTATATGTTTTGATTTGTTTTCTTTTATTTATTTTTCATAGCTTAAAGAATCCTTTTTAGTATTAACAAAAAAAATCCTGTAAATCATGCAATAAGAAACCAATAAAAATAGACATTTAATAGTATCAGAAGAATGTTCAATTAACTTTAATGAGATATTCCCCTTAAGCTGATTGGGGTCTTACATATACATAAATACATACAACATACCTATACATATGTATATTAAATTTGAATAAATTTCCTTTCCCGTTAACTTATTTTTTGTTCAAGAAATATTCTTGCGAATGTCAGCCAGCTTCGACAGGATTAGGTTACCTTAATTTTTCCCAATAAACAAAAATAGCTATAATAATGCCGCGGGAAGCTTTCCTTAAAGAATTTATGAAACATCGGCATGGCCAGCCAAAAAAAATCATGTCTATACGGAACTATATAAAACGGAGCAGTCTGTTTGTCTTGCCTCATTTTTTCTGGATAATAACCACGATGGATGCAAGGATCTTCTCATCATATCTGTTTTCTTCATTTTTATTTGTCTATTTTTTTGTTCGTCCTTTATCTTCATTTAGGCACAGTGATGCAGAATACCATAAGATTTGGTATTAAATCAACAACCACTTTTTAGATTCCCTACTGTTGATGAATTCGATTTTTGTTTTTTTTTTTTAAATGTCTTTAATTATTTAATGGGACTCAGCACTCAGATCAGAAGAGCCGACTGGGCAGTATAGGGTGTTCAGAAGTCATCTTAAAGATACTCCGAAACTCTGTTCGCAATGAACGAACGAGGTTTGTCTCACATTTAAATACATTTTTCGCCGAAACTTGAGGCAACTGGGAAAGCAATTTTTTACAAAATATACAATACATACATATACGAAATGAAGTTGGCCGGTCAGCTAAAAGTTAATAATTTCTCTCATGAAAAAAAACATGCATATATAAATTTTGCAATTTCTTTAGACAGAAAAAAAAAACATGACATACCGATGATAGAGAAGTAGATAATAATCGGTCTGGCAATTCTGTCTATCTGTCTGTCTGTCTCGGCACCTACAGCCAACAGCTTAAACCGCGGTTTGGTCGATTAACCTCAAATTTGGTTGATAGGGTTTTTGGGTAGTATACGATCGGAACTATTTTTGTAAGTCACCTCTGTTCTCGGAAACAGCTCTAACAATTTCAACCAAATTTCACGAGTTTAATAAGGTGTAAAAAGTCTAAGTATCAAATAGTAAAACCAAATTTTAAAAAATAAAGGGCATGACTGGGTCGAACAAACTTGCTCTCGGGGCAAGTTACCTTCGTGTTAACGACTGGGAAATATGTGGACTTTTAACCGTTTACACAAAAGGACTCACATAAAATTTTATTAATATTGATTGGATTTTTTTTTCAATAAAAATTGAATTAAACAAAACTAACTTTTTTGATTTTTGTTCTCCAAAATATTTGATTGCAATATTAATCAAGTTTGAGAGTGGGTACTTTTAGAATATTAAATTTCGTCAAAATCGGTTGAGCCGTTTCAAACATAAACGCTACAAAAGCTTCCCCGGAATAATTTTTTTAGATGAAAGAATTCATCATTGGCAATTAATCACTCATATAAAATTTTATTTTCTTTGGTAAAAATGGAATTAAAAAAACTAACTTTTTAGAAAAAAATTTTTTCCAAAACGTTTAACGGATTTTTATGAAATTAAGTTTTAAGGTAAGGTTAACCTGCATACTTACTTTTTATTAGAAAAAAAATTATCGAAAAAACAATTTATCGAGATGCCCTAAACAATATTCATTGTACTCTTAACGAAAATGCAAAACAAGTAAGAAGCCAAATGATAGAGAACCCAAGTGAACGAAAAACAAGTGACAAAAACGAAATAACAAAAATATAATTTTGTGTTGAATTTGGGGCTTAATGATCATTGAAAGATAATGCAATTAATAAAAACAACTTATTCATTTCTTTTCCCAACGTTTCTTTAGACCAAATAATAGAATTTGACAATGAAAAAACAATATTCGCACACAAACCTAACCTCTTATGCAATCTTCACAAATACTAAACCACCTATTGGAAAAACAGAACAGGATGATGTAGTATACGAAATCGCATGTAAAGGGGAAACTAATGAGAACTGCCAACAAATATACATTGGTAAAACAAAACGTGCATTGATTTTGTTGTTTTTAATAATTGCATTATTTTTCAATGATCATTAAGCCCAAAAATACTTCTGCATATAAGAAATAACAAAAAGCTAAATGAAAAAGACGAAACAATAGGCACCCAATCAATATCTCTGTGCCAAATTTCATTCAAATCCGTTCTTGTGTTATTGAGTAACAAACATACATTCACTATTCACATTTATAATATTAGTAAGATATATTATATTATATATTATAATAAAATAAGATAAGATAACATAAGATTTTTGTTATTTTTGGCGAGGGGTTTGTCACGGGCCAGTTTAGTGGTTCAATGCTTGCAATATTTCAAATGACTTCAGATGATTTCACGTGATTTCAAGCAGTATTTAATGATTTAAATATTTTGTGATTGAAATGATTTCAAATAAATCTAATGATTTCAAGTGATTGCACCAGATTTCAAAGTGATTTCAGATAATTTCAAATATAAGTGGTCAGGTGATTTCATTTGTGACAAACCCCTCGATTTTGGGTTGTAATCTCAATTTTTATTTGCTTAAAACAACAAATTATCCTATCTGAGCACCTTCATAAATATATAATATATGTATACCTATGAGTATATTTACAACAACAAAATAACCCCGACATTTATTTTGTTAACTTTTTGCCAACTTATAGATCATTTCTGTCCCACTGTGTGACGGCTGGTCGCATACAGATGGAAAAATTTAAATACCAACGCAATATTAATTCTGAGTTTGACATTTATCGTATTTATAATATCGGACAGTTTTTTTTATTTTATACCAGGAGAGTTCTTTTGTACTTACTGTAACAACCATTAAATCGATAATTCAAAGCATAATCTTGGGCGTTGAAATGAAAAATAAGTTTTTTGTTAAAAAAATACACTTTTACGATTTGCATCCCTTAAAGCAAGTTAATACTTTACTCAGATTGTTTCATTGATATTAAAAAAAAAAAGCAGATAATTTGCGCGAATAATTTATGAGAAGCAATAAGTATTAATTTATTTTTTCATCGTCCAACAGTTTTTCTTTGAAACTTTAATCATCGACTTGTTATAAATCTATTTTTTAATGGTAATAAATCTCTAGAGAGAAGTTATTATTTTTTGCTAAAAAGTATTTTAATCTTAAAGAATATAAAACCAACCCATTTATACCAACAAAGTTAAAGTACGTGTACGTCCCTTTCTTGCATTAATCTAACTTTTCCTACTCATAATCAGATTTCCTTTTTCCGTTTTAAATCTAAAAAATCTTACAGATACAAACTGTAAGGAATGCTATTTACAAACATAACTTTTTCTTCCTTTTATTTTATAACTAAACTTGAGTGCTCGCCAATCAGTGGCATAATGAAAAAGTCAAGGGGAGGCAACCCTTAATTGCGTTGAAAGTGGCTTCTCGCAGCTTTTGGTTGCCATGCAATATTCCGGTAATCTGTGAGTATTATATAAACAGAACTTCTATAGTCCTAAATTTGCATTATAAGAGTCGCAACCATTAAGTACTAGTAGTCTTTTACTGGAAGCTGATGAAAAGATGCTAAGCGTACCCGCCCCACAAATTATGGTCGCATGAATGTAGATCCTCAATAGACGGAAGGAAACAGAAATCACGTGATGTTGAGCAGCATGGAGTCCTTGTCCGCACATACTAACCGTTTAAAAACAAATTATTTTTAATAGGGGCTTAGTTAGATTTTATTTTGTTTGCTTTATTCTTAGTTCCGGATCAGGATGTGGGGTACATATATATATTTTACCTATCTCTTTAGTTAATAAAATATAAAAGGGTGTTTATAATGCGAGAAAAAAAAATAAGCTTTGTGATTTAAAACAGATTATGTAAATTTGTGCGCTAGGCTAGGCATGGCTGTATACGTGCGGGTTATACCGAGGAGTAAAAAGTATTAGAAAGATGGATGTTACAGCGATTTGTTTATTTTTTTAAAAACAACTGATTACAAAAATTGTATAGTAGATGCAAAGACGTTTTTGATTTGACGAAAAAATTTAAATTAAAAACGAAAACAACTTTGGAGTTAGTTTATTTTGATTGTGAATGCATTTTATTATTTTTATTGCAATAGGTAATATTATTTTTATTACTGGATAAAATCTAGAAAATGCATGGAAAATTATTGGAGATGTTTGAATTGCTTGATCAATATTTGCCTTAGAGAAAGCATAGGTACATTAATTTCTGATGAAATTATTGTGTATTTAGATGTAGTCGAAGGTAATCATTTAGGAACATTCTTTTACCTGGGCATACAAAAACATTTTGGTTTATTCCGAGGGGTTTGTCACTAGCCAGTTTAGTGATTCAATGATTGCAATATTTCAAATGACTTCATATATGATTTCAGGTGATTTCAAGCAGTTTGCAAATGATGGCGAATTATGTTTGATGAATGCAAGAAATCATTTAAAATCGATTACCAAAATTTATTTTTTAATTTTATCACTTGAAATAGTGATTGCACCTGATTTCAGCGTGATTTCAAATGATTGCAAGTATAAGATGTCAGGTGATTTCATTCGTGACTCGGTTTATTCATAAAATATTTTTATATAGCCCAAAAGCTACGAGAGTTTTAATATATTAGCCCTTTTATCCAAACGTTGATGACGAAAGCCTTTTTTGACGCCCAGTGTTATATTTCAACACTTCGCTTAAAGTAAGCGTGAGCGGTCTATATATTCTTCAACAATTGTCCGATACGTCTTTTGCCGTTTTTCGTACTAAATGATTTGGCAACTTTCTTTAGCACAAAATCAGAAATCTTATCGTTTCGTGTTGAATTTTTAAAGTTTCCACTGAGGTTTCCACCTATTGAATATGATGTCCAGTCATTTCTTCAAGTTGAACGGATTTTCTTCAAAATTCGTATGTATAGTAATTTTTGGTAAGTCCCTAGAGGAAAAGTTTTAATTTTTTTTATTCGGGTTATAACGGGTACCTTGAATATAACAGTTTTAGTTTTTCCAAATTTTCTCGAAAACGGCTCTATCAATTTTGATAAAACTTTGTGAACGTAATAGGTATGTATTTGGAGTGCTTTAAAAATAACTGCATTTTATGTTTTAGGCTAAAAATGCAGATAACAGTGATTTAGTGTTAACGGTTTTATAAATTTTGCCATATTAATTGATAAAAGCTTACATTTGAATTTGATATGTTGTGTTTTGTTAGACAATAGAAAAGTTTTTGGCTAAACAACGGTTTAATGATAGCTACCATATAACTTGACCTCACGTTTAGGCCATTTTCGCTATTTTTTGCCTTTACACAATTAAATAAATAAAAATTTTTGTAGGTAATCCCATAACTCGCAACAAGAGCAAGTTCTTGCTATACTAATTAACTTTTGCTAAAATTAATTATAAAACATTCCAGTGGGTTTCAAGTTCATTTGTTACCCATTGATCTTCATTCTTCATTTCCGTAAATATTATAATCCCAGCAGGAGCTTTAGTATCAGATAGATTCATTGTTTACATAGAAAAAAATGTTTTCTTATTTTTCTCTCATCAGGGATTCAAAAGTTTGGTAAGAGTAATCAATCATTGTTCGTTTGTTCCAGAAAATTTAAAACATCAAAAGTTTTGCGTAAGAAGTAGTTTTTTGCTTGCAATATATTTTCGGGGATGTATTTTCTTGAGTGACCGCATCAATTTAAGGAACATTTTGTTTATTACCATACAATTTGTTCAAGTCTTACAACAAATAAATGACTAATAGTTATTTTTTTAATGAAATATTGCAGCTAGTATGAATAAATTAAACAATTTTTTTAAAGCATTTTCAAATGTAGGTATTTTATAAATTTTGTTCTATTGATTTTATATATGTATATAATTTTTTTTAGATACATGTACATACAAAGTACATACTAAGAGATTACGTAGAGGGTTAACCAACAGTTACATAGATATACTTCATAGGTATATGAAGTGTACCTTCCCAGTAGGAAATTTCGTCCTCAATGAATTTTTTTGGTGAAAAGAACAATGAATTCATCGAATACTTTTTCGAGGAAATTTCATGTTATGATTTCATTATAGAAAAGCATTGATTTTTTCATCAGTTCAGTATTTTTAAGGCATTTACACTTTGTTTTATTTGGAAAAAAGTTCAACTGAGTTCAGTGCTTACATTTCATTAATCAATTCAAGTACATAAAGTCATTAGATGATTCCATTGATGACAAGTCATGCACAGATTCACTAGTTCGTGAAATAAGTTGGGCCATCTGTACTGTTCAGTGTTCTTCGCGAGAAAGAGGAAAAAAAATAATCCATAAAAATTGCATTGTGTCTAACTGACCCAAGGAACACAAGGATTTCCAGGGTGACGAGTAATGCGCAGATTCATGATCTGCACGCAGTTCAAAACAGAAAAGAAATAAAAAACTATAAACTTGGCCTTCTGTCTACCTAAACCAAGGAACACAAGGATTTCCAGGGTAACAAGTAATGCAAAGATTCATTCGCTTTTTTTTTTATTTTTCGTTGTCGCCTGTCTCTGTCGCCTGCTTGATTTTTCGCGTTTTTTGTTGCTTTTTGATCGTTTTTTAATGATGCGTGCTCCTTTTTGGCGAAACAGAAACTGTATTTTCTGGTTTTTCCTTGTTGTTACAAGATCTTTTTGTTCTCGAATGACGAATATCAATCATTTGCATTTCTTCATTCAATGTTTGCATCTGAAAGAACAAAGAAATTAAACGCGAACGCGAGTGCCAGTAAAAACAAACATTCAAATACCTACCTACCAAACATATTATTTTGTTGTAAGTAATAAATAGTGATTGAAAAAAGTTGGTGAGTTGTAATTTATTTTATTTAAAAATGAGTGGTTTTAGTAAAAGAAATTTAAAACGCTTGGCAAAGCAAGAGAGGTATAATTTAGAAAAAAAAAAAACAAAATAATTTTGCAAAATATTATCAGTCATAGTGATATAACATCTGAAAGGGATAATATTGTAGACAGTGAAAGTGAAATAAGCAACAATATACAAGATAAAGATGAAGAGAAGACCTCAACAAACTAGAAATTAAGGCAGGAGAAGAAAAAGAAAAATACGTAAGTTTTCGCATTTTAATAACATTTCCACAAATTTCAGCAAATCATTTTTATGTTCACTTTGATTACTCAATTATTTATCCAAACTTTTGGTTTTCCATATAAAATCTTGCTGACCATCTACACAGTTATCTACTTTCCTACCTACGGATTTTTCATATCTCTTTTTTATTTTTATTTCAGAATGATATCTTCAAAAAAATAGTTGCATCGTCTGGCGGCAGCATAGAAAAAGCTCTGCGAAATATAATTTCTGCAGAAGTCTTTAATGGCAAAAATCCTTTTAAAGCGTTAAAAAACATTAACACATGTTTGTTCAGTAAGTTATTATTTTTTCACAATTTATAAGAACTTCATCATAATAAGTAATATTTTAATCAAGTCATCACTTTCTCATGCATCAATATTTTTTTTTTTTTTGCAGATGCTGTTAAGACCAATATTCCTTCACCCCAGCTCTATAGAAAAGCTGTTCAGCAGGGTTCAAGAGAATCAAGAACCTGCACTACAGGAAAGCAGCGATGAAAAAAAAAACAACATGCAAATTAAAAATAAAGCATATGTAATACCAATATAAAATGAGAACTGTCTTTTTTTATTATTCAAATTCATCAAACGTAATTCACTAATGATTAAGCGAGTTACATTTTTCATGTGATTTCATTACTGAATATTCATGATATCTTTCAGTGAGGGATAGTGGGCGGCTGATGATTTCACTGCTGCACTTTCAATTCATTTTTCACCAAGACTGTGTGTTGCTGAATAAGCAAGTCCTATTTACCTAATGATATCACTGAAGAACTTTCATGATGTATTTCATCAAATATAATTCATTTATGAATAAGCAAACTCCACCTACTTGGTGATTTCACTATTGAATATTCACCCAGAAAGTCACTTGGTGAACGCCAATGACAGCCCCATGTTAAATTCACCTAAGGATTCCTCTGAAAATTCCTCGGTGAAGTTCCAGTTCCTCGAGGAAAAAGTTGGTTATTCCTCGAGGAATTTTTGGAAATTTCCTACTGGGTTATTAACAAAAATGACTTTTATTGTTGAAAAATTGTCATTCTTTCATTTTAATACTCCTCACACATACATATTTGTGGCAACATGATTCAAAGGATTATTGCATTATTTCAAAGGATTCAACATAATAAAAATAGTCTTAAAGTAGAATCACATAGATATAAAAACAAGATGCCTCTGGATATATTAATTAACAAAGCTAAAAGTACTATTAGTATAAAAAAGAAATAAAATAGAAGTCCTATAAAAAAATCCGAATGGAGTAGCAAAATTTAAAAAGATGACAATATTTAAATTCACAAACCCTTTACAAAAATGCAAAGTTTTTTTGATATTTTTCCTGATTGATGACAAGAAACAAAACGACGCATGTATAAAAATTTACTAACCTATTTACTTCATCATGGGAAGTTGTATATGTTTATGAGAGTTTGTAGGGATTTGAAGGCATCAGAAAGTCAGTTTTGTAATACAGTAAACAGAAACTTCACGCAATGTTCTCGTCATCTTTTTGAAAAGTGTTCGTTATTCACATATCCCGAGATCCAAGATCTGAAATTCAAGTTATTTTACATGTTTGTCCTTTGCATGTTATGATTGATGTGCATTAAAAGATTATTTTTGGAGTGACACTGACAGGAGTCCATAGGGAATGTGTTTGAAAGTGTTATTCAAGCAAAGACATGGAAAGCATGAAATACATCAGCTACAGCAGTGTGCTGTGTTATTGTTGTCAACAACGAGTTTTGATTGGCATTCTAATTTTTGGTTACTTAATGCATTATGCTATAAAAAAAAACTGTTATCTAAAAGGAAAACATTTTTTTTTAAACAAAGACAACATAAGCAAAAGTATTGGGATTTATTTATCAAACTCAATTCTGGGGAATTCAAAATCTATTTATATTGTAATTTTATTTATTATGATAATACTGTGTGTTGAAATTTAGGAAATTGTTTATTCGCGCATAATTTTATTGGGACTAACAGATGCAAAACAATTTTCCTTTGTTTGGTTAAAACTCACACCCTTCACCGCCCCCACCCCTACAAACGCATAATACATTTTTCTGTGTGCCCAGAACATTTCAGATTGATAGAATATACTCAGAAATACAAGACGTCATGTTATGCTAATGTTGTGTACGTGACACATTCAATAAAGTATCTATTTCCAATAAACATGCTTTTCATCTCATATAAAATATCGCTTTTGGCTCCGTTCAATGGCAAATAGCTGGTGATGCTTTGCCAAATGCTGAGGTTCGCATCCGTTTTCATTCCTTTCGATATTAGTTTTGTATACAAGGCATCATGGCTAATGTTTTTGGATGATTTTTGTATTTCAAATAATAAAAAAAAAAGACATGACATATGGCGCATAAACTTGCTTATTCTTATAAACAGTAATTGGGGTATTTTTATTTTTTCGCGATTTAAGCGATTCAAAAATGTCATGAGCAAAAATATTTAAAAAAAAAATCTAAAAAAATATTTCTTTTTTTTTTTAATTATAAATTATCTACTGTTTCTGCACCGGAAAACAGTTTCAATTAACTAAAAATAAATTCTTAAGAAACTCACACAAAAATGTCAATATGAAAGCACTTTTAGATGTTTCTTTTAATTGGTTAAAATAGATTAAAAAAGTAATTTTTTTTTTTGAAAGCATATAAATTTATTAAGAAATTTAAAAACATTGTTTTTTTTTCAAACAAAAACTGATTTTTTTTTGTTTATTCAAAGAAAAAGTTAATAGAAACTTCATCTTGTAGAACTTAATATTTGCAACAAGAAACAACTGGTGACTTAAATCTTTTTTTTTTTATTTTTTGAAGTACAAACCTATATGTTTTTGTTTTTATGAAAGGGCATCCGGCAAACCACCATTTTTAAGTTAATTGTATACCCATACGATAATTATTTTGAAAATACAAATCGATTATATTTTTTAATTTAAGACTGTTTTTGCTTTTATGCGAGCGCAGCTTGTAAGCTACCATTTTTAAGTAAATTGTCATCATCACGCAACTGTACCAGGAAACAGGACACTCCCACGGTGCTGGATTAGAATGAAAAGCGCCTCATTTACTATTCATGGTCCTGTTTGAAAAAAATATAAATATGCTTTGAAAATATCAATGATTAATAATAGATTTCAGGCATGTCGATCAATTAAATTTTGTACGTTAGAAAAATAGAATTTTTCAATTTTATTAAAGCGCCTTGGAATTAATTTTGCTGACAGCGATTGATTACAAATTTATTATTCGTTTCATCATATTGATACGAGATATTTTAGCATCTATTTAAAAATAATTAAATCAAAAACGTGTCTCAGAATATCGACTGTTATTGTTATCATCCAAAAATATAACACCAAACAATAACGATAACAGTTTAATCAATAAAAAAAATAGCCACAAACAACAACTTATGTCTACAGAATGAACCGGTCTATTAAAGCATCTTTATTAAACATTGTTAGTCAACCAATATTTTACAAGACACATTCACCACCCTCAAAATCATCAACATTTATTTTATTAGTTTCATTAAACCTTATAAATTTCATCCTGGTAAATTCTCAAATTCAGAGCTGAATTTCTGCGCAAGGTATAAAATGTTTCTCTCTAAACTCATCACAAAACCCACCACACCACCACTAACGCTGCCACTGGGCTCTGGCATCTGGCTGCTATTCCACTTTCGATATGAACCAAACAATGGCCAAGTCAGTTGAAATCTGTGAGTCGTTCAGTGAATGCTGTTCTATAAAAGAACGCTAGCACGCGCGCGAGCATTAGAAAAAATAAAATCTACCATATAATAATAAAAAAAAAATCTAAAATGATTCGTAAATCTAAAACAGCTGAATTCCATTGAAAAAAAAAAGAATAACATCCCCCTGTTACTGGTGAGCCTAAGCCAACATACTCACTTCCCCTATACCCTTGCTAGTGTTCCTTGACAGCCCTAGGTCAACTTAGGTTGGAAAATGTGTGGCAAGGTTGCGAATGTCCTTGACTTTCGTTTCTAGCACAGCCAAGCCGGAGTCTTCTTGGATATTAATTTGAATACTTAGTTGTTTTTTTTTTTCGAAAAGGTGAAAAGTGTTTTTGAAAATTATAGATATGGGTATACATATGTTTATTGATTTGGGAGATATATGTATTTCAATTACGAAAGCTTAATCATCCTTTGGGACACACTCAGATCCTTTTTCAAAATAATAATAAATGCCCTGTTGCTTGCGTCGTGAATTTTAAATTTAATCGAATTGTATTATTGAGAATCTATCTATCGCTTAAACACCTAATGGAATTCCTAGAAAAAAAGGACATCTGTAAATGGAATTTCTATGGAATTCCGCATTTCCATCACATTCGATGATTGATGTGCGATATATGATGAGAAAAAAATAAATAAAAAAAGTGCAACTCGGGGGTGAGAGTAAAAAAGAAAATAGTAAAAAGTTTTGACCAACAATGAGATATAAAAAAGGAAAATAAAAAAAATCCTTTTATCGATTGTGTTTATGAAAGAGTTGCTTTGACGGTGAATTAAATTATGATCACATGTTTTGGCTTCACATATTGAGAGAGAAAAATATAAATCCATTGATTTTCAAATAAAATATTCAGAATGTGCAGTTATAATTCAATATTCGAAACACCTTTTTGAGAATATTTGATTAATATTTTTATTATTTATAATATTGTTCTTTCAAACCAGTGATTCTACATTGTGATTAATAAAATATCAGTGTGTAAAAAAAAGTTATCCTGAAAATATATTATATTTGCAATGAGTGTCCTGCTGTCACAGGTGTGTTTCCTATATGCATGTGAATAAGTGGATTAGTTCTGAAAAAAACAAACAGAATCAAATGTTTCGGATTTGTTAATTTAAGGAAATAAAGGATATATAACTTCATAACTTCACACCACGTCACGGACAGTATGGATTCAAATATAAAAATGTAAGTTTATCTACAGTCTTTTTTTCTGTCAGTTCAATAAACTTTATATACATAAATTAGTAGATAATCGTCTGTTTGATATCATGTTACTTCAGAATGATTGGCTAGTGATAATACTAAACGGGAAACTGTGATAAATAATCACAAGTAAAAATAGATTTTCTAAAGCGTTTATGGCAGGTACCGTTAATAAGTTGATTTTGAAAAAAAAAAACAATGGAATGAAAAATTTTGCCATTAGCAACAAATCAGTCACACAAAATTAATCAATATTGATCGTATTTTTTCGAGAAAATTTGAATTTTCTTTAGAATTTATATGGCAGGTACCGTTAGTAAGGTGTTTTTAAAATAAATTTCTAACGGAAAACTTTATCTCTGGCAAAAAATCAGTCACACAAGATTTCATCAAAATCGGTCGTATTTTTTGTACAAAAATTGGATTAATTTTAAGGCTTATTTTGCGGGTACCGTTAATAAGAAAACTTATTTTGACGACACTAAAAAACATAACCGTTAGCTTCAAATCCACTATACGAAATTTTATCAATTTCGAGAAAAATGGAGTGGTCTGTAACGCTAATTGTATGGCAGGTACCGTTAAATAGCTATTATTTAAAAAAAAATTTTACCAAAAATATCACTGTTGGTAAAATTTTATCAAAATCGATCGTATTTTTTTCGAGAAAAATGGAATTATCTGTTACGCTTATATGGCAGGTACCGTTACTTCAGACCTAGGAAAAAATCAAAAATACGCCTGGGCATATTACTCTAAAAATACAGAGCACCAAGTTTGAAGAAAATCGGCCCAACCGTTTAGACTGTAGGTGTCGATACATCCAGACTGACGGACAGGCAGAAAGACAGAAAGACAGACAGAATTGTCGTACCTAATTTTTTCGTGTTCTATATTTTTGTATATACTTTTTTTTACGAATACAAAACTTGCCTTATAGTACAAGAGAATATATAGTATAATCCCAAGTAAAAATGACTTTGAATAAAAATAAAACCACTTTAATTTGAATACGAAACGATTAAACTAAAGATTTTTACTACAGACGCCTTTGAATTCAAATAGAATGTCTTTAAATCAAGGGTTTTTCTAATTTCAAACGATAAACATTAAAGTAATTTCAAAGGCAAAACCACATTTATTTAAAGTAAATCATTTTTATTTTTCATGTCAAAGTTGAAATAAATTTTAATTTTAGGTCCCTTTTGATCAAATTGCTTTTAAAGTTGCACCATTTTGATTTTAAAGATTTTGTGTTTAGTCCTAAATTGTAACGATTTAACTTTGCTTCAAAGTTGTTTTTATTGATTTAACGTTGGTTTTTTCGATCAGTATGCAATTGAAGGATCAAATAGTCTTCACTAGACGCCCATTGAAACACTCATAGCGTGCGTAATGATAAATTATTTTTTTGAGTTACGATAGATGTTTGTGGAAACGGATCATGCGCCATGCAATCTTTTTGGTTTTCTGGAGAAATAAATTTGGTTGTATATTGAATATATGTATTTAAAAAAAAATTCTTCGAATTATAAGTGACGTTTTTGAGTTTTATAAATAATATATAAAAGGTCGGAGGTCAATGAAACTTTCAGATGTTGTTATCGGATAGTTGATTTTCTAAAAAAAAAAAACTTGAAAAAATTGAAAAATTACTCTTTTGTTGGAGCGACATATTTTGGTAACGACGTGACATACAAACATGCTAAAACATGCTTGAATAATCAATAATGTAGTAAATTTAATGCTCTACAATACATAAAAAAAGCGTAATAAGAGAAGAAAAATGGTGAACATTTGATTGTTTTTTGATTTTTTATGCAAAATTTGAAAAATTTACCTTTTTTTGGACCACCATATCTCGGTAGTGATGTACGCGCGTTACATACAAAAATGCTTAGATAATCAATATTGTAGAAAATTTAACGTTCTACAAAACAAACACTGAGAGAAAAATAGCAGCATAATTTTTAAAAAGCTCGCGTTTAAATTTACGTTGCGAGCTACATTGAAAAAATTACTTTGAATCAAAATTTTGATTCAAATACGAAAAACGTTTAAACTTAGGATTTTACTACAAACGTCTTTGAAATAATATGAAACGCCCTCAAATAAAAGGTTTTTATGATTTAAAAATATTTAAATCGAAAAAAAAGTTATTTCAGAGACAAAACCACTTCAACAGCGATTAAATTGAAAATACAGCACTTCAAAGATTGACAATTTTTTTTTCAGTCGCGGGAAGAGAATTTAGCTATATTTTGATCCGAAGACGACAAAATTAGCTTTGTTGATTTATACATACATTGGAGGTCGCAAAAAATATAGCATTAAATTTGACTTTGGGATATTGTTTGGTATGGTTCCAATAGTATTCGCTTGATTTTGCAGTTTCGAATGACAGCCGCTAACTGAGGGAGGGAGGAAAAGTGCACTTTTTCGGAATTCGTTTTATAATTCCAAAGCTATGCATCCCTGTGGTACGGTAGCCTAAGCCATCTTTAATTAAAATAAATTTGCTATAATTTGAGTCATAATTAAGCTATGTATCAGGAACCGAGATACTACCGTCCAAAAATTCACAATTATATATGTACATAAAATTATTAACAAATATATATAATTTTTAACAAACAAACATTTTGAATGCTTCATCAATGTTTGCTGCATAATATTTTTAAACCCATTCACAGTAGTATCAACTTGAGTCTAGAAAAACATATGTGTGTGTGTCGGTGTGTAGTATTTCGTGGGAAAATGGCCAATAAACAACTGGGAGTAACTATTGCCCCCATACAGCGAGCGGTACTATATTGACATTTTTTGACTTTTACATGTTGTTTGGTATGATCCTAGTAGTATGTCCTTGATTTTGCAGTTTTGATTAACCACCGCTTACTTAAGAAGTGGGAGGGGGCGGAATTTACAAGATTTTTGGACTTTTCTCAGAATTTGAATCAATTTTTCTTTATATCTTAACCAAATCATCACTCAATGTAATATATAAAAAAAAAAACTACTCATCGCCTCTTCACCCGCTAAAAGCAAAACAACGCTTGCCCTTGTCAGCTAGTCTGACTATTTAATCAATAAATAAAAAAAAATATAAAAAAGAATCATTAACTACTATTATCCTATATATCATGTCCTTACATGATATCTCTATAGAATGCAAACCTCTGAGGTTTTCCTACAACTTTGATGTGTGTGCTTTCAATTGTTGTTTGACATGAAATATAAATTATTTTATTATTTTCATCACAGTGTTCCGTCCCATTAGTCAGTCATACGTCGATGTAGCGAGGTTTAATTTAGTTTGATTCTGATTTATCATAAATTATCAAATTATGATAATCAATTTGATATGGCATTTGAATTAATTATTTAAAATAAATCAATTATAGGGTGGGTCTATTTTTATTACATTATGTGTGTGGTTTTTAATAGATATATAATTTGAGGGTTGGCTATATGGATTGATTATTAATTTATTATAAAATAAACATGAAAATGCTACACTTTTGGGTTTTTAATTTAGTTTTACGAATTATTTAAAGTGGTATTTGAATATTTTAAAGAACGTGATTAATAATAGAAATAAATATCGAATATCGAAATAAAGTAGATTCTCATTATAAGGTATATTTTTTTATTTTTACACTTCCATTCAAAATTTGTTGAAAATTATGAATTTGTTAGCTACTCGTATAGAAATTCCGATAAATAATAAGCCCATAATAAAATAAAGGGCACGACTGGGTCCCAAAAAATTGCTCTTGGAGAAGGATTATATCAGTTTTTTTTTATAAGAAATAATCAATTTTTTATATTTTATTTAGACATATTTTTTTTCTAAGTTAATCTTTTATAAGCAAATGTAAGGGAATGAAAAAAATATTTTTAAGAAAGACGGCACTGTCTTTAAAAAGTTCAATTACATAAAATTTTATCATAATCATTTTTCGATTAATTTAAAATTATCTGTTTAAAAAAAAAAACCTTTTCAAAAATTACTCTTTTTAAATTTTATTTTGTATAGGGTGGGTCTATTTTTATTACATTATGTGTGTGGTTTTTAATAGATATATAATTTGAGGGTTGGCTATATGGATTGATTATTAATTTATTATAAAATAAACATGAAAATGCTACACTTTTAGGTTTTTAATTTAGTTTTACGAATTATTTAAAGTGGTATTTGAATATTATAAAGAATGTGATTAATAATAGAAGTAAATATCGAATATCGAAATAAAGTAGATTCTTATATAAGGTATATTTTTTTTTTTACACTTCCATTCAAAATTTGTTGAAAATTATGCATTTGTTAGTTAATCGTATAGAAATTCCGATAAATAATAAGCCCGTAATAAAATAAAGGGCACGACTGGGTCTCAAAAAATTGCTCTTGGAGAAAGATTATATCGTATTCATGACAGGAAAATTCATTTGACCAGTTTTTTTTTTATAAGAAATAATCAATTTTTTTTACATTTTATTTAGACATATTTTTTTTTCTAAGAAAATCTTTTGAAAGCAAATGTAAGGGAATGAAAAAAAAAGATTTATGTCAACGGCCTTGGCTCTGATAAAGCATCGCTTCCCAATAGTCTTCCAGTAGTCTTTACGCCGAAAGGCATTTTTTTAAATATAGTCATAGTATAATTTAGAGCGCCCGTATGGGGCCAGTAAGTTAGTTAAGTTAATATGTAAGCTAGTTGTTTAAGATTTTTTGTCTAGCATTAAGATAGATATAAGAAAATGAAAAAATAAAAAATGAATTAAAATGCAAAAAAAAAAAAAAAAAAAAAATGCATCGCTTCCCAATAGATCAGCGAAATCAAGCATCATTGCGCGTGGTTAGTACTTGGATGGGTGACCGTTCATGTGCTACCCATGTGCTGTTGGCATCTGTTCTCTGTTCTGTCTTTCTTCTGTTGTGTATGTCTCTATCATGTATCAGTCTATTTCTCTTGTGTTGTCCAAGCCGATAGTCTAAGTTGCTAGTGCTTATATGTGTCTCTACATCGTAGATTTATCTACGGAGTAGAATAATATGTAAATGTAAATGTAAAATGTAAAAAGATTTATATGAAAGACGGCACTGTCTTTAAAAAATTCAATTGCATAAATTACAAGGCAGGTACCGTTAATAAGCTGATTCTGAAAAAAAATTAGAAGACTATTGGTAAAAAATCATTCATATAAAATTTTATCGCAATTGATCATGTTTCCTAGTATATTTTCTTGAAAATACTCCAAGCCAGTTATGTAATGTAATACAAGTTTAATTTTTTTTTTGCTTTCAGCCTTTTTTGCAGACCTCTTCAGAATTTTTTTAACAAACTTAAATTAATATAATTACATAAATTTTAATATAAAAAGGTATATATTTACAAAAAAGAAAATACTTACAACAAAATAACGTTAACGTTTGAACAATTTTTTTCTAATTATAATTTATAAAAAAAAATCTATTTTTCTTCTCATTAAATTTGATTTTATTGACTTATAAATTATTCTGAGATAAAATTCATTCAAACTTTAAATTTTATTTTTTTTAAAGTATTATTTTTTGTTTGTATGTATGTATCTATTTATATTAAATTTAATGTAATTATATAAATGCATGTTTATTAAAGAATTTATTTTTTATTTATTTTTTTTTTTTATTTTTTTTTTTAAATAAATAAATTTGTTTTATTAACATAACTGAAGGTGTACCATAAAGATATCATGCTAAGAAAATTTACAACCAAGCGATTCTTCTTTAAATATTTGATCATATATTTTTCCAGATAATAAAAAAGATAATAAAAAAAATAAATAATTATTGAATTATAAATTAATACAACTAAACAAGTTGCCCCAAAAAAATACTGTTCTCATTATATTTTCGTATCATTAACTACATAAATACAACATTTAAATTAAAGTGGAATTATTTATAAAGAAACCCCTTTAAGCTTATACCAAAAACGACAATATAGTTATTCATGTTATTTGTTATAAAGATCATTAATTATTTGATGAGTATGATTTTTCAAGATTTTTAGTTTTATGAAATTTCCTATTGTAATCCCATCTAACATCACTTCAATTTTAACTTGTTTTGCGTGGTAGAGACATTTTGTGCCTTTACTCTAGTAAACGAATTTAAGAAGAATTCAATTCTTCACAAGTCAAAATTACTCTAGCAAGTAATTTACTCATAGAGAGAAATTTTACACAAATGTCAAAAGAATTCTAGTAAGCCTCTTATTTGAAGTGGCTTAAGAATACATATCTTAAATCTATGTCAAATCCCACCTAAAGCCTGTTTTGTTACAAAATTATCAGTGTGTTCTTTATTATCAAATGTGTGCTTACCGTAAAGGCAGTAATTTGGAAATTGTAAATTAAAAAACAAAAAGTGAAAAGTGAAAGTGAAAATCTAAACAAAATAAAAAAAAAATCGAAATTAATTTGCTCTGACACTTTCAGTTTATCATCTTCTTATTAAAATCTTCTTCTAAGACTAAAGATTTTTCGCCGTTTTTAAGACTCTTGTTTTAAAAACTTATCTACTTAAGATCTTGTTAAATTCTTGGCACAAGAAATGAAATTCTTTGAATCTTTTAAGAGGTTATGATACAACTGAACTTCTTAGAAGAGTTTTGTTGTAAGAATAAAGAGACTGTAAAGTTCAAGTATTGTAATAAGAGTCTTTAAAGAATTTAAGTATATATCTACTAGTAGAAGAACTATTGTAAGAGTGGTAAAGAGTTGAAGTGTAATTAAAAAAGTTTTATGAGAATTCAGGTTTACAAATTCTTATGACAAAACTATTTAAAGACTAATTTTTATTTTGGTAGTTATGAAGAGTTTTATAAGAGTCTTGTGAGTGGTTTTTCCAGATTTGAAGAATGAAACTCTCAAGAGTATGTTAGTTGGGAAGAATTATGTATTTTCCAAAAAAACAACTTTTCAAAAATTACTTTTTTTCAAAATCGATATCATTACAAAAATTGAAAACATTAAAAAAAAAAAAAAAAAACATGGGAAGGCATGCTGAAACCTATTTTGTTGGGCTTTCTGTCATCCTTATGTCTGATGAAAACCTTGTTTTTTTTAGATGAAATGATTAGGTTACCTGAGCAAGTAAAACAGTTTGTGACTATACATATGTACCTATATGTTAGATTTTTATTCTGTTTCAAGTGTAGACACAAAGAGTGGTAATAAGAAATTTTATAAATACGTTCAATTTGTACATGAAAATTTCAAATATTCTTCTCGTTATGATTTTTTTGATTTTAAAAACTACAACGGAAGTGGAAAACTTATGGCAACTAGTCCTTTATTTTATTAAAAGGCGAATGTTAACGCATTATTTAAATTTTTTTTTTTTTTTAGTGAATAGTTTTTGAAAAATTAATTTTCAAACTCAAAGTTTTAATAAAAAAAAGGATTAAAAAAGAATTTTTAAAGTATTTTTATTTTAAATTTTATGTATTTATGTAAATTTTTCGTTTTTAAAATTCAACACTCTTATTTCTCTTTAGTCAAAAACAGAAAACCAGATGCCGAAGTGGCTTGTACTTTTTGAGAAAACTAAAATTAACGAAAACCACCTCTTATAAAAAAATATTAAAGGATTAACTTTCCTTTCATTATTTTTAAAATACTAAAAAAAATTGATAACACCTGAAAATCGACCTGTCGCGGCGTGGTGAACGGAGGCACCGTGAATTTTTTTTTCTGTACATCTTCACTTTCTTAAATGTCGACAAATTGATGTTCCTGAATTTCCCCTCATCTGCGATTACCTTTTATTAGAGTATCCAGATTCTTTACGTATGTATAATTTAATTGACTTTGTTTTCTTCGTCAGATCTAAAAATAGGTTTTACATACATATAAATTAATAAAATAAATCATTTAACCAGAATCCTATGCTCTAATAATAAATTGTGAATTGAAAATTGAAAGTGACAGATTGTCATGAATACGTAAGCAATTAGCATCAATTTGGCATTGATTGATATTGCAATATGAAAGAATTAGATAACATTACAAACTAATATCTGGTGTAATGGCATCGCACACACACACTCATCAATTAAATCAAATAAAAGACAAAAACAATGTGTGTTGCTTGAATAATTCAAAAAACAACAACTTCAATGTAGATTAATCCAGTTTATCCATAATCAAATAAAACAATATATATGTAGATATAAATTAAAATTTTGTTCATTTAAGTTCTCCATAAATTGTTCGTTAATACTATTTTGTGTAAACATAATATTTTGTTCGCGTGTCGTCCGTAT
Organism: Baccha elongata; assembly: GCA_951217065.1. NCBI lineage: Eukaryota > Metazoa > Arthropoda > Insecta > Diptera > Syrphidae > Baccha > Baccha elongata. The sequence goes on along the minus strand of OX578273.1, from coordinate 55,513,811 downwards.
ATAAAGTCTAAAGAATGAGAAGCGACAGCCGACAAAAGTAATTTTTTCAAAAATATATTCTTAATCTACAATCTTCAGTTTAAACTTTAAAAAAGATACAAATAAATTGGTGTAATTTTTAATAATTTACCACACTCTTATTAATTGTTGTTGTTAAAATATCCAGAAGCTGGCATCATTTATTGTTGAAAGTATGAATTGATGATAAACATTTAAGTTAAAACAAATTGAATAAACAAACTCAAACATCTGTGTGCTCTGCTGGCATGCATTCTCGTTCCTCAATTCTCATTATCAACTTCATCGTATATTATTGTTAAATCGATCCATTAGATATAAGGGCAAATTACAGCACTTAAATCAACAATAAATTATTGTTAGACTCAAACAAAGCAATTACACTTTTTATTGTTTGATTAACATTGAAATTGGTTTACTCTATTGACATACATGGCACTTTTAATGAATATCTTACGTTAACAGTTAAATTATGCATCATAGATATACTTTAATACTCGAGTACTCATGTCAGTTTTGTTCTTTGATATGGAAGAGGCTCGTTCTCGTTGTGAAAGTGTGACTAAGCTTGATAGTTTTCATATATAGATACAATTGTTTTCTTTTATTATTGTTGATTTATATTATAGATCATAGGCGTAGATAGGATTTCATGTGTGGGGGGAGGGGGAAGAGGTAAGAGTATAATTTCTTTAAAATATGTATTCGCAATAGTGTCAGCATTTAAAATAATTATAGGTTTCATCTTCCATCTGGCAAGTGGAAAAAGTGGGTTTCACAATTTTATGTTTCAGTCTGCTTATTTGCTAGTCCAGCGGTTCTTTAACTTTTTAAGCTTCGGAACAAAAACAAAAATTAAAAACAATAAATTTTTAAGTATTTACCTACTTTTTATTTAAGATATTTTATTAAGGTTAGTGTGAAGAATGCAACTGTTTCAATGTTTGATCTATTATAATGTCTAAAATTGACTTCAATGTCCGAAAGCTGAAGTCAGATTCTGTATTAAAAAACGATCAAACATTTCCATTTGTCTGTTCCAGAGTAGACAGTTCAGCAAATCGTTGGCACAGACGGAAACGTTTGATCGTTTTCTCATACAGAATCTGCACCCTGTATTCGCATATCTGGGGCAGCGTCCAATCTTAATCTTTATTTAATTTTAGTATAAGTACGCTGAAAAACCTGCTTCACAGCGATACGTTGTGAAAAAAGGCAGCAAATTTAATATAGCCTTTTTGGCAAGTTCAGGGTATTCTCACTCCTAATATACTCGTGCAATGACACAGAATAAAATACATATTTTTACGCGAAGAGTTCTGCAGATCTATGAGAGATTTTTTTTACTTGCGATTATAGGTACTATAAGGCAAGTTTTGTATTCGTAAAAAAAAAGTTTTGAAATAACAATCAAACATGACACTACGATGATAGAGAACACAAAAAAAGGAGGTCCGACAATTCTGTCTGTCTGTCTGTCTGTCTCTTCGTCTGTCAGTCTGGATGTATCGACACCTACAGTCCAAACGGTTGACCTGATTTTCTTCAAGCTTGGTACTCTGTGTTTTTAGAGTTATATGCCCAGGCGTATTTTTGATTTTTATCCTAGGTCTGAAAATAACGGTACCTGCTATATAAACGTAACAGATAATTCAATTTTTCTCAAAAAAATACTATCGATTTTGTTAAAATTTAACATGACTGATTTTTTGGAAACGGTGAAGTTTTTGGTTGTAGCTGTAGGCCATACTTCCTTTCAATCGAACTATGTACATATTATCGTTCGATAACTATATACTTAACTACTTAGGTATCGAAACAAAAGTATCGAGTAAATGCACTTGAAGTTACATTGTATTGGTGATCTCTACAGAGATGTTATCGTTATCTAACGATATCACACAGTTTAACTCGGCTGTTCGTTAAAAAAAAAAACCCCAACAGCGAAAATAATATATCCCCCTTTCAATGACACGCTTATGATATGTGTAGATAATACCAACTAAAACGTTTAGACAGAGTATTTTTTTATTCGTACAGATACCTACCTATTTACACAAATAAGCTAATAGTTTTTTTTTTGCATTTGAAAAAGTTATTACCGCAACTGACTCGTAAATTAATTACTTTTTTACAATCTAATATATGGCCAAGACAATAAACATACTATTGTATGTACCTATATTTAGAAAGAAAAGAACAAATCAGTTAAATCAGTGTTGACCATTAAACTTTTATTATATGATTGTGGTTTTGGTTTTGGTAAGAGAATGAAAAACAAATTGAAATTCATATCAACAATGAGATAAAAAATGTAAACATTATATCTACCGGAAAAGAACACACTTGAATGCATAATTAATTTAATTATTTTATTCTCATTCAGAAAAAAAATTATTGTTAAATGGCTGCTTTATCACATAAAATTATCAGCTTTAATGAATCTTAAGATATTATCGCAAGTTTATCTACAACAATACGCCATGAAAACAAAAGTTTTGAGATAACAATCAAACATGACATGAAACGATGATATAAAGACGACGAAATAAGTAGGTCCAACAAATTCTGTCTGTCTGTCCTACAGTCTGTCTGGATATATACACCTGCAGCCTTTAGGTTTAGACCGATTTTCTTCAAACTTGGTATACACAATATTTTTAGAGAAATATCTCCGTACATTTTCCTATAATTTTATTTTTGACCTAAGTAGGTACACATATATTTTAAAATATACCTAAATGAGAAATGCGAACAAAATCATAAGAATTTTTATTATAAGTGCTAAAAATACTTTTTACAAAGATTCAAGCCATAAATATAAGTAGTTCCAAGTAGTTCCAAAATCATTTGAGCAAGCTTACGTAAGTGCTAAATATTAAACCAAATAAATTTTATTTTTGACCAATTCAGTTGAATTTCTTTAAAAAATTTAAGATTTCTCTTTTTCGGCTTTTTTTGTCTCAATATGAAACAAAATCATAAGTTTTCCCAACATTTCAACTGAGATTTCATTATTCCTCAGGGGCGCTTTATTAAACATAAATAAACATAAAAAATATAAAAATTAGTTAACCAATATTTGCAAGAGTTTTTTTTTACAATTTTTTAGTTTGTTTGTGATTTTTAGTTTAAATTATTCACATTTAATTTAATTTTAAATTTAAATAAAAACAAATTATTAGAAAAGAAAATATAAAAACAGAACTAGCAAAAATAGCACTTCTTGTTGTTGAGAAGTTTAGTCAGCAACTGTTTCAAAATTAAAATTAAAATGCAACGGATATGCTGACTATGTAGAATTGTAGACGTAGAGACTAAAGAACAATACAGTGATGATATGTTTTGGGTGTCCTGTTTCCGGTTCATGTTATTTTTTTTTTTTTTTTTTGAGGATGTGTACCGTTTCTAAAGTATACCGCTTTGATATATTATGTTTTTCAGATTGAATAATAGTGGTATTTTCGAAATCTGGACAGTGGTTATTTGCTGTGGCTATCTAAAGCAGTTTTTTGAGAGCTTTTGTATTTTTTGTCTGAGTTGTGGTTGGATTGGATATTCTTTGTTTTAGCAGTTTTTTAGTAGTTCCAATGTAACAAAGATCACAACTGTCACGTTCATTACCCAAACATTTTGTTTTGTAGACGACATCTGTACATTGGTCTTTTTTAGTAGTTGTATAGTCAGTTTTGTGAACAAGAAGTGGAGCGTTTTGTTTGACTTGTACGCAATGTTTACATCTTTGGTCTTGTTTGTAATTTATTTTTAAAAACTTTCTGAAAGTGTAGGCACATAAACTCAAATTTAAATTAATTGTGAATAATTTAAAAACGAAACGTCAAAAACAAACTGTAAGAAAATTGTTAAAAAAAAACCTTATATTTTTATATTTTTTTCGTTTATGTTTAATAAAGCGCCACTGAGGAAGAATGAAATCTCAGTCGAAAAGTTTTGTTAAAAATAATAATTTTGTTTCATTAATAAATAATTGAGATCAAAAAAGCCGAAGAATTTAACAATCTTCAATTTTTTAAATAAATATTAAACTTTTCACATATTAACTCAAGGTTAATATTTTCGTATTTTTTTTACTATAACAAAAGACAATAAGTCAAAAACCATTTCCATTTTTTTTAAGAAAATCGTTGGAGCCGTTTTTGATATCATTTTTCATATCGGTTATATATTGTTATTTTTGAGCTAAAAACAAATATTACAATTTATCCTTTAAGAATGGTCTGTAAAATTATAAGTGCTGATACAGAAAAACTTAATTCCGAGAACATCTTTATTCGTCTTCTCATAATTTCATTGCCTATAAACGGAAGTATAGGTAAACAAGAATAACGAAAAAATGGTCTAATTGAATTTTTATGAGGAAATGAAAATCAATATCCAATTATTTAACGCGCTGCTGAAGTGCCTATAGCTCTTCATCTACGTCAAAATAATCTCAACTCGGTGTGTGTCGAGCTATCACGCCAGAGGTCTGGGTTCGAACCCTGAGTACACACTACACATAATGTTTTTTTTTTAGGGACACTGCCTCTTGCGAGGAAGTGAGAAAACCTCCAAGAGTATCATTGTAGTCGTTCGGATTCGTCGAAAAATTTTAGGTTTCCTCTAATCCTCTGGAACTAACAGAGCACACAAAAAGATTGGTTGAGAGTGGAAGAGTTTAAGTCAGAAGTCACTAGGCCGCAGTTCTTCGGAGCTTTTTTTTTACTTTTCAAAATAAATTAGACAAATAACACTTTCTCATAATATGAAACATTACTATTTACAAATGTTTGCAAAAAAGATATATCTTATATTATCAAAGGTTTAGAAGGACCTTTTTGCTGGTGTTCATCTAAAAACATCATTAAACTAAATTCGTTCAGTTTAAAAGACTGTTCCAGTTGCTCATCAACAAACATTTAATTAGAAAAAAAAAATAAAATCAATAAAAAAAGAACTTTGAAAACTTATCCTATGTCAAACTTCGTTAATTAAAATAATTACTTTTGTATTTTATAAAAATAAAAATAAAGAAAGGATATTCAGAGCTCTTTTCTATATACTTACTTAAAATATGCAAAACAACTCACAAGTCCAGCCAGGTGCTCCAAAATCAAAAGGGACAGCAACAAGATCCAGCAATACAAACGCAAAAATGCAAAAAGTATCTCAGTTTCCTTTTGTTGTGTTTTCCATTCTTTTTATGAAATTTTCACTTCGTTATACACGTTGAAAGTTATTCTCTTCTTTTTTTTTTTTGTCCCTGCCTGGATGTTACCGAACCCGGGTTTAGTTAAGAAACTTAATTTTCCATCTGAATTCAGGCATTCGATTTTGTTTATACATATTATACTGTTTTGGGTTATTTATGCAAATATTCAGCCAATTTTTTGTTTATTACCAAACTTTTTCTGTCCATGTGTATTAAATGATGGTTGTATGAACGTTTTTTTGCCATGAAATAATCAAGAAGACTTGACGACAGTCAATCCAGCAAATCACAAATCATATCCCTTGGTGAAGCGATGGGGTGCGTTATCGTCTTTTGAAAACAGAAACAATTATTCTTTAGAAGTTTGAACTTAATTTTTTGGTCTAATAATCTCCTTATTGGAAGATGAGTTAAAATATTTGCAAATTGCGGCTCGTAACGGATAAGGATATACTTTTGCCAATTTTTCTCGAAAATGGCTATTTTTGTTAACTTTGTGAACGTTATATTTGAATTGCATTTAATAGCCGTGTGATTAGCCAGCTCAGTAAAATTTTACATGTTAATCACAACAAAAACCAAAAGTGTGTATAAATAAGTCATTAATCAGAAATGAACATAAAGTTGATATGAATTGTTCATCTGTTGAAGTATAGATGGCTCTGCAAGTGAGTTGGAGAAAAGTATTCGTCTCTTAATACTTGATCGCACTTCTATGGGGAGTTTTCGAAGATGAATTCACACTTTACAGTGTGTCTGTCAACCAATATTTAAAAAAAAATTGTATGCCCTCTTTTTTCAAATTCCTGACCCAGTTTGATATTTCCTATATCTAACAGCATGTCAACCGTTTAAATCGGTTCAGTGATTGCTAATACATAGAAGGATTAAGATTGGTCTTTACTTCCGGTGACATTTTTTATTTTAAACTAGCTATTACCTGGCGCGTTGCTGCCGCAGAAGAAGGAAATATCTTTTGTAATATCCTGGTGTTTCATTGTTGAACTTAAGTGATTCAGAATGCCCGCACTCTTTATTCATTTTGCCGATTTTTAGTATGGTTTAAAATATATTTTTTGTTCTATCTTTAATGTACATTAACATTAGTATATTTATACTGGCACTTACATTAATTTTTCCTTGATGAAAATACATATACACGTAAACACGATATATTAATTTATTTTGGAAATATCGATTATGATTGAATACCTACAAATCGAGTATTTTTTTTTAAAGTACATATGTTTATGATTGTATGTTAGCGCAGCTGGTAAACCACCATTTGTAAGTAAATTTTAGTATGCCTAAAACCGTTGCTGAAGTGCAAGCAATAATTTCACAACGCTGTTGATACGACATGCGCGCCACATACAGTAAGGACATTTTTATATGCCCGAAACCATAGTCGTACTACAAGCAATAAGTTGACATTGTTGAAGAACAAAACTTTCCGTTTCGGATTTCCGATAAATTTAAATTTTAGTGCTGAATATTATTCTCCAAATTATTAGCAACGCCAATTTCACATCATCATTTTTAAAACTAAAAATGAGTTAAGAATTGTAGGATGGCGAGTAAATAAAAAAAACACATACGATCTTTACTCTTCGATGCTTTATTGCTAACTTCAAGTCTTTTTAACATTAATACCTAACGATACCATGTGATAACATAGTGCTTATGGCACAAACAGTAATATGATTCGATATCTTATTTATCGAGTTCTTGTTTCTTACATTCTTTTATACATTGCTGTATGTTTCATTGAAAGGAATTGAAATAGAATTGATAAAAGGAATATGCAAGTGCATTAGTTTGCGCACAGGGTGCTTCTAATATTTAAATAATTACTAATATCTCATTTTAAATCTGTTACAGAATATAGCCATTTTATTGTCACTTCACGCCGAAAGTCGCCTAATATAACTGGGTTTTCAGTTTTTTGGTTAAAAATGCACATTACAAAGTTCCACTTAATGGTCTGCACGAACTTCCAACTACATACATCATAATTATTACTAGGTAAGTTGAACTTAATTTAAGAGGAAGAAAAATGTTTCACTTAAGAAGATTTTGAAGTAAAGTTTTGCACAGAAAAAGTTTTACTATAGAAAATTTGGTTTGTTATTAAATAGCTAAACATGAACTAAACCAAAGTTTAGTTCATGGCATTGAACTAAACCAAAAAACAATGGTTTGTATATGACCATCCAAAAAAATTAATATAAGAACATATAAGAATGGAAATAATTAATTTTATTTAAACTACAAAACACTATACACACACAATCACAATCGGAATCACTTAAACAAAATAACAACATGTCACCTTTTCGCATAAGTATTTGAAGAGAAAAATTGTATTTATTTATACACACATGATATAATTTAATTTTTCGGGCAAATTGACATTTTGATTGAGATTTCTCTCATGAAATTAAATCATAAACATATTTTTTTTAACCACGTAGAATAATTTATGTTGAACACAGAAATTAAGTTTGAATTAGTTATGATGTAGATTTATTTAGAGTATGAACAAACAGGCCTAAGAGTAATAATTTTATATACTATACTATGCTGTTATGCATATTTAAGTCCTTAAAAGCTGATTGGATACTAATTCCTTTATAATTACAATTCAACAACTTCAGGTCTTCAGGATTAACATTAAAAAAAAAACTCTAATGGAATTTAATTTGTTTCTGAATACATTATTTAATAAGTTTCGATATTGCCTTATTAAATTGTTTTCATCTATTTTCCTTGTTTGTTGCTGACCTTTTATCAATTTAAAACTTTTTTTATTCATAGTTCCTAAATTTCTATGAATTATTTATAATTCATTTGAGGGGGGGGGGGGGGTTAAGTGCGCAATCATTCTAGAAATGTTGACCCCATTTTGGTTTTGTTGTTGTTGTGCTGTAAGCCATTAATCAAAACAAAAACTGATTTTTATGAATGTAAGAATAATACAAGATGTTGTCTTCAAAACAAATCAAAGATATTAAACTTCAATTATGTATCTGTCTGTCCAAAAAGTTTTTTTTTTTTATTTATTGTTGTATTTCAAAAACTAAAACAAAAACTAAGACGAGATAGGTATTGAACACTGATATAAATAATATGTTGTCAGTTTATTTTTGTTCGGCGCTTGAAACGGAAATACAAATTTAATTCGTTTAAGCCAAGTTTACGGGATTTTAAGACATGTGGCTATATTTCTTATCTATACACTTAGTAATTCTCTGCGGGGTGATAAATTAAAATATCCTCCATCTCCAAGTGTGTTGTTACCATTTAGCCATCATTAATAAGTATAAATTATTCACGCATAGAAATATGATACTGACGGATGTTTTGCTGAAAGAAGCCAAACATTTCCTCTTCCTGGTTCAGTCTTGATTTTATTGTAATTCTGTGTCTGAACTCTATAAAAGAGTGTTCCATTTTTAAGAGTTAAATTAGAACCATTTGATCTATTTGATAAAAGGACAGCAATTGGCAAGAGTAACAATTCGTTTCATTAAGGTTATTTTCGCAAATAGCAGCATAACAATGGTTATTTCTTTTTTTTATCGATTCCAAGAAAAAAATCGATTGATGCAAATATCGAAAGTATCGACTAATAATTAAATAGTTTTGCTGCGTGCATGTGAACAATATTCAATAAGCCCATTATCAATCGAAAAGAATGCCTGGGATATATCGGTTAATTTTATTTTTGTTTAAATTATACTTCATATATAACTATGATGAAGAAGTTTAAGTTAGTTTAATCATGCCGTCCGCCGTCGATCTGTTTGTTCAATGGGCTTAAGCCTAAATAATTTGACTAATTTTCTTTAAACTTTATGCGTGTAGTAGCTTTTATTTTTGTAATTCCTTGAGGTTTGACCGGATCAGGTGGTTAAATGCAGCGAAAATACACTAAATACATCACGGCAACGTATTGTTAGTATATGAAATCGTATGAGATAAACTGCACTAAGAGTGTCTTTTTTTGTAACGAATCCGTCCTTAAAAAGATTTAACTACAAGCTCTTCTTTGACTGATAGTTGATAAATCAGTTATAGATGTTTAAATCATTACTTAGTGCCTGTCATTTTGCAGGATGTGTTTTTCGGATCACCTAATATAATGTCCCGTTCGCGATTTGCCTTCGCTACCAAGATCGTCCGATGAGAATTATTTTCATCAAAACATCAACCAAGACTTCGATATATATTTTCTGCACAATGTATATATTGTGTTCAATGTTAGAGAATAATAATTCAGTAGGTACGTACATCTTAACCACCAATGGTTAAAAAAGCTTTAATTTTTTCTTTCGCGAGGTTCGTTTTTACCGGTTGGGGTTGTAAGCGTTTCAAAGCTCATTTCGATTCTTGCCTTTACTCATACATTTTTAGAACGCACCTCTTTTGAATCTCCAAAAAATGCAAAGATTTTTTTTTTGCTGTTCGGTTTGGATTTCCAATAAGCTTCATTTTAGCAACTTTTTGTGGTGTCTCAGCTTAACAGTTCCTCGAACATTAAACTCTATTTTTCGATGTTTATTGTGGTTTGGATATTAAGTTAACGAAAAATGTGCTAAATCTCATTTTGGTAGTTGTCTCTGCTTAGTAATTTTTCTTAAAACTCTCAATAGATAGCTTTAATTGTTTTGTCCGGAAATGACAATTTGGGATCGTTTGCCAGGCAAACCGTTGACATCTTAACGGAAATACAGGGTGAGTCATGAGCAATGCGACAAAATGCTAGGGCGTGTAGGTTGCGTTGAGACAAGAAAAAAATCGTATGGGAGGGGGAGGTCTATTCCCCTCCGTTTAGCCGGGAGGGGCAATTTTCGAAAAAACTGACTTAAAATGGGAAAAATTTTTTTTTAAATCAACGGCTTCATGCACAATGCTGTGCGATACGTTTTTGAAAAGCCAATAACTTTTTCTTTTGATCTGTTTTTAAATAAATCTATTCTAAGAAAGAGTTTTTGAAATATTAATTTTCAAAGTCAAAATTTTGAAAAAAAAAAATTGAAAAAAGAATTTCAAATTCATTTTTTTCAAAATTTTACGTTATTAAGTGCTAATTTTAATTTCAAAATTCAATGCTGTTATTAATTTTAAGTCAAAAACAGAAAACCGGATGCCAAAATGTATCTTAGTTTTTGAGAAATTAAAAAAAATTAAAAGTAAAACTTGTAAGTAAAGTAAAAAGTTAATTCGTTTTTTTTTATTATTTGATTAAAATCGGATGGTATGTAAAAAAAAATAAAAAAGGGATAATTCCCTAATTAATAATTGACCTGAGCAGGTCAAATTTGGGAAACCAAAAAAAAAGTGTTTTTCTTGGAAAAAAATACTTCTAGTTTTTCTTAATTTCTCAAAAACTAAGACACATTTTGGCATCCGGTTTCCTGTTTTTGACTAAAAATTAATAAAAGCATTGAATTTTGAAATTAAAATTAGCACTTAATTACGTAAAATTTTGAAAAAAATGAATTTGAAATTTTTTTTTCAATTTTTTTTTTCAAAATTTCAATATTTCAAAAACTATTTCTTAGAATAGATTTATTTAAACACAGAATGAAAGAAAAAGTTATTGGCTTTTCAAAAACGTATCGCACAGCATTGTGAATGAAGCCGTTGATTTTAAATAATTTTTTTCCCATTTTAAGTCAGTTTTTTCGAAAATTGGGGAATAGACCCCCCCCTCCCATACGATTTTTTTCTTGTCTCAACGCAACCTACACGCCCTAGCATTTTGTCGCATTGCTCATGACTCACCCTGTATATTATTACTATTTTTACATTTTCCCTTTCAACAACGTGTGAGCCATTCCTGTGATTGCTGAAATACAGACCAATTAAGATCTGTCCACTGAATCTCCGAGAAATGCTTAGCTTCCGGTCAAAATTTAAAATAAAAATTTCATGTTTCGGTTTTGATTTCAGATAAGCTTAATTTGAGCCTATTGTGATGGTGCTTGTCTATGCTCAGCATCCTCTTTATAATAATATAAATCATATTTGAAGAACAACAATAAATATGAGAAACATAGACCCAAACATAGAAACATGAAAAACTTAGACACAACTGGCTTTTATTAAAGAGATGATAAGGGCATGTTGTATTCATGCAAAAAAAAAAGTTTCGAGATAAACAATTAAACATAACATTACGATAATAGAGAAGTCGAAAATTTGGGATCTGGCAGTTCTGTCTGCATTAATCGGCAGCTATCATTAAACGGTTGCTTAGCAAAAAACTGTTAATATCATCTTGTGTCAAGTCTAAAATCTGTAATAAATTTTAAGGGAGTCGGTTTAGCCGTTATCAAGTTATGGCCAAATGTTTAAAAACCATTAACACCAAATCTCCGTTATGTGCATTTTGAGCAAAAAACCTGAAACGCAGTTATATTAAGACTATACTGCAAATATAAAGTACCTACACCGTTTTTTGTCAAAATCGTTAGAGCCGTTTTTGAAAAAAATTGGGAAAACTAAAACCTAACCTCAATATTTTAAAGAAATATGCCTAAATGACACAATTTAAGAATGTCGTGTGATCTTCCTTCTGAAAATAACTTCTATCATTGTTGTTTCAGATCACCCTCAACTTGACAGTTTTCATGTCGTGTGATCGCCATTGTTTTGCTTGGCCTTGCAAGGACAACAAATATAGCAAATGACAGAATTCCAAATATCGACTGTCCTTGCATTTTATTACAAAAATGACAGACTTGTGTCGTTCATGTGATCGTCATTGAAGCTATCAATGACAAAGTAGGAAAATGACAACATACTGACGGTGCAAGGACAAGTTTGCTTGTGACGTCAGACTGTCCTTGCAAGGACACATTACAATGATCGTCTCATAGTAGCTTTACCGATAATTCCATTTTTCTCGAAAAAAAAAATACGATCGATTTTTATAAAGTCTTATTATGAGTGATTTTTTGTTAGTGGTGATCTCTAAGGTAAATCTTATTTTTACTTGCGATTACAGATACTATAAATTAGGTTTTGAAAAAGATTTTTTTTGGAAAAACAGATAGTTGGATAGTTTTATAATATTCTCGAAAAAAATTTATATGAGTGATTTTTTGCCAATGTTGTGAACCGTTATATAAATATTTTTTTTTTCAGAGTCAGCTAATTAACGGTACCTGCTATATAACCGTTATTTATTATTCCGACTATCTTTTGAACGGATGCAACAATTTTGACCAAATTCAATATTCTAAGACTAATGCTAAATTTAAATTATACTGCAAAAAAAATCAAGATTGACAAAATGATCTAGGGTTCAAATGCACCCCATGTCGTAAAGGAGCGTAAAATAAATAAATATTTTTGTTCCACTTTAAAGATATTTATATGTTGGTACCTATATAACTACTTACGAACCATTCTTAAATAAAGTTATTGAAACAATCATAAAAACTCATAGAATTGTTTGTTTATATTTCGATAAATTGATGACTATGTTAAAGTATTGCATCATGTTCTGATGTAATCTCACTATGTGTTCACACCACAGAACAAGGATAAAATGTTCCCATTTATCAAAACATTCATTTCCGCAAATCATTTTCCATTTCATTTAAATCGCTTTATATTCATGACTCATCTCCAGAGATTGCTTCGAACATAATGAATAGTAGCTGTAGCATGATTCAGAATAAATAACTAAAAGATAAATTCTGCTACGAAAATAAACATTAGGCACTTTCGAAAACCCAATTATTAAGGTACTGACTTTTCGAGTGACAGTAGACATTCTTATACTTCTCAAACATGTAAAAAGCTTTCAAGGTGAATTTTTTTTTTTTTTTTTTTTGAAGTTGCGTCACAAAGGAAGGAAGTACCTACCAACAAGCACCATGTCGTTCTTCGATGTTGGTCGTATTAAAAAAAAAGAAGAAGAAGATATTCAACCGCTACGAATTGGTTTAAAGTGGCTCCATTGTTTGGGGAATTGAATCATAAACCACGGTTTTTATATTAATATTTTGCAGAAGCACTTTCAGCACAATGTGTAATAAAACAATTTTTTTTATAATTTAATGTTTTTTTTTTACACTTAAGTTCGAGTCCTGTATGTCAATATCAACATTTCAAGATAATGTCAGAGTTTTCCTTTTCCTCTTACGATACTATTTTTATAGCGATGAGATATTTTGAAGATTCCTTTTTAGGATCTGATAGATGCTGTAAGTATTTTCTTTCATTATACACTTAACTCCAGGTGAGTTGTGTGTGTGGCAAAATTCAGGGAACATCTTGTTGTATGTATTTATTTTACGTGACGTCGCATCTTTATGGCATTTTCATGAATTAAGAATTCACTGAGGGTGTTGAGATATTCTTCATATTTTTTTTTCCCACATAGCAACAACGATGTTATTATATTATTTATGTATGCATGCGACAAAGAATTTGCTGACAAAATGCTATAAATTATTTAGCCAAATACATAAATGAAATGCGATTTGGAAAATTTCATAAAGCAAAAGTATTCATAAAATAATGTACAAAAAATATGAGGGTAAATAATTTAATATAAGATTTTTTGAATACAAATGAATAGATTGTCAAATAAAAATCACTGTAGTCTTGTTGATTTTTTGATAGAGTAAACTAACTTAAAACTCAATGGAATGTCATAAATTTCATATCTGTTTTGTTTATGCTTCAACATTTCTTTTACTTTCCCCCATACTTCAAAGAATAATCGTAATTATATTTTTGTTCATATAACAAAGTTAAAATTAACCCCTTATCGCATACGAAGAAATGTATGGTTTCTTTAAATTTAAAGCTTTTTTTTCGTGGTTGTTATCAATTTTTGTTTTGGTTAACTTACTTACTTACTTAAGATGGCGCTTTCAGTCCAGGATGGACTACGGCCTCAACCAACATATCTCTCCAGCCAGCTCTGTACTATGCCAAGGTTCCATTCATCGGGTATACTTTCTTCCGAACAAATTTTACAGATGAGTTGGTGCATGCTACTCCCTACCAACACATCTTCTGCTTCTTTAAACAATTCAGTTGGTAAGCCGTCTACATCAGCAGCTTTATTTGATTTAAGTTTGGCAATTGCTAGCCGTACTTCATTCAGGTCGGGTGGACGAAAATGTTGATCATCATCATCCACATTAGATGGAATTAGTCGCCTTGCAGCGTGATTTTGGCTATCTTTGTCGTTAAGCAGTCTAGAAAAATGGTCTTTCCAGATTCTTAGCACTGACTGTGTATCAACTACATAATATTCCCCCTTTCATCTCGGCAGGCTTCTGTCTGGCCTTAAAGCCTTGGGTGGATCTTTTTAAACTTTGATAGAACTTTCTAACATCACTCCTGTCGGTACAACCCTCGATAGACTCAACCGCTCGCTTCTCGTGCTCTCTCTTTTTCTTACTGAGAACGAGAAGATGGCGTTCCTCCCTTCTTTTTTGCCCGTAGAGCTCTCGGGTCAGAGTCTATGTTTGCCCCACGGAATGCTCGAACATCCAGGATACTGGAAGCATGTCTGGCATCAATCGCGATGTAATTGATTTGGTTGACGGTCTTTTGATCACTGCTCCGCCAAGTACCTTTGTGTATATCAAGGTGCGGGAAATGGGTGCTTGATATAATGACATTTCTATCATCCTGTATCCGTTGATTATAGTGTCATTGTGCAGGCTGTGTCCTCCGACAGTTGAACCAAAAGTGCCCTTCTTTCCGAATCTGGCATTGAAGTCACGCAAAATAATTATGGCGTCGTACTTCGGGCAAACATCTTACGCATTCGTCCTTGGTTGGTTCATCCTTCTTTTCAGGGGGGCGTGAACATAGATCAGCGAGGTGTTCATTTGAGACACAAAATTTTGAATTCAAAGGGAACGCTAACCTACCCGATGACATAAAACTTTTAGATACGACACAGGAAGTTTTTAAATTTCTCTTTACTGACAATTTAATAAATATGATCGTTCAGCAGTCAAACTTGAAGTCTCTTCAAAATAATATCAATAAGCCTGTTAGAATCAGTTTTGAAAAAAATTTCATGTAATTGGATTTTTACCGAAAAAATGTCTCTCATATAAATCTTGTTTTATTCCATACATTTGTTTTTAAAGATAAAAAAAAACAATATTTCAAAATATAAGATTTTCTTCTTTTTTTTTTATAAAAAAAAACTGTTCCAATGAGTTTTCCAGTCGTGAACACGAAAGTAACTTTCCCCAGGAGCAAGTGTTTTCAACCCATTCGTCCCCTTTATTTTTGCTACGCTTACCGCCAATTCACCTTTTGCTTGAAAGGGCATATAGACTGACCATATTAAACTAACCTAAACTTATTTTACGGATCCACCTTAAGCAGGGGGGAATAGATGGGGACATCATACCTCTAATAAATACACCTACGCCAAAGTGAAACAAGACCAAATCGGTATTATTTCACATTCTTAAAGCGAAATAAAGTGGAACGTTAAAATTCGGCGTTGTTTCAACTCGGCAATTATTCACGATATCTTTAAGAAGAAGAATTGAAATAAGATATAACTTACACATAGCACACTGCCGCAATTTTTTTTATTTTTCTTATTTATGCAATGTTTATTGTCAGGGTATTATTATTATGATGTATTATTATTTTATGTTATATACAAAAAATAAAGCACAACTTGCGGTAGGCGAAACAGTTCTTTCTTCTTCATCTTTGAAAAGTGAAAATGTAGTTGGGCCTTTAAGAAGTTAGCGGCAGCACAGACGTTTGAAGGAATCAAGTGATAGATCAAATCTCGACAACGCAAATAGCGAAGCAAATCTATACATAACGTGAAAAGACTCATTTTGGCCATCGCAAACGGGTCAAAATGGGCATTAACGACGAATAAAATAACCTGACTATATAAGGCTATGTTAATTAAAATATCAGATGATTATAGATTTCCTTTTTCGTTTGTGCTTATACTTCACATGACGTAACTTTCGAAATGTTTATCAGTTATAGGAGTTATGTACATTACTGCTGTCTGCTAATAGAACTAGTAAGAGAATTCTCTTGAAAATAATTCTATATAGGCGGTTAAATCTTTGTACTAATTTGAATAAAAGTATTTAAACCCTAATATAGTTTTGAAATGTATTTTATTTGCAGCATAGTATACAAGTATCTTTTTTTTCATTTTACATTGTTTCATTTGTAAGTGATTTAGAACATTTTAATTCTTTACATCTTTAATTCTGAGTTTATATAATGAAAATAAATGTTTTTTAAGATTAACTTATGGCTCAAGGGAAAATGCTACTAAGAAAAACCCTTATCTGAATCTTAAAACTAGTATTGCATACGCCCCATTGTCAAGAAAATGCAGAAGTTGACTGTAATTTTAGATATTGTTTTGATTTGAAAGGTGTTTGATTAAATCGTTATCAGAGAAGTAGCAGTTTATGAAAAATTTCTCTTGTTGTCTGCTAACAAGATTTTTAATTGTGTGAGCATTGGCCTTATCATGAAGTCTATTGGTTGAGTAATGCCATGGTAATCCAAGCATCATTTTCAATAATTTATTTTGGCAAACTTGAAGTTTTTGAATGTGCGAGTGAGCACAGTCGAACCAGACAGGTGCTCCATAAAGTAGTATTGGTTGACAAGTAGTTTTAAATATTATTAATTTATTTTGTATGCTTAGACTTGAGTTCTTATGTATAAAAGGATGTAATATCCTTATTGTAAGGTTGATTTTATTTATTGTATTAGATATAGTTAATCCTCTGCTATCTCAAAGAAGTCAAAGAGATATCTTAGCAATATCCACAATAGGGCATGTGGCATCAAATAATTCCTTTTAATTCCTTGTATGTTTTCCAATCCGAAAATTACAAATCGATTATAGACAAAGACAAAAGCTGGCTGCCGGAATAAAATCTTTCCAATAAATCAATCTCAAAGTTAGTATTTATGTTATATAGTTTAAAAAATAACAGCAAGCGATGGTAATGTCAACTTTCTTTGGCAATGCCACCTGTTTTTACACTCAAAGTTAGTATTTATGTTATATAGTTTAGAAAATAACAGCAAGCGATGGTAATGTCAACTTTCTTTGGCAATGCCACCTGTTTTTACACATGAGGTAGATATTTCATTTTGCATGATATAAGTATACCTAAATAAGGTATATGTAAAATATCAATATTTATTCCTTTTCCTTGAATTATGGTTTCAGAAAGGTCAAGAATGTTTAAAGGAACAAAAGTTACATATATACCAACTATAAAAAGGAATAAATTGAGATTTCCCTTCTCATAAAACCTTTCCAATAAACTCAGATCAAAGTTTAAATTTATTCATATTGCTCTCTTAACCACTCAATCACACCCCAGTATGACAGCATAACTTATAGCTTTTTTTGTATGTTGGTTGAAATCATTGAACATTTCCAGTTCAATGATTTTCGTTTAAAAAAATAAAGTGCACGGCTAGGTCGCATGAACTTGCCCTTGTAGTCCACGACTGGGTCGCATGAACTTTTTCTTGTACCAAGTTACGACCTTAATAAAAATAAATTTAATAATTTTTTTTTTTTAATTAAAATTATCGGTTTTTCAAAAAAAAAGAAAGACTTTTTAAAATTACTTTTTTTCGAATTTTGTTTGCAGTATTATTTTGGCTTAGCAGTTGTTTGATAATATTAAATTTCTTCACAATCGGTGTAGTCGTTCAAAAGTTAGTCAGTGTAATAAAAAACGGATCTATGGCAGGTACCGTTAATAAGCTGATTCCGAAAAAAAATTCCTATGGAAGACATCAACTTGAGCAACAAATTACTCGTATAAAATTTTATCAAAATTGATCAAAGTTTTTTCGAGAAAATTAAAATTATCGGTTTTTGAAAAAAAAACTTATTCAAAAATAACTTTTTTTTGAATTTTTTGCTTGCAGTATTATTTTGGCTTAGCTATTGTTTGATCATATCGAATTTCTTTAAAACCGTTGCAGCCGTTCGAAAGTTAGTCATTGTAATAAAAAACTGTTCTAATGGCAGACCGTTAATAAACTGATTCTGAAAAAAAAATCAGACGATAGACATCACTTTTGATAACCAATCACTCATGTAAAATTTTATTGAAATTGATCGTATTTTTTTTCGAGAAAATTGGATTTATAATAAAATAATAAAACCTTTTCAAAAATTACTTTTTTTAAAAGAATTTTTTGCAATTTAGCAGTAGTTTTTCGACTTCTTTGTTATCGTAATGTCATGTTTGATTTTTATCTAAAAACTTTTTTTTTTGCGAATGTATAACTTGCTTTATTGTATAGTAGTACATATAGAGCAAGTAAAAATGGGGATATGATTGTGAAACAAAGTGTAAAATACAAATAAAACCGTTTTGAATAAAGCCTAATACTGGGCCCTGTAACAAGTGTAATTTTAATAACAATTTTTTCAGGTGGGTAGATTCTTACTTGCTCCCAATTGGGAAGCTTTCAAAAGTAACGTCGTGCTTGGCGGCAGAAACTCATATAAAGGTTTCAGTTTTTTTTTAAATTTTCTTGTAAACGGCTCTAACGATCTTGATAATAATTTGTAAATATTATATTTGCATTGCTGGTTAAGATGATTGCGTTTCAGGTTTTTGGCAAAAAAAATGCACATAACTAAAATTTGTTAGGTAATACATATCGGTTTAATGCCCATAAACAGATGACGGCTAAATTTGGTACAGCATTTTAGTTGAACATTTAACAGAAAATGGTATTTAAAAAAAAAGACATAAAAATTCATATTTTTTGAAATAAAAAGCCGCAAAAGGCCGCATGACCATGCTGTGTCTTAAAACTTGAAATAAATTTTATACCTTCTTAGTTTTGGTATTAAATGCTTAAAAATTGTAATAAATAAAAAAATTCTTTTTTATATATATCTTTCTCCAAAACAAATGTTTCAAAACGAAGGTTTTTAAAAACGAAAAACGTATGGCTTGTGTGGCCAATTCTCGCTCGAATTTGCTTTTATAAAAGTACTAATGCACACGTGCTGGAGATACCAAAAATACAGACGCAGATAGACAGACATGGTTAAGAGCTCATTGAGTAGTTTATAATACATTAAGCTTCTTGGCAACCGGTATACACACAGACATACAGACAGAATTGCTGGGCTAACTTTTTCGCCTTCTCTATCATCGTAATGTCATGTTTGATTGTTATCTGCACAGTTGTGGATTCGGAAAAAAGAGGGCCTGTCTGTCTGATGACAGTAGTCGGATGTAAGTCAGTCAGTCAGTCTTTTTTTATATAAGCCTAAACGGTTCGACTGATTTTCTTTAAACTTGGTATCTCCGATCTATAACGTAACTTGCATTATTTTTGTGAATAGGGCTTGGTAAGGAAATCACAAAAAAATAGCGCCAAATTTTAGTAAAAAAGTGCAGTGCCATAAAAAATATTTTTTAACAATTTAACACGTTTTTTTAAATTACTACCTAGATACTCCTATACTTTTAAAAACACAAAAAATATAATCAGAAAATCCGAGGAGATAAAAAAAAAATCAAGGCATTTTGCTAAAATGCAGTCTTGATATACCCCAAGATATTAAGTTTAAATGTAAGATCATAACAACATTGAGTATAAAATGATCTAACTTCAAAAAATGCCATTCCCAAATGGAACTATTCTGATGCTTACACGTCACTTCCTACTTTCAGGCCTTTCATAATTGCAATATAAATATATATACTTAAATTAAAGAAGTTCTTGGTACTATAATATTATATATATATGCATTATCCCTCTGAGTCTGATTCAGCTCTATAGAAACAGCGAAGGACGTCATTGTCATAATTATAATAATCCCTTGACATTGACAAAGAAATTATCCCACGTTCAAACCCCCCCAGATTCTTCAATGACATTTATTCTATAATAAGATAAAAGAAAGTATATAGATATAGGTACCATCTGAACTTGTTCACAGATAAATTATTCACTAACTTAAATCACAAACAAAGCAATTTCTAATGAAGAACGATTTTATCGATCCGATGAAGTCATTTTTCTTTACTATTTTCGTGAGTGATATAAGTTCTTCAAGTAAGAATTCGTTAAAAGGGATGATTTTATTACAAAAAAAAAATGAAAAAATTTTATTGATTTATGAATAAAAATGGTATTAAAACTTCATGAAAAAATAAGTCATTTATGGCTTTGAAACGGATAAATTAAGCAAGGTTAAGAAATT
The DNA here is from genome assembly GCA_951217065.1 of Baccha elongata. Lineage (NCBI taxonomy): Eukaryota > Metazoa > Arthropoda > Insecta > Diptera > Syrphidae > Baccha > Baccha elongata. The sequence goes on along the minus strand of OX578273.1, from coordinate 55,493,331 downwards.
TTAATATAATTTAATTATTAACGAAGAGATTTAACTGTTTCCGATTCAATAAAATATTCATTATATTTTATTAAATGACTCGTTGGATTTCTTCTTGTTGCTGATGTTGTTGTTTCGAAGATAATAATAATAGATGAGGGCGATTTGCACCATAAACGTGAAAATGTGTTAAGGCCGATTGTAAAGCAATCATCCTAATTAAGGATTTATTTTCTATTATGTGCATGACCTATGGCAAAAGTGATTATTTTAGAATTATCTGATAACTTGTTACATATATCATATCAATAGATAACATGATTTTGAAATGTTCCCTATGGCCATTTTGAGTTGTATCGACATGAATGCAGTGTGCCTTAATAATAAGGCTGTATGCTTTATAAGATAATTACTAGGTAGTAGGTGCACTGACCAAATCTAAGTGCCTAAATTTAAATAAAATTAAATTAATAATTGTGAAATTGAAGCGTTGTGTTCGTACAATAAAAAGATATTTTTTAGAGCAAGCAGCAAGATTAAACAGCTTTATCAATATATCCTTGTTTAAGAAACTGTCTGATAAAATTAACGAAGGAGTTTATTGAATTTAAGATTCTTTATTTTTACAGAAAACCTGTTCCTTCTAATATTAAAATACAAAAATAGTCTAAGATCTATTTAGCGACCGATTTTGGCACGCCTTCATTTTTCTTTAGTTGTTGCTTTAATGAATGACAATTATGGCTACCGGAAATGACCAGAAACCAAAGATGGAGCCCTTCAAAGTACAAAAAAAACGACCAACTACATGGTGAATCATTTTGGCACGAACATTTTTCTTCACTAAAATGTAATTTGAAACGTTTAAAATAACGATTTATGCAATATCATTATATCAAACCAGAAAATGTTTGCCAGACCAAACCAAAAAACTAAATAATAATTTATTTTTTTAAGTGTTTTTGTATTGTATAAATAAGCTTTAAAAAAAAAAACAATATCATATTATCGTATGTTGTGAGAAAGGCCATATTCTTTACCCATGATTTTTGTTTTGTCTTGGCCTAATCTACTTGCTAGATTTCAATCACTCAGATAACATAATTTTATAAGTTAAAAAATGATATATGAGTATCATAAATTTGGTAAAAATAAACAAAAAAAAAGAAATAAAAATAAACCCCAAAACATAAAATTACTTACTTCAAAGATATTTTTTAAACATAAAATTTAATATATATATTTTATATTATTTTTCAGATAGTATATATCAATGAAGAGAACGTACTTAGACAAAAGGTAAATATAATTTTTTTACAAAACAAACTGCATCGAATCCAGGTTGGATTTCTATTGAAAACTTCATAAATATGTTGATATATACATATATAAACAATGAATCTCTAAAAATCAATTTTATTTGTATCTTAACCATAATTTGTAGCCTGCTTTAACTGTTGCCTATGCTATACACATCTAATAAAAAATATAAGGGTGATTCGAAAAAAAGTGGAACAAAATGCTCATAATTTCGGCAACATTTTTTTGGAAGCTTAAAGTCGTACAAATAAGTTCTTGATATATGTACATATGTTAGAATGTCCTCAAACATTATTGAAAACGGTCAGTCAAAAAAATTCAAAATAACAATTTTATGGCAATTTTTTGAAAAAAGAGGTGGTCAGGGAACTGAGATTTGTTTACCAGGGAACTGATAAAATATCTTATAAATCATTAAATTTTCAATCAAATAACTTTTTATTTAAATGGCAGATACAACTAATAAATTTCAGCATGATTTATCGTAATAACATATAACATTATCTTATACCTAATTGACTCTGAAAATGCCTCTAAAATAGGTTTTTTTTAGCTTCAATATCGCCCGCCGTTAAAAATATGTTAGATCATCAAAATATGATTGCAATAGAAAAATCCTTGACAAAATCCGTTAAAATGCATCATCGTCTGAAAATATCTCAGGTCTCTGGATAGAATTTTAGTCCCTATTTTCATAAAATTTCCAGGGGACTGGATTTTGTTTACACTTTTTAATCAAAAAAACATAAAAATAAAAACATTTAATTTGAAAGAATAAAAAACAGAAAATATATTATGGTTTTACTAAGCCTATAATATAATACTAACAAATATGCCTACTTATATGCAAAAATTATATGTGAGTACTCACCAGGGGACTGATAAATAAAAGGGACAAACTTCACAGTTGTTTTAAGAAAACCGAGAGTTGTGGCCATTATACCAACTTTCAGTGATACATTTTGGCTCATTCTATATGTACATGTTATCTAAGGATATTTCAGAAATACAGGCAAAAAAAATGGAAATTAACAAAATCACTTTAGCAATAACGAATTTACCACAAAAGTGTTGAAGTTGACCTACAAATTCAATCAATATCTGAATTTAAAAAAAAAATGTGAAAAAGCACAATTCCATTCTCAGTACTTCACCATCACTTCATCAGTTTTGTGCTTATGCGTTTGTTTCACAGTCATGGCGAAGTTTATGTGTTCAAACCGCAGAATATTGAAGCAACAGACAATTCAATTTCCATGATGAGCCATGGGGCATTGGCAAACAGATTCTTTCCTCTTTTTGAATGTATAACATATGTACATATGTTATAAATTCACCTGTGCGATGTGACAGTTCCAAAATCAATTACACATTTCGTTTGCCACAAAATAAAATGCTGCAGTATTATATCTATATATATATTTATATATAAGGTTTTAAATAAAAACATAGTAAGTAGTTATGTGTATAAGTATTTGTCGGAAATGGTTGCACCTGGCAATTGAACCAGAATGCTTATAATCAAATTCATGAGGTGGAATTGATGGAAATGTATTTCCGGTCCATTAACGAACTTTTTGGAAATATTAAGTTATAATGTCGATTACGAAAGTAATAAATATTCGAATCAATTGATTCGAATTCAATTATCATTTGCATCTACGTGCGCCAGCAGCGGCGTGTTAAACTGTCAGCTGCAGCATTATGCGATGTCATTATAATTGTGGTTGAAAACAAATCGGCTCCATAGAACGATTGTTAGGTTTGAAAATAATAACTTTAAGCTATGAATGTTTAATTATTTAAGCTTTTTCGTAATATAATTTAATTTAGTAATACAACATAAATTTAGTAAATAAGAATAGCAATAAATAAGACTCACTATAGAATTAAAAAAAATAAAACTTAAAGTTTCTTATCTCCGACAGATGGTCTGGTACCACTAATTTTTTGAGTTGCCAGGTCTTATATATAAGTTAACACTTCACTTAAGCATCCCACAAACCAAACAATCTGGAAGTCATAAATTCCATTGTTTATGATGACCAAGCGATAAGTCATAAATTCCATTGTTTATGATGACCAAGCGATACGACTCAACCAAACCACCAATTGAGCGGGATCGGAATGCCATTAAAACAAGTGCATGTGCATTGGTTCAAATTACATAAACAACCCCCATCCAAATGAGATACACCAAACAGCAATACTCCGATCAACAGAAAAGCCAATCCATATCCAGTCGTCAAACGCGCCAGTCGTGTTTTGTATCTTTGTTATATTTTTGATAAATAACGTTTTTTTTAATGTAAAAGTTTGTGTAATAACTTAATTTATATATACATAGTGAGTACACTTTGACAAAAGTAAATAAAAGTTAAAAGTGCTAAAACTCCTTTTTATAGGAATTCAAGCCAAAATTAAAGTATGCAGGAAGTTTATTGCCTGAATATAAGTTTAGCAAAAAATAATTCTAAAATCGTTAGGGTGGTTTTTATAATTAATTCGATGTTAAGTTAATAATTTTTATAAATTTTTTTTTACAAATTCCAAGTAACAACGCCAATTTTAAGTGCTAAATGCTTTGCATTTTATGCACCAAAAATTAAATTTTTACAGAATTTACAAAAAAAATCAATAAAAAAAATAATTAAAACTAAGCATTTTTGCAAAACTTTTGATTTTGAAGTTTTATCAGATCATCTAAAGTAGATGCATGTAAAGGTTTAAGCCACACTTTTACGAAGCTAGAGGCCATAAATAACGTTTGCAACTCTTTCTCACGTTTTTCATCTCTCACCATCATCATCGACTTGAATAATTTTAAGAAGAAGGTAGTTTAAGCACGATTTTTAACGATTATTTTTTCGTAATTTTTATATAATTTTTTTTTCATATTTCTCATTTATATTAAAAAAAATAACTTTCTGTGTCTACGACTTTGAATATACATATAAGTTTTACAAATAAATATTTTACTTGGTGTAAGAACCAGAACTCTGTTTATAGGTCTAAGGCCCTTCGTCCACTTAAAAAATTGTGCGTATGTGCTGATGTGCGGTTTTAGTTTACAAATTTTCTCAAAAACGGCTCTAACGATTTTGATAAAACTTTGTGAACGTTATATTTGGAGTGCTCATAATGTATTTGAGGTTTTTTGCAAAAAATACACAATGAAGATTTTGTGTTAACGGTTTTTACAAATTCAGCCATAACTTGATAACGGCTGATCCGACTCCTTTAAAATTCGGAAAAAATATTTTAATTTGACATCTAACACAATACTGACAATTTCACAGTTTATTGATAAACAACAGTCTAATGATAGCTGCAATACAATGTGATCTCACGTTTATTTTTCGAACTTTTTCCAGAATTGAATAAATTAAAATTTTTGCTGTCTTATAGTTTCCTACAAGAGCAAGTTCGTGCGACCCAGTACTGCATTTTATTTATATTGGATGTGCTTGCGTTGCGTTGCGTTGCTCAAGTGGACGAAGGGCCTAACTCTTAAATAACTCACTCTATACTAATTTTTCATATCTTCAATCAAACAGTATGTACTTTGTATACAGGTAATACAAATTATACATACACTCCGTGTCACTTGATTAAGAACACGCAGTATTGTGTTTTAATTTTACGATATTTTGTATGCCTTTAATGTTAAGAACATATTTTCGAGGGGTTTGTCACTGGCCAGTTTAGTGGTTCAATGATTGCAATATTTCATATGTTTTCAGAAGATTTCACGTGATTTCAGGCAGTATTTAAGGGTTTAAATATTTTGTGATTGCAATGATTTCAAATAAATCTAATGATTTCAAGTGATATTGCACCGGATTTCAAAGTGATTTCAAATGATTTCAAATATTAGTGGTTTGGTGATTTCATTCGTGAAAAACCCCTCGCATATTTCAATGATAAAAACGGATTAAAACATATCACTTTTCGTTTATTATCACAAATTCATTGCCACATTTCAATGTAACATCTTAAATATTGAAATGCAGATAATCGAACCATTTAATAATGATTTTTTGATACTGAATTACCATACAAATATATTTTTGCCACTTCAATAAAATATATTTTTTGATTTTCGAAATAATATGCATCATATGAATTTAGTTTTCTTATCAAAACAACAGTGTCAACTTTTTGTTTCATATTAAAATGTAGAAAAAATAATGTTTCTTATCAAGAGAACATTAAACGTTTTTAAATTTGAGCGTCAAATAAAATTAAATATTTGATCATATTATTCTGATACTGAAATATATCATTTTAATTTTGAATATTGAAAATTGATATTTGAATATAAAAACAAGGCTTATAAACGTAACATTTTCAATACCAGTAAAATATTAAAAATATTAACACAACATTTTTAATGTTTATTTAGCACGCTTTATTGTTTATTTGATATGAATTTTCCTAAATGTGATATTGATACGAGAAAAATTTCATTTTGATATGGCGTTTTTTTTTCAGTGGTGTGCAACCATTTTTTTCCCAAATAAGTGAAGGGTTTGAAAAATATCGTAAAATTAAAACACAACACTGCGTGTTCTTAATCAAGTGACAGATAGTGTACTTATTATTTCATTATGAAATAATTCCATTTTTTGTCATTCAAATTTTCTTCCTTCTTAGTTCTTATTTATTAAAAAGTTTTTTTTTTATTTTGACATAAGTTAACATATTTTCTTTTTAAAATAAATTAAGTCTTACACAATTTTGTCAATAGAAGTTTTTAACAACCTCGTCAAAAGTTCATGGTTAAGCTACCCATTCACCTGTCCGCAGTATATAAGTATAAAATAGAAGGAACAAATATTGTCCTATGCTAAGTTTTAATAGAACTTATTTAAAAAATAAGAAAACCCACCCACACTACATATTGTGTATACGCATATAATTCACCCTCAGGTTTAAAATAAAGCTTCGCCAACAACTCATAAGATTCGTTATTTGTTAAAGGAAAGTTATAATGAGTGTGAGTTCAATTTGAACAAAAGGAACTTTTTTTATAAAGAAAAACTTTTCATAGAGATTAAGGTTTTTATGTTTATCTTTGTTAAATTCATGGAATGTTTATGAGTTATAAAGATGTTTTTTTTTTTTTGTACATACTGTGGTTTCGAAGAAATAACAAAAGAAAAAGAATGCGTGTATTTAATTGCTATTTTATGATTCCCTCGCATAGCTGATAATGCTTGCTTTGTAATTAAGGGTTTATTCAAATAACTTTTTAGAGTAAAAGAAATTGCGTTTACGGTGGCTTATTTAAAAAACTCGTTTGATAGGACCAACACAATGATTCTTAATTTATTTCGTACTTTCAAAGTTAAAAGAAAACTTTTGTAACATTAGTTTAAGCCCAGGAATACTGGAGAAACGGTAAAATTATAAAAGTGAAGACCTTTATATAAATATCTTTATGAAATCCTTAAAAGTACCAAAAATTCCGACCGGGTTCAAATTTAGTATAGAGAGGGGGGATTATAAGAGTCAAAATTCCGTTTGTTTCTATTTTCTTGGAAACTTCACTAGTCATGTTCCGTTTTTTGCCACCTTTTTGCACCAAACTCACTATATAGAGCGGCAGATAATGGCAGATCCAAATTTTGCTATTGTAAAGCTCTTATTTTTCATCAAACCGGCCTCTGTTGTACACTGAAATATAGCTTTTTTTTTTGTTAAAATATGGGTCTGCCTCCCTTCTGCTGTAAGGTTCTCAATTGTAGGTATCAGTCGATCACCGGCATCAACAGCTTAACACAATTTTTCGCTATGATTGTTTCATTAATTTTTGTGAACGTTTTGCCATATAGTGTAGGCATCATTCGTAAAGTGATGAGTTAGTGAATTTACCTTTAATTCCTAAGCAGAGAATACACGATGCCGTTATTTTGCCACCGTAGAGTCGGTCGCGATGATTAAAACCGAAGTATAGGTACGCTGTTTTTATAATGGATTAATATGGCATGGTCGAATAAAGTATCTAACGACAGCTAACGGTCACATTCATGAAATCCCATGACGTGGCGATCGTATGATGAACATACATACACTATACCTATGCTTTCTTGCGATATCGCTTACGTTTTGGCTCAACGTTGCAAGTCCGTTCGATATAATTGTATCGTGTATTTCCTGTTTGGTATTTTTAAATTACTAGCACAGAGATAACTATCCACAAGAACAAGTTTGTGCGAACCAATTGTGTTTTTTTTTTCGACAAAGGTATATATCTAATATTCTAGTCTTAACGCTGAATCTATTTACAAATAGTGTGTCGGCAACAAATGACTCATATATAAAATTTTATCAAAATCAATCGTTTTTTTTTTTTTTGAAAGAAAAATTGAATTTCCGGTTGAACAACTCTTAAAATTAAATTTCAATAATAACCTTTTACGGAAAAAATAATTTAGGTGAAATACAGACATACTCTTTTGTGCCTTCTCTATCATCGTTATGACGTAATGCCAGGTTTCATTGTTATCTCAAATTTTTTTTTCCTACGAATGCATAACTTGCCACATGTTGTCGCAAGCAAAAAGTTATACGATATCCCTTCAAATGTGTTTTCTTCCTGAAAAGAAAAACAAATCCAACAAAATTCCATTTACCGTAAGCTTTCCAACTCTTAAGTATTTTTATAGTTTTTTTTTTTTCAAAATTCTCTAGTGTAAATATCAATATAAGACACGTACAAACACATGCATATTGTATTTTAAATATGTATTTCTAAGGCTAATGCTCACCTAGAATTCCAACACCAGTTATATAGTATCTGCTAACTAAAAGATTGTAATAGCAAAAGTTGCTCTTAATTTAATACCATTAACACGTCATATATCCGTCCAGGAATAGTCCATTATCATATTCAACCCTCAATTTCTATTAAACTGTTTAAGTGTATAGGTAATGTTCGTTCTCATACAACGGCTAACTGTGATGAGTCGTATAACGTAACACAAACGAGAAAAAGTGGCGAAAAACAATTTGAGACATCCATTAAATGAATTCACACTCCAAGTCTCCAAGTCTTATACGAACATATACCTACTCCCACCCACTAACACTGCCCAAGTTTAAGCAAACCCTTTTAGGGAAATAGAAATAGGAAGTAAAACGATGTTAGGTCGGAAGAATCACGCAACATATAGTACGTACTTCGAGCTGGAAATTTTAATGACATTATTAAAATTTCAAGGCATTTTTCCTGTGGGATACCTTTTTGTTAACAAAAAAGAAAAACAAAATAAAAATAAAGAGAAAACCACTTTGCAATTGGTTTTGGATCGTTGCGTTATTATACGGACCGTTTAGTTAGAATAATGTTTAACAAGCTGCCGCTGCTTTCAGATCAGGCGCAGGCCTGATAATTTTATATTATATCACAGAAATGACGATTAATTCGGGAAGCGATTTCAATATCATGATTAAAATCGGGTCATTCAAACAAATATTAAGAAATGAACGCTTCATTTAGGGAGAGGTTTCATTTCTCGTCTTTTTTTTCATAAGTATATTACTCATTTCATTTTATTTTGGAAAAAGAAATACTAATGGGATTGCCTTGCAAATCTCATATTTTCTAGTAAAATTCACTGAGCTTAAGATGATTAATTTTTATTTTGAAAAAAGAAATTCTAATGGGATTGCCTTGCAAATCTCACATTTTCTATTAAAATTCACTGAGCTAAGAAGTGGTTGAAGGCAAATAGGACAAAAAAAATTGCATATTCAATCCTCATTTCGTTGGTGGAGTAAAATAAGGGCCGCGGAATTAAGGCTCGCAGGTGTTGTTTTTACCCAACAGTTGAGATTGGTAAGAGGGGGCGTGTTGCCCCTGCCTGGGTCACTTTAGGATTTACGGTTGGTGCATGTACTGCGGGACTTAATGCTTTTTTGTAGAGGGTCTTATTGCCACTTTGAAAAGGAATTAATGCTCGAGGGTTTTATTTCCTGTTATAATGGGAATTAAATCCCACGGGCCTTATTTCCGCGGCCCTTATTTCACCATTTCCTAATATGTCGATGCTACATCAAATAGAGACACAAATTTCGAATTAAAAAAAAAAATATTTTATTAAAAAATACATTAAATAAAATCTTTTTATTTTTTAGTGAAAAATGTTGGTATATTATATAATATTCATTTTATCTTTTTTTGTTGGATGAGGTTTAAGGTTGGATGAGATTGACCAATGGAGAATTATCTATACTTACACATAAATAAAAATGAAGTGTCTGTTTGTAATGTCAAAATAACAGCTTTTTACAAGATGCTTAGAACAAAACATACAGTTTTAAAATTTTTGTCTGTCTGTCTGTATGTTTGTCCCGGCCAATCTCGAGAATGGATGATAGACTGATTTTGACGGATCTTTCATTGGTCGATAGCTAATGTTGTAGCGGGTAACACATGCTATTTTAATTACTTTCTAGGTGGCGCTCGTGTCGCTTTTTTTCGCATATTCGTATGTATAATCCGATCAGAAACTAATGGACCATTTCGATGGGACTTTAACTTACAGATAGCTGATGTTGTGATAAGTAACTTATGAAGTTAATTTACCCCTAGATGGCGCTGGGGTAGCTTTTTCGAAAATTTGTATTTGTGGACCATACGCACGCACGCGATGACGTTAAATGGATCGACCGTTTTTGAAGGGATTTTCACTGGTGGATAGCTGATGTTGTAAAAAATGGCTAAAGCTATTTCAAATAACCGAATATATTATTTCAAACTATAACAGCTATAGTTTGAAATAAATAAGTCGCAATAACTTTCTCTTATCGACACGAAATTATTTTATATGAAATAATGTGCTAAAATCTTTCAATAAATTTAATATGAAATAATTTACAAATAAACAAATACAAAAAAATATCTTTGAAAATTTATTTCTTACATCACAGAGCTATCCAAAGAACATTGTAGTATCAAATTGATATTGATACATCAAAATATATTTAAAAATTTGTTTCCAAAATCGTACTTGGTGAAGGTAATGTGTACCATTTTTTAAACATATCTTAAGAAGAATTTTAAGTAAGTATATGTAGGTATGCGAGAACCAAACTTAAAAAAAAAAAGATCAAAAACTAATTTTCAAAATATTGAACTTACAAATTAAATTTTTTAAGTTAGGTATATATATATTTTTTTTTATAACTCAACTATCTGTCTTACAAGAAAAAAATTTGGTTCAGATCCGTGAACACACTTTGGGGTCAAATGACACATTCTTAAAACATCAACAAAACCAAGTATATATATATATAAAAAAAACACAAACATAATATTGAAACCTAGGATTGTGAATGCATATAGAGCATTACGCATACGCATACTTAATAGCAATGTGATATATTTTTCATTTTTTTTATGTCATTTTTCATAATTTTAAGTAACGTTATTTCAAATAAAATATTCTCAGGAAAAATTTCTCTTTTGACATTTTGTGTTCTTTATGTCCATTATCTTCCCCACATTTTTTTTTTACTTTTTCTACTATTTTTTCTTTCTATTATTCAATACTAGAATAGTGACGGTGATAGAACGACGACTCTAATGCAATTAGTTTTACTCCCATACAATGTGCACCTTGCTAAGGCATGAGATACTTTCGTTTCAAGGATGCAGCAAAGGACATGCATACGTTTTGCTTTAATATTTACATTCATATCAAGGTGCATTTGTTCAAATTATAAATCACTAGCACTTTGCAAAGGCCACAGTGAAGTGGAAATAAAATTAAGGTTATATTTCAAGATGTCATATATTTTTTTTTCTCGGTGAACCAACGGTGATTGTAGAATCGGAATGCAGTATTTGTCTCTTTCAGGTTACCTAGGCTAATTAATTATTCATTATTCAATGTTCATGTTCTTGAAGCTTTTAGAACAGCTATAATCCTTCATATTTTGCTGGAATTTGTATAGTAGTAGTAGCCCTCAGCATACTTCCATAGACATATTGAAATTTTGGAACACTTAGACCCGTTTGCATTTATTTCTACATAAATATACTTAAGTGAAAGTTTATGCAAAGGAAGGATTTATGTATAACATTGATGCTGAAGTATCGTTTGAGCAAATGGCCCTTAGTACCTACCATACATAGTATGTGGATAATAAGGGGATTGAGTCTATCCAACTAAAGAAAAGAAGACATTATTCCACATTCTCTCTTTTCCACTCTTACAGTCAGCATAATTATTTTGACAAACAAGAATATCATTATATCAGTAAGTAATGCAAAAAAGTTTTGTAATACCAATCAACTGCTTAATTGGATAAATATTGCAAAAAAAAAATATTTTTAAAAGTAACTTTTGATCAAAAAAAAAAGTCTCTGTCTATAATGATTTTTTTTTTTTTGGAACGAAGTTCCATTACGCGTCTTACACTAGAGTGAAATTACGGTTTCGTAACGAAAGAGCAAATAAATATACAGTATACATGGACTGCTATAGTAGCAATCTTCACGTAGGTATGTCCGAACATATAACTGTAAATAAGTAACTTAAAGAATTATTACCAATATACTATATATAGAGAAATGGAGGCTATACGTAGCGCTGCAGTAGTTAAGTTTGAACTGAAGAGCAAAGATAACTTCGTGCTTATTTTTCAAAACTCGTAGTGAATTTTAACTCTACCATTATACATGTGGCGCTGCAGTAGTCCTTTGTACTAAGATAACTTTGTACCAAAGATAACTTAGTGCTAGTTTTGACTACCCGTTGCGCATTTCAAGTTTACCAATAATCATACATATATTCCACGTTCTTTTTCACAATACAATATCAGTTGAACTGTTACACTATTGCACAACTATGTGATGATGGCGCTTCTGAGCTTCTGGGATAGCATACAAAAAACGACTATCGTTCGATCGTTTTAATTTTACGCTATAAGAGCCCTGTGGTCGTCAAACAAATAGTCAGATAAGTTCAAATCAGAACAGGGCAGGCAGAGCAAAATCTCAGATGAAGTTAAAGTAGACAAATTGCACTTCCTTATCTACTTTAACCTTATCTGCTCTGCGTTAGTAAAAATGTATGAACAGCAAATTAAGCAAATATAACAGTAAAATCTTGCTCTGTAGAACAGTTCACTGACAGGGCTCTACATAACTACATATTAAATCACGTTTAGAGTTGAAAAAATAACGTAAGGAACTTCGTTCCTGACGGGGGTCCCACCACCGCTCTCTCTTTTTTTATACAGGGTGAGTCATGAGCAATGCGACAAAATGCTAGGGCGTGTAGGTTGCGTTGAGACAAGAAAAAAATCGTATTGGAGGGGGGGTCTATTCCCCTCCGTTTAGCCGGGAGGGGCAATTTTCGAAAAAACTGACTTAAAATGGGAAAAAAATTATTTAAAATCAACGGCTTCATTCACAATGCTGTGCGATACGTTTTTGAAAAGCCAATAACTTTTTCTTTCATTCTGTGTTTAAATAAATCTATTCTAAGAAATAGTTTTTGAAATATTAATTTTCAAAGTCAAAATTTTGAAAAAAAAAATTGAAAAAAAAATTTCAAATTCATTTTTTTCAAAATTTTACATAGTTAAGTGCTAATTTTAATTTTAAAATTCAATGCTGTTATTAATTTTAAGTCTAAATAAGAAAACCAGATGCAAAAATTTTATGTCGTTCTCAAGAAATTAAAAAAAACCAAAACCACCTTTTTCTAAGAAAAACATTTATTTTTATTGTAACGAAGCAATTTAAGAAGCATTAATCTTAGTTTTTTTAGTTTTTTTTATTCCTTTTATTTTTACCATGTTTTTTATTGGAAGTACTTATAAAAAATTCTCGATATGATCTCCATTGTTTAGAAGGCATAGATTATATCTCCTTGTAATGGCTTCACATAAGTTAATGCTTGACAAATTTTCCTGCAATTTGACTCCAGCGACTTCAATTCGTTCCTTCAGTTGTTCCAATGATACTATTTCCACTTCGTAAACATAATTCTTCATAAATCCCCATGCATAGAAATCTAGGGGAGTTAAATCTGGTGACCTAGGCGGCCATTCCGTCGGGCCCCTTCTTCCGATCCAACGGTCACTAAAATGATCATCCAGCCAGTTTCTCACCTGTAAGCTGTAGTGTGCTGGAGCACCATCTTGTTGGTAGATTAAAGTATCTGCTATAACCAATGGAACGCTGTCTAATAAATCGGGTAAAAGGTCTTGTAGGAATTGCAGGTATGATTCTCCATTAATAATGGAATTCAAAAACCGGGGCCCGATCACAGTGTGTCCAACAATACCAAGCCAAACATTACAACTAAAGCGGTGTTGTGATTTGTTTTGTTTTTTTTTGTGTGGATTGGCGCTACTCCAATAATGTAAATTGTGGAAGTTAGTAACCCCATCCCTAGTAAACTGTGCTTCATCCGTCCAGAATATTCTTCTAAAATAGTTTTGTTCGGTTTCATTTCTAAGTAGTAATGTTCTACAAAATTCGGTTCTCAATAACTTGTCGTTTGAGGTGAGTTCCTGAACAGGCGTAAAGTGGTACGGGTGTAAATTTTCCGCCCGAAGTACTCGACATGCTCTAGATTGGGACACTCCAAGCATAGTGGATATCCTTCTTGTACTGACGGAGGGATTATTTCGGACTAAATCCAGAATTCTTTCATCTAAGATTCTTGACTCATCAGAAACTGGCCTTTCGCTTCTTCGATGCTCCAGCACTCCATGATCTCTTAGACGTCGGTGGATTCTTGGAAACGTGCTATGATGGGGACACCTCCTATCGGGATATCTTTCAGCGTACAGTCTTTCGGCTTCACGACTTCGACCATTCGTTACAATAAAAATAAATGTTTTTCTTAGAAAAAGGTGGTTTTGGTTTTTTTTTTAATTTCTTGAGAACGACATAAAATTTTTGCATCCGGTTTTCTTATTTAGACTTAAAATTAACAACAGCATTGAATTTTGAAATTAAAATTAGCACTTAATTACGTAAAATTTTGAAAAAAATTAATTTGAAATTTTGTTTTCAATTTTTTTTTTCAAAATTTTGAATTTGAAAATTAATATTTCAAAAACTATTTCTTAGAATAGATTTATTTAAACACAGAATGAAAGAAAAAGTTATTGGCTTTTCAAAAACGTATGGCACAGCATTGTGAATGAAGCCGTTGATTTTAAATAATTTTTTCCCATTTTAAGTCAGTTTTTTCGAAAATTGCCCCTCCCGGCTAAACGGAGGGGAATAGACCCCCTCCCCCTCCCATACGATTTTTGTCTTGTCTCAACGCAACCTACACGCCCTAGCATTTTGTCGCATTGCTCATGACTCACCCTCTATACTAATATCTTGGAGAGTTTCAGTTCAGTTTGTTGATGGTTCATTTCTTTCAAAAGCAGCACATGTGCATAGTTATAAACTGCTGTGGGATCTCACTAGGAAATTTTAATTTAACTTTCAGGAAAACTAAAATTAAAATTCAAAACATAATATCTAAAAACAAGTGTATTTTTTGTAACCGACTATAGTCGAGAGTCGGACCCAACGACTTGCAGTTGACACGAGAAATATTCACATACATACACACGTAAAAATATTTTGTAGCAAAAAACTTAAACAGATCATCAATCAAGACTCAGTGCAACCTAACCCATCAGAAAAAACTTTCATAGGTTACTGCAAAAACGATAGGTATGTAGGCTAGGGAATAAGTCCTTTTAACTTCCTTTTCGTGATGAGGATGATGCATTTTAAAGTAAGGGTATGAATAATATTAAAGGTACATGCAGTATATCCTTATGGGATACTGAATATGTATAAGATTATAATATGTCTAGTTGGTACTACGAGGAAGAATACAGTTTTCATAAATAGGTACATCATGACTAAATTTTTAAAGAGTAAGATTTTTTATACATTTTGCAACGATTGATGTTGCAAAATGTAATATTGTCGCATTTTATAGCATTTTTAAGCAAATGGGCATAGAAATATTTTTATAAAGGCAAACCATACATTAGATACCAAATAAATAAATCAAACTCTACAAAATCCCGAATGAAAAATAGGAACTAATAACGTAAATTTTTTAAACAAAAAAATGTCTTAAACTTTTTTTCTTTAAATTGTTTGTTTAAAATTGATTTTAAGTTTTGAAATAATTTTTAAAAAACCCTTATTTAAAAATCAAATAAAAGAAGGGATTACTCGTTTTTCAAAAAGTTATAGCAGGGTGTTGTATGAGTTACCGTTGATTTTTAATTTTTTTTTTCTGTTAAAGTTAATTTTTTTAGAAAATTGCCCTTCCCGGTGAGAGGAGGCGATAGACCATCCCTCCCATACAATTTTTGTCTTGTCTTATAAGTCGACAAGTGAGATAGTTTAAGGGTGAATACCTCATCAGCCAATCGACTTAGTATTTTGTTGTAGTATTATAAAATTTTCATTTTAACGGTCCACTTTTTTTTGCTGGCCAGCTAAAATAAAATTTGACCAATTAAGCGGATGTCCTTTAATATTCATAATAGAAACCAAACTTTCAAAAAAATTAATTTTACGACACATGCCATGTAAGGCTCCGCAAAATTAGGCCCCAGAAAATAAGACCCACAAAAAAAATTAAATATGGCAATAAAACGTTAAATGCAAAGCAAGAACTACGAAAATTCTGAAATATTGTTGTCTTATTTAATTTTTTTTTTTTTGCTTTATTAAATTTTTTTATTGGGACCTTATTTTATTATTTTTTATAATTATTACCTACTCAAGTAGCACACTGGTACATACATAATTTGGTGTAAATTCATGAATTTTGGTGCAAAATTGGGGAAAAATTCAATATATTGGTGTATTTGTCAAAATATACCGGCACCATTGTCTTTTCTGTGCAAAATTTCAACATTTAACATTGAACCAACATAAATATTTTGTAAACTATATATTATAGATAAAGTACAATATTTCACTATTTGAAATGGGCAACTATATTTTGGTATAGGATTAAAATCCTTTGGTAAACAAAATACACGAAACTGCATATAGTGTTAAAAAAACAATAAAATCTTATTAAAATAAGCATTGAAAGATTGAAAAAAAAAATGAGAAGATCAAAATTAATGATCTAAAATGCTATTGCAGGATTAAAAACTTTATAACAAAATGTGAAATTTCTAACGAACAATAATATTGTTTTTTGACAACAAATTAAATACACCAAAAAATAAAATTTTGAGATAAATTTTTCACAATGATGCAATTTTTTCATTGCTCCTTTGACTTGACGTATTTTTTATATCGATTCCCTGGATTGATACAAATTAGTGAATGTTTTGCACAGTTAAATAAATGAACCGAAAATATAATATGTCATATAAATACAAAAATTGTGCATTTTTCTTCTTGTTTTTCAAATTGTTGCATTTATTCATCTTAATTCAGGAAACAGTGTTTATTTTACACTACCCACATATTAACTAGAAATATGAAATATGAAAAATAAGATTTTGCCAGCCGCCATGTTTAGAATGAAGAAAATGATTATTTATTTCATTATAGTATCGACTTAATAATGCCGCTTTTGGTATTTTGGTCACTAAAAAAATTAAAAAAAAAATAACGAATTTTGAAAAGTTAATTCTCAAGCATCGAATTGAAAATCAATAATTCATTAACATTTTCTAAAATTAAACTTATGACGATTAAATAAATACACTTTGGTGTAGAATTTTTTAAAAAATTAATACTGAATATTATACCACTAGCACAAGTTATATACCGATCGGTATAATTTGTGTACACTCGGTGTAAATTATAAAAAGTAACGCAGTATATTTCGTACACTGGTTTGCAACTAAATTGTCAAAAAATGTACTAGAAAGTGTCACATTTTTTATATTTAAAATTTATATCACGGATTTTGAATAATAATTCAGAAAAGTCCACTTAAAATAAACTGATGCTAAGTCTTCTACTTGGTTGAATATTTTTAATAAAAAAAAAACTGTTGAGAGCGCTTGATTTATTTTGGAACAATTTCGCAGGTATCATTAGCCGCACTGTCTGTATCCACACATACAGACTTAATGGGTGAGCCAATTTTTTTAAACTTGATACAGTAATACCTATGCTATGACATTATATTATTTTTGACCTAAGTCTTGAAATAACGGTACCTTTTATACATACAAGCGTTACCGATAATTCAATTTTTCTCGAAATTGTAAATCTATAAGCTATTTTGTTGACAACGTCAATTTTTTCCCCCAAGAAGCTTTTATAAACGGACCACCCGTTAACCGTAGTTACTTTTCTGACACTCAAAATATATTTTAAACTTCTGCAACTATTTTCATGATATTTAATATTTTATAACTTCTGGTAAGCTTGTTAAATACGAATGTAAACTATAACAAAGTAATAAAATAAATAATGATACAAATTCTATATAAACTAATATGAAAATTAATCCGAAAATATTTTATTCATTTGGTCTAAATATTCCAACTTCCAACTAATGTCATCAATACTAAAGGTTGATGGAAATAAAATATATTATTCATCCTATAAAAGGTTTAACAGTCCATCTAAACTTATGATGGCTCTATTCCATCAAGATGGTAGGTATAGTATTTTATTCACCTGATTTTAATAATATCTTGAATATAGCTATACAACATTATACAATCTATATATAGCTACCTAGTAGTATAACTCCTGAAAACAAAGCTATCAACATAAAGTAGCTCCCTTAATCCTACATACATAATATGTATGTATATGCGCTTGCTATGCATTATTTTTTCTGAAAGTAAAGGTAATGGGATGTCATTCTGGGCCAAAAATACAAGATAGCTCCAGGTATAGCTATAACGGATAATAGAACCTAATGGAAAAGGGAAGTTACTTAGCGATTTGTGTGAGTGTTGTTTAAGTCGTTTGCTTATATTGTCTACCTAAGGTTTTTTCTCCTTTTTGTAATGAAAACTTGGTTGACATCCTTCACACAGGTATATAGTAACGTTAAATGTCTTGAGAAAAAGAAAAACACTTGAGAGAAAAAGTTAAAGAAAGTAAGTATATCTAATTTTTTACTTGGATATTTTTTTCGCTCATATAATACCTACATCGATCATTGCTAAAAAGTAATCAGCTGTTAAATGGATGTCACGTGTCATTGAGTTTAAAGAAATCGATATAAGAAGTGCTAAATTCATTTTGTTAAGACGTTAGATACATCAAAGCCACAAATACTGTAACTGCTATAATAAAGCATTTTTTTCCAGAGAGATAGATTTTGTGGTTCTTCATTTTATTTTTTGTTTCATTGGTTTAAATGTGCAATTGAAAAGAGAATTGATTTATTTTTTTTTTTGTTGACATAGTTTCTTTATTTTCTCTTATGGTTTCGTATTGTATTCATGAAAAGAAAATTACCTACGAAATTTTAGTTGATCTCAAGAAAAACTTCGTTGCTATATTCTTAAAATGTTCTATATCTATAGTTTGTGTCAATATTTTCCTTTGTCATTATTATAATTGTGTTGTCCGCCTTACATGATAAAAATATTTCAACTCAATATGGTATGTTAAGTTGCTTGGCAGTAACTTCTGTCATAAGTTTTCTTAATCAATAGTAACTCTGCGTGGGAATAAAGGATTTTATATTTCTCTCTCCAGTCGGTAAAGTTAACAGAAATCCATTGACAGGCAATCCGATTTCGACTGATTTTCTGAATTTCTATTTGTCCTTTTAATGTGTGCAAAAAACAAAGTATACAAAATGTGAACATTCGTCTAAAAATATATCTAATTCCTTCTAAATGTCACTAAATTTATCGAAACGAAGACCTTTGATGAACTTAGTTCCACAGAGACATATTTCCATACACCTCCGTATGCACAAGTATTGGTCATCATAATGGAGAGCAACTACAAACGACGGAAATATAGATTATATTTTCATTCAGTATCAAAAAAAAATTTCAGACGAAAAAAAAAACATAAAAAGTCTCGAAAAAATCTCTTAATGCGATGATCAGATCCTATATACCAATGTACCCTTAATGAGGAATGTGGAGTGGGAGGCATTTCAAATCATTGGCGTTGAAAAATGTTCAGTGAGTTTATAACCCAAACCATTTTTATTGTGCGGTGTTGATTTTCTTTCTTCCTGGTAATTGACTGAAGAATGTCATTTTCACCCTAAGCTCTTTGATTAAGATTAACTTCTTCGTTTGAAGTTACGATAGGAAACGATATAACAATTTTTGGTCTTGATGGTTAGTTGGGGTATATAGGAGCAGGTGACTATTTTAAACAAGGTTGATGTAGAGTATATCTATAAGATGGAAAAAAACTTTTTTCATCAATGGGTGTGTCTGTAATATAAAGGAAAGTGGGTCAAAAGTTTAAGAATATAAAAAAAAGTTGGAAGGAGTATATATTTCTATCTAAACAATGCCATCAGCGTACGATCCCAAGAAGAATAAAGCTAAGGTGATATAAGGTAATGATAGTTAAAATAAATTAAAAAAAAATCTTATGGCCAGTTTCTCCAAACACTTTTAAATATTTAGGTATGGGGTTGTTAAATCATAAAATGGTATTTTTCAATTTCACCAACCACTTTGATTTTTAAAAGGGGCAATAAACTAAATTCCCATTTTGTTCCAAATAAATTTTAAAGGTGTCTTAAAAATGGAAGACAAAGAGAACGTTGGAATATTTCGATTGATATGCTCTCCTCTCGCTTGCTCTAATGAAAGAGAGCCATGAGTGGTGAATAAAAATCCGGGGTTGGCATCAAGTTTCCTCATTTTTAAAAATTCACCTCCTTATGTTGGTGCAAACCATTTTAAGCTGAAATGCCAATAAATTTTATTACTCCGTTAACTAAAATGATTTTAGGTGTATTTTGGTGAAACTGGGCATTAATATAGAGATATGTATGTATTTTCAGCAAAACGGTAAGTTTTATCATAAAAATATTTTAAACAAAAATTGTAGATCATAAAATTATCTACAAAAAATTAATTTATACCTTTTTTTCTACGAGCCACCGTTTTTGAGATATAACGATTCAAGCAATTAAAAGATTGTTCGGTCAAAGCAAACAAGCATATAGTTCGTCATCCGATCATGATAATGTTCACGTCTCCAGCAAACCGTAGAGCAAGACTATTATATGGTAAGGGTCAGTGATAATTCGGTATTTAAGCAAACACCTTGTAAATCAATAACTTTTTTAACCCATGTCGCCTTGAATTTCAACCGGTGTTTCAAACGATGTTGAAGCTATTGCATGAGACAGCATCTCGTGCTGAATGTCGGTTCCGAACTCAACGCGTGTCTTTTGATGGAGCGCTATCAAATCTAGCAACATTTGCTGGTTTTCGTGGATTCTTAGCGATCCGCATTTATATCGAAGCTGTAATAAGATAAATAATGGTAGAAATCGATCGATTGATGTTTTTTAGAATCGAAAAACCGGGTTCCGTTTTTGTCCGTTACCGGAGGTGTTGTCATGAAGGTTTTATATCTTCAAACAATAGATTTTTCTCTTATATATCGATGCGATTTGATAATTTTTGCTTAATTCCTCGAGTAAGCAGAAGCTATGAACAAATATATTTCTTTTACTCTGTTGGAGAGTGTGCGAAAGTTACTCTTATGTAAGCAAAGTTAGCTCTGATGAGAATTGCTACAAAGCGTTCGTTAGAGTTACATGATTGTACATTAAGGCGTGTTTCCGAATCCTTCTTCAAATGACAAAGCCATACACAAACCGGCGTTATGCCTTTACTCCTTTTTACAAGTTTAGGGCAACTGATATTTTCGCTGACCATGAGGTATTCAAAGGTTCGTACCATGTCAAGATCAGAAACTCACAATCGTTAACCGGGATTGTCAACATTAAATCCTCTCCATATCGGAGGTAGTTCGCTTTTGCTTAACTTAAAGTTGCTTAACAATTCCGGGAAGCTATAAAAACAAACCCCAAAACTTGAGTATACTTGTCCCTTTTATAGTTCCGAGACTATGGGATGGTTTTATATGCTCGTTGAAGAATACCTGAAATTTGAATATTTCGTAACTAGCTCTACCTACTTTAGAACCGGACTTACAAGATGTTCAGGTTCACGCATAGTATTTCTATCTGAATAAACTTGTGGGTGTTACCATTATAGCAATTCCTCCACAGGACCACAACATACCGTATATTGATGCATGTAAGAGGAAAATGCTTGATTATAGTCTCTTTTAAAAGTGTTGTTGGAAGCTGGTTAAGATTTAATCTATCAGAAAAAACCAATAATTGTGTTTCCATTCATTTGCTATTCTTCTTCTCTGACATTATGTTAACACATCTTAATAAAGTATATATAGATAGGTATGTCAATAAACCACATTGCATTATCTTAATCTACGTATTAAAGCTGATGCATTGCTGTTATACTTAATTTAATTATAAAATGCATTCCTTTATGTATTTATCTGATTATTTCAATACCACAATTTCTCAAACACAAATAACCCTTGATGTTAACCAAGACTCCCACTTAAAATCCTTTTGGTATTTCTGATGATTAATTATTGTTTATAATACTTCACTTTTGATTCAAAAAAATAATCCATAAGAAGCTCTTTCTGTCTTGTTATAAAGATACAATATACCAACATAACAAACTAATTATAATTTCAGATTTTCAAGTGTTCTGTCTGGATTCCTTTATTGTTATCCGTTGAATACAGAACTGTTGAATAAAAAAATTCAAAGCTGAATAATTAGATGCACGATGGCGACGTACTTCCAGGAAAAATTTCTGAAAAATTATTTACTGGTTTTTGGTCTTTGAGTATTTGTTGTGTTTTTTTTTGGTTGGCCTATAATCTGTGCATTATTCAAGTCTCATAATCCGCAACCCTTAAACAACAAACAAACAGTTTCCGTGAGTAGGTACCCAAGCTTCTTGTAAGACCCACCCACTTCGTTTACAATGTCAATAAGATCAGAATTACCTAAGTCAGTGGGCATGTTCCACCCATATGGATATAGTGCCAATGGGGAAATGTTCTAATATATCTTCTTTTTGGTTGAATATTTTAAAATATTACTGCATTTTGTATACCTAGGTCTTAAAAAATAACTATTAAAGCCAGTGCCGGTTTTAGCACTACCAGCGCCCTGGGCGAGATTTATACGCCCTCTCGCCCAATTGCAGTAGAAACCCATTGGAAAAACGGCAAAAAGATTATAGTGACACAAACATTCATTAAAAGAAATAACAACTTATTAAAAATAAAAAAACCTAATAAAATTTGTATTGTTGTGGCTTGCATGTATTTGGAGATGCAAATACAATCCGCATCAGAGAAGTTATTCTCATATGTTCGGCGGATCGCTTTGAAAGCCATAACTAAATTTCGACCGTGTTCGCTATTCTCAAATGCGAGAACGGTCGAAAAGTCTACTTCCATTTCTACTTAAATGGCTGCTTTTTACAGGTAGTTTCTATTCTGACTAAAAATTTTCCATTATTTTTCCAAAAATTTGACACTTTTTCCATTCACCGTCATTTTGTGTTAGTTTCTTTTTGGTCGTGGAGGAGAAACATTTACTCATTTAACTATTCAATTCTTTTATTGACTGAAATTAATGTAGTGTCTAAAAGACAGTTGAAATATTCAACCTCAAGTTTTTTTCTGGACAAATTATAGGCTCATAGCAGGCAGTTTCACCAGCTTGACGCATTATAAAAGGAATTCTTGTTGTAGCTCCAAACACAAGTTAAATTTCTATTTCTTCATTCATTTCCTTTGCAGTTAAAATGGCTCTTTTAAAAACTGTATTTCTATATTCTTCGTGCAGTATTTGTTCAAAAATACCGTGTATTTACCAAGTTTCATGCCCTTAGATTGTAGAGATTTACTAGACATTAATTTGAAAAGTACGTCATACCAAACAACCAATAAAACTATAAAACTGAAATCTCTTAAATGCTCGGCTACAGTAGTAGAAATTTACGAGCACCCTTATTGTTACTTTATATTGAAATTGACAATTATTTGACAATCAAAATTTTCTGCCCAAATTTGCAGACAATTTTACAGTAAAAGTTTGAAAGAAAATTTTTCGGTTTAATTCTCAAGAGGTAACATTTTTTTTTGTTATAGAAACAAAAGTTGGAAATGTTCATTTTTACCATTACAGAAGGTTATATTTCGACCATTTTGTTAGCAAATTGATATATTGATGACTCTAAAAAAAATCTTAACAATATATCTCAAGTCAAATTAATTAATTGATATAAAAAATTGCATGGAAATTGACAAATTTTTTCGAGTCAACTTGAAAGTGAATTCGCATTCTGATTAGGGAAACAAATTTAAAAAAAAACAAATCAAAAACGGAAAAACCCGAAGTTGACAGACATTTTGACGAAAAATTCAACGAAACTTTTGCAAAGCAAATTGGGGTATTTGAATAAGTAGGCCTCGCTCAAAGAACAAAAGGGTATAAAGGTTTATACCCAGCGCCCTGTGGGCGGTCACTCAACCTCGCTCTACCATTAGGCCGCTACTGTAAAAAGCTAAAACCTTCTAAGAAATTCTATTAGCTAACTTTTCGAACATATATTAGCTTTTTAAAGTAAAATAAGGATTCTTCTTTTAAGTTAATCATAATCGTTGTTATAGTTCGTTTCTTCGTATAAGCACTTATTGCTCTCTAGAGTCTTTGATGAGAATATAAGTATTGAAAGAAGTACGTCAAGATAGTTTCCATACGATTTCTTACTGTTATTTTAAAAATTAGAAAAAATATCTTGCTTTTATTCTAATGAATAGGAAATATTCTTTAGTAGATTAACATTTATTTAAGTATTATAAGATATCGGAATTATAGTTAAGTTTCTCCTTCGCTTTAGTTAATACTACATATTAGTAAAATATAAGACAACATCAGATTCTTTTATTATTATTGATGCACAATTTATTTACCAAACCATCAACCTTAAAAAAAAAAAAAACACTTTAGGACTTTCTGTTCCTTGTTGCTCTACTCTCTAAATCGCACTTGATTCTTTAATTGTCGTAAGAAGATATTTGTGTTGGTAATTATGTGATTGAAGTGTTTTCTGCCACAGAATGTAACTGACATCCTTGCAAAGCAAAGAAAATGTCTCCTTCAGAGACACTTAAGTCCCCAGCTGCCGTATTCAAAGTTTGTTTTCTTAACTTCATTCTCTGGATGTTGGGTTGATGTTTATGACTCAAACCCAAATAATGACCACAATACAACAGTAAGTATATATTTAATACTTGTACACAGTGTTCTCTTGTTATATAATAAAGCTCGAATTTATTGCGGAAATCATTGCCAGAGTATACTCAAGTGCATAAGTATTGTTAATGGATTGAAGAAGCTGCCTAGAAGCTTTATACAAATTGAGTCCATCAGTACCATATGTTTGTTGTGGGAATAGAGAAGACCTTCTGTCAAAAACCGTATATAAAGATTCTTCATAAGGCAAGTTCCAGGTTAATCTTATGCAGGACAATGATGACTAAGTTGACTGCGTGCATGTATATAGCAGACCAATTTAATTTAATTGGAGATTTATAGTTGAAAAAAAAAAATTCGTGGCACCCTATGGACTTGCAAATTTTTCCAAGAAGAACATTTTGAAGAAGAAAATGTTCATAAACTTTTACTTCTTCTTTAAATTGAAATTAATGATGACTCAAAACACTGAGGTTCCAATTAATTCAGCTACCTAACCAATGTTTTAGCACTACAACGCAACACAGTTACAAAGTTTTAAAAAAGTCATTCTACGGCATACAAGTTTTTCATTTTGTTTGCTTTGCACTTCGTCGAAAATGATAAGTGACTCCGTCTTGAACTTGTTATTATAAAGGTGATGTATGTAATGGCAAAAAAAATGTTGACATAACAATTAAACAGGACATACACTCTGTGTCACTTGATTAAGAACACGCAGTGTTGTGTTTTAATTTTACGATATTTTTCAAACCCTACGCTAATTTGGGAAAAACTGATTGCACAATGAATGAAGGATGTATTATTTTTATATTATAAAAGGAAAATTAGGATTGAGTTGATAACTTCAATTTTTATAACACTTTTACCAAAAAGGTCATAAAATGTACCTGTTTTTTTTTTCACTTGATTAAGAACAGTAACTATATCTACCTTTCACCGTTATTTAAATCAAATAAAAATGTAGTTGGAGTATAAGGGGGTAAAGGAAAGACTTTAACTAATTCGGAAATTGGCCAAAATTTGAGTAGGTTGTAAAATAAAATAACGGTAGGGGAGAGACGCCTACAGTGAGACACTTTTTTTTCAAATGACTATCAGCCTTATTCTGTAACACGGCGGGGGGAACGTTTCCCGAAACTTAGTTCAGCTCTATTCTGTTAAACGGCAGCTGGAACGATTTGTCGAAAATAAACTTTCGAAGGGAAACATTACCGGCCGGTAACTCAGTTCGCTATTCTCATAAACGAGCGAATCGATCAGCCCTATAAAAAACTTTCACTTTTAATTCGCAAGTATTTCGTTGCGTTTGTCAAGTTGAAAAGACATTACTTGAGCAAAATATAAATAAAAATGTAATTGAAGCGTTTTGGGTAGAAGAAGGGGGTAAATATTTGCATTTGCAGTGATAGTAAATCGTTAGTCCCTTTGATTATTTCGGTTTTTTTGTTTCAATTAACACTTTTATAGCAGAAATTTAAATGATAAATCAGAAACAAATACCGTGAAGTTACCTAGACCATCTTCTTTATATGAGAAAAAAATAGAAAAATGCACTTACGCCCTTTTTTCACCTTTTCCACCCTTTGTTCAATTATTTTTAGTTTTCTTATTTATTTAGCAAACATTTATAGCTACCGATGTACCAACCTTCGTAGTATATGTATATGTAAAATTAAATTTTCAGACGAGGTCTTGTCAGCAACATAAGAACCATCGACAACACATGTCATTACCTTACATCACACTTTCAAAACACACACACACTTTTTAAAAAACTACACCATACTTTAAAAAAAGTTTAACAGAATAGGGCTGCATAATGCATATCTTAAAAAGTATTCCGAGTATTGAGTTATTGTAAATTACCTGAAAAACCTTTATTATGTGAGCTACCAAAAAGACAAACGATCTCACTGTTGGTATACCTATTCCAACAGTAAGACAGTTCATATCCAATAGTGAGACGCATAAAACATGAAAACAAGTTTTATACTAAGGAATTATTATATTATAAAAAAGTCTTCATGTCTTTTTAACTTTATAATAACAGATATAAAAGTAACAAAAAATGTTGCCAGTAAAAAATAAATAAATGAAAAAAATTATGTTAACCAAAAATTTAACGGACTTAAATTTGAACAAATTTTATTCCAAAGTGGATACTGGATTGTTGCCAAATTGTAGGACAGCAAACAATTGGCTAAGAAAAATAATTTCAAAGTCTATGTGTGTTATCAGATATTATATACTTAATGGGATTTTGTCTCACTGTTGGTGAATCGTCCAAAATCTGTAAACAAAACTAAAACAAAAAATTCATGAATCGAAATGCCTCAAAATGTTATTAATTGTATTGTTTACAATATAATCTACATAATGTTTAAGACATTAATTATTTAACTCACCTGCACACAGAAAAAATCAACGTAAATTAAAAAAAAAAAAATGTAAACATGAATCAACATTTTTTGTCTATGATTTTGCTCCAATGGTGTTTCGAGTTGATTCAAAATATTTTCCTTTTAACATTGACGAACAATTTAACATTTGCTTGTTGAAATGACGTAAAATACAGTTAAGTTGAAATTGTGGCATATTGATTTAACTCATGTTGATTGTCATGTTAAAATGATTCATATTCCTCTTAAATCAAATCGAAAGCATTAAATTAATATTTGCAATTTCAAAACAAAATGAATATCAATATTAAATCAAACTGATCTTCACTTTAAAACCAAATGAATTTTTCCATTGAATTAAAAATACCCTTTACGTCAAAATAATATTACTCTCCTGTTGAATTGATGATCCAGTTTACATACAAACAAACATAAACAATGTTATTAATTTTATATTTATAGATACTTATATATTTTTAGGCAATAATTTACATTTAAATGTAACTACCTAGCTACATATATTTATTTCTTAAATATAATTGAAGCGTTCAAATGAAGAAGGGGGTAAGTGACATTTTTGAATTTTTCTGGTTTTTTTCACCAACGAAGAAGGTAAATGAAAACTTAAATTTCTGTGTGATTTGCGTCTTTCTACGATCTCTAGTTTCCAATAAAGCCATACAAAAAATGGTGTAGAGGAGGTAAATGCATCACGAGAGTGCAAGATATTAGTAGAAGAAGGAGTTAAAATCACTTAACCCCTTTACGCACTGAAAAATCCAAATTGAAAACATTTTTGTTTGCATGAAGGAGTTAAATAGATAAATGCCCCCTTCATGCTACTGGGAGAAATAAAAAAAAGAAAATGATTTTTGGCATGAAGGAGTTAAATGCACATTTACCACCTTAACGCAAATAATTTATGATAAAAAAAATTTGTTTTGAAAGTGACGGAGTTAAATGTGTATCTACTAGAAATAACATTTCTTACATTCCTTTTTTGTCTATTCTTCTTCTGCTCTGAGCCAAAAAGCCAAAAAACGAGCAAGCAATCCACAAAAGTGGAAACGAAGGGCTAACGCTTTATTGAGAGAACAGAGCAAAGAGTACACGACAACAAAAGGAGTCGTTGTTGGAAAGAAAAATCCAGCATTGGGAATATTATGCAGAACTGAAACTTGTCGCTACTCCTGCTCACAAAATATAAGCATTCATCAAAGAAAAGAGCTCTTATCAAGTTTCTACGTGCTTGATGTAAATGCTAAAAATTCTCTGCTATTCAAAAGCATTATACGCAGAACAACAAGCCGCAAAAAAGTAAATTCTAGTAAGGAGAGACAGTTTTCATTTGAATATTATGTTATTGTTGGTGGAAAAATAGTAAGAGTATGTAAAACTGCTATGTAATCGCTTTACCAGATTGGAAAGAAAAAACTTGACGTAATCCAAGGTAAGATTAAAAGCTGTGAGTTTGCGCCATCTTTGGATAAAAGAGGTAAGCACTTAAGCCGCCCAAATAAAACTCCAAGTGAAGTAGAAGCTTTTGTATCTCAGCACATAAGTCAATTCCCAGCTGAAGAATCCCATTACTCGAAATAAAAACCCGCATAAACTATATCTTTCACCATTGCTGAATATTTCCAAAATGTATAACTTCTACCTTGAAAAATGCACTCAAGAAGACAAAACTGCGGAATTTTTGGTAAACGAGTCTTACTACAGGACCATTTTTAATACGCAATTCAATCTGTCTTTCCGCCTCCCTAGAAGTGATACTTGCAGCACATGCGATTCTGGTAAAAGCTGGGCAAAACATCGAATAAGCTATAAGTCAGCATTCGAAAATCAGAAATTTGATCGCGAAAAAGCTCGATCCGATGCAAATGTTCTTTATATTACTTTCGACCTACAACAAACCATGCCGTTGCCTAAACTCACAACTTCAAAAGCTTTTTATATGAGACAGATGTGGTTTTATAATTTAGGAATACATGTCATTACTTCTGATGCTGAAATGTCTTACATGTTAACCTGGACAGAAGATATAGCAGACCGAGGAAGCACAGAAGTAATGAGTGCTCTCTTTACATTTTTTCAGCAATGTGAAGTTGCGAAGAATAGAAGAGCTTTAATAGCGTGGACTGATTCTTGCCCTGGACAAAACAAAAACTTTTTTTTAATCTGTCATTATCAAGTTCTCATTTTACTTGACTCTTTCGATGTCATCGACCATAAGTTTCCGGAAGTTGGTCACACTTACTTTGATAGTGATCGAGATTTTGGAAGAATTGAGAAGGAGTTGAGGAAAAATGAAACCATATATACCGCCGAACAATACAGGGAAATCATTAGAAGCGCTAGTAAGAAAAATACTATAGTTGTTAATATGGAAAACCATTTCCGTTCGCTAGCTGCTTTGCAGGATAAGCTTAATGTCCGCAACGTAACAAAAAACATTTTGAATGACAAAATCAACTTTAGGGACAATGTCAAATGGATACGTGTTACTAAATACGGCTCATATGTTCCTACAAAGAATGTTATGATGAAGATGCATCATTCACAGAAGTTTTGATAGCAAAATCAAAACAAATTCCAGACAGAACCCAAGACTTTTTTCCTAGAGAAAAAAAAAACCAAAACACTCTCAGTTGAAAAAATTAAAAATTTAAAAGAACAAATGCAGTTTATTCCACTTGAGCATCAATGGTTCTATGAAAAAGCTCTATCAGAATCTTCAGACTTAGCAGAAAACAAAACACTTAACCCCTTTGTTATTCCTTTGAAATAAATTAAAAAAAAAAATGTGTGGAAGAAGGAGTTAACTGCACTTTTTGAGCAACGTTATCAAAAAAATGTATCTTAAAGCTATTTTTATTAAATGAAGTCCTTATATTTTAAAAGATTGTTATGTGTTTTATTTGTCTTCCTTATTAGAAAGTTTCAGTTGTAAGCCCAAAAAAAGTTCTAATCAAGAAACTTTGAACTCTTATATCTCAAAACTTAACTAATGTCACTTAACCCCTTCTTCATCTGAACGCTTCAATTTCAATCAGATGTTCATTGTTCTTATGAAACTCTAGAATGGCTTTGTCTTTCACGCTGTCTTGGAAAAGAAGTTCAAGTGCTTATAATAAAAAAAAAATACGTTAAAAAAAGTTCAGGATTAATATTATTTTTTATTTTTTTTGTTGTGTCAGACAGTACCTATATTTTATTTACCTATTTTAACTATGCCAATTTAATCTTAGGTATATTTAACAATTCAAGGCACCAACATTGCAACAAGAACAAATTCAAGTGCCACCCAGACGAATCCTTTATTTTTATATGATTCTCACGACGAAAAGACCGACGCTTTCAGTGTACCAAGTCTGAAAATTTTTCATTTCCTCGACATTAAATAATAAAACAAAAAATCATATTTCAACGTATAAGTGCAGGTACATCATAAGGTAAAGTTAGCTCCATCTCCATCACGATTCACAAGGTAGGTACAATCTATATATGTTTCTGGCTACGGTGCACATATGCGGTTGGTAAGATAATTTGAACAGAATCATTGTTAATGTATTTTTATGTGGAATACCCCACCGTCAGGTTTTATTTTCAGAAACTTAAATGAAAAATAATATTATGCTCCAAAGGTTTGTCCTGATGTATCATATATGAATTTCCTCGTAAAAATTTGTGAGTGCCAGTGCAAATGTTTACGAAATATTACTCGTATTTTTATCTACTTTTGAAAAATGTATAGGTAATCATATTAAATAAGTTATTTGTTCATACAAAAGAAAAACAACATGAAATCGCTGTGCTAGTGATGCTGAATATATAAGAGCTGAATAAATAAAGAGTCGCATAAAATTGTGTTCTTGTGGCTTGAATTATCGGTAAATCTTATATGATAGGTACCGTTATTTTAAGACCTATGATAAAAATTAAAAAAAAAAAAAAACTTCCATCAGGAATATTGTTCTAAAAACACATTTTACCAAGTTTTGAAGAAAATCGGTCGAACGGTTAAGGTTGCAGGTGTCGATAAAGACAAACAGACAGACATAAGACCGATTAAGAACCAATAGCTATAGATAATTTTTTTTTACAAATTTACAACTAGTTTTCACACGACTGGGTCGCATAAACTTGCTCTTGCGGCGACATTTGTGCTGACGATCGGATCATTCATTTGACCAGTTTAAAAAAAGAAGATTTTCAGTAATTTATATTTTGAATTTTTTTTTTTTAAACAATTTTATGAAAGACAGCAGTTCAATTACATAAATTATTTAAAAAATGGCCGTATTAAAATTAGAATTATGTAGGTAAGTAGAGTAGGTATATCTACATTTCGGTGTTTGGGAAAAAAAAAACTTTTAAATTAACTTTTTTCAAAAATGTTTGTTTAGATTCAGTTATAGCCATTGTTTTAGAACATTAAATTCAATTAAAAAACGGTTCTATGGCCGATACCATTAAAAATATATTCCAATCAAAGACATCATCATTAACAAAAAATCACTCATATAAAATTTTATCGAAATTATTCGTAAAATTAGTACATATTACCTATGGGTTTTTTTTTTTCAAATAAAAAAAAACTTTCAAACAATTTTTTTTTATTAGATATTATTAGCAGTAAATTTAGAATATTAAATTTCGTCAAAATCGGTGAACTCTTTCAAAAGATAGTCGGTGTGATAAAAAACGGTTCTATTGTGTGTACTGTATACCGGGTACTGTAGCTGATATACAGGAGCTAAAATGAGGGTCCATTTTAGGAATACGGTTAGAGGATTAAGGACTAGTTTTTGCTTTAGAAATTAGAGTAGCCGAAGAACTTTTTTGACCTGAAAACGTTGAGCTCCTTATATCTAATAATTTTAACAAGTGCATATGGCATTTATAATTAATAATTATATAAATAAATCAAAAACTATGACTTTACCCGTACTCATATGTCCAGTTGTTCAGTGCGAGATCAACCCAGGGTTAGAGTTAACTTCAACTTTACTCTGAAAATACGTTTTTCGGTTCGTTTGACAGCCCGAGTTAACTCATAGTTAACTCACAAAATTGTCTGATCCAATATTGGATTAAATAAAATTAAAATTTTCAACATTATGCTGAAATATCTTCCGCAGAATATGATTTGTACTTGTAATTATTGGTTAATTTTTTTTTTTTGTTTTTATCAAGGTAATGTATATCAATTTGCTTTATTGTGTTTGTTGTTTTTTTTATTTTTTTTTTTTTTTTTTTTTATTGAAAATGACATGTTTCGATATTCATGCCAGCATTAATATGCCATTTCCAATCAGAATTTTTCCTGTACTGAAAAACTGCTTCGTGAGTTAACTTGAGATTAATTTATTCTCGGGATTAACTAGCTCGGAGGTTAGCCCAAAACTGAAAAACTGGGACTGTGAATCTCATTCACTTATATTCGAAAACATGTGATATAACGTGGCATTTGGCAAGAAATGTCCAGACACATAGTGACAACATCTTTTCAAGTTAATTCGAAAGGACAACGATACTAATACGACTATGTATGTGACTACATCCTGGTACAGTCATTATTTTAATCACCGATTAGAGATTATGTCCTGACCAATATAACTTGAGTCATAAAATCAAACAACTAATGTGTCAACAAAACAATGTAAAGGTTTATTTGTAAATATTCTTTGGTTAAATTGTACCTTCTATCTTCAATATGAATACAAATATTTGCCAACACTGAAGTCATTAAACCACCAATTACAGCGTTCAATGTCTCATGTCATGACTTCATGAGTGTAGAGTCTTACACACAGTCATAAAACCATGAGTACATAAAATATTGTATGTATATATGTATAACAGAAAAATAAATCAGTTTAATCATTTCGGTGTCGTTGGAAAAAGCAGTTAAGTAATTAATGTTTTAGCTCGGGTAGGACTACAACAATTGAGAATAGTTAGTTCCACCCATTTATGGTTTTAGCGTGTCTCATTAGGGTAAAAGTATATTATTAAAATAATTGCATTATATATTTGTGTCAAAATTATTTTTCAGAAGAAAAAAAATTACATAGCGAAATACGAGTAGCTACATATATAAAAGCTATAAGCACACAAATATCCTTGCTGAAGTTAATATAACAATTAAAAATGAGTGCGCTTTTAGTGGTAAGCTGAAACTTAATGCAATAACTTAAGGACTTTATATTGAACATTCTGATTTTCATGTTGGAGAATAAACAAAATAAAAAATATATTGGTAGATACATTATGTTTGGCTTATAAAATTCTTATTTGTTAAACTGTTTTATGGGTATATTTATTAAACGGCGATACATAAATAGAAAGTTATTCATTGTGTCGTTGAAATGAATTAATGTTTTTAAATTATGGAAGTTTTTTTAGTTTTACAGTTCAATAAAATCATAAATGGAAAACCATTTTAGCTTATTTTTATATGGAACAATAAAAACAAGCTACATCAGAGAAGAATTTAATGGTTACTTAAACAATGCATCAAGGACAACATTGATCCGCTTTTAAGTTTTGGTATGCCTGAAAACACGATAGTTTGATGCCATGATAAAATTTTAAATCATATACCCTAACGAAGACACGCAAAAATAATTGATACTATTGGGTCGATCAAACTTTCTCTTTTGGCAAGTAACCATCGTGTTGACGACTAAAAATTCATTTGACCTTTATTTTTGCAAAAAAAAATCTGTATTTTATGTATTGAAATATTTTTTTTTTTCCAAAAAATTCCTTTTTGGAATATTGCAAAAATTTAATTACATGAAATTTTATCAAAATCAATAGTATTTTTTCATAAACTATCGAAATCGATTTTTCAAATTTCAAAAAAAAAAAAAAAAAAGAATAGTTATTACCATAGTTTTCCAGTTGTTCTAGAATATTATATTTCGTCAAAATCAGTGCACCCGTTCAAAAAGTTCGATAAAACCTTATATGAGTGATTTTTTGCCTAATCCTAATGTCCTTCATCTACATTTTTTTTTAGAATCAGCTTATTAACAGTACCAGTCATATAACCGTTATTTATTATTCCGACTATCGTTTAAACGGTTGCACCGATTTTAACCAAATTTAATTTTTTTAAACTTCTGATAAACTTGAATAATACTGCAAAAATTAAAAAAAAAATTAATTTAAAATTTTTTTTTTTGCAAATCGATAATTCAACTAGCTCTCAATCCATTGTACCAAAACAATTCTTTCATTTTGTATACTCCTTCTGTAACTTTAGTGTCGTGCAACGCCTGTTGCATTCAAAAAGGCAATGTACCTTACGAACAGATTTATTTAATTATTATTAGTACAATATCTATTATTATTATTAATTACGTAAAATTAAAAAATAAAATTATTTTTTTCTAAATTTTGAGTTTGAATAATTTTAATTTAATTTATTAACAATTTGCACTATTTATTTTTGAAACCCGTGCCGACTTGCATCTGAATAAGTTCATACAAGTAACTATGAAGAATAAGACGTGTAATTTACATGTTCTCTCTTTTTCTACAATCAAATACATTAATTAATCGTGATAATAACAGGGTGTAGTTAATTTTAATAAAATGTGAATTCAATTACATTCTAAAGGAGGTGTTTACTAAAACTGTAAGGCGGAGCTTCAAAACACACGTTCGAAGTTAAGAGGTTCTTGCGGTACTTTTTTAACATTGCGTATTAATGAAAGTTATAATTTGGCAGTTCAGACAAAGACAAAAAATCTTTTCTTAAAGCACCACCCACTGCTGTACCATATCTAAATAATTAAACGGAGGGGGTAGAAAATATTGTTTTTCAGCAAAAATTGTAGCATTCTTAGACTGGTGTGAGCTGAGTAGGTATTTGGAGTTCAAACCTTATTCTTGAGGACACATTGGAAGGTCTTGGTTTCAGAATACACGAATATCACATTAATACTTCGATCACAAATTAAAAAGGAAAGGGCAGTAATGATAAAAACAGATTTTGAAGATCATGTGCATATTGGTAGTCACTGTTCAATGAGTAGATGCAAATAAGCTGCAATAATACTAGAGCCTCTAATAAAGATCGATTCCTTGGAACCTGTGAAGTTTTAGAACAAAAGTTTGAATAAGAGCTTCTATAGTTCTCTTGTCATCATCATTATTTAGAAAAACTTCAAGTTACTAAGAGCCTTGATAATTCGCTTTTCAAATAAATTCAGAGGTTATTTGCGTAACATTGATTCCATTGTACTATTCAACGTTTTCCATGCTTGTGAAACATCCTATCAGTGAAAGTATGCTGGATTGACATACAAATATAATATAAACAAATATATTTTGAAAATTAAAAAGAGAGAACAATTTTTTTTTTTATTTTAAAAAAATAAACTTTTACATGCTATAACTTTTAAGGTGTAGTACCTATCAAAAAATATGTTAAGCAAGAAAGAAAGAATATCATATTGTCTTTCGAAAAGCTCTTAACATTTTTTTTGTCCGATAAACCATTCCTATGTTATTTAAGAAAACGTGTTTTTCGAAATGGCGGCTTCAATTTACCCCCACCACCCACAAATCATATTCTAATCATAAAAATGCATAGATATTTCTGTTGCATTATGGAAACCAAATTTCTTCTACCGGCTTGGCTTTCAACAGAAAACTGTATCCTGGACTGTAAAAAGGAGATCCTCAAAAGGCAATATTTTGCATAAATTAAATTTGTTATGTTTGTGTACATAGTTTTCATTATGTAAATTGAATTTTACTTGGGAATTATAAATTATTTTGAACTAATAATGTAGCTTTAAAAGAAGTAAATTGCAGTAGAATTGACAAACTTTGCAGGTTAGTCGGCACGGGGACACCCTAATGTGCATGCATTCATAATATGAATCTTGCTACCAAATCGAGATTTAAAACAATTGGAAAAACACATTTTTTTTCCATGGATTATGATTTTTCCCCTCAGATACCTAGTCAGATCATCTTCCGTAAAAAGCAACTGTAGTCCGCATAATGCAGAATACGTTCAATCCATTTTGTAAGTGTCAAAACTTTCTACTAGTTAAAAGCTTATCATATTTTCGATTAAATTTAATTGACACTCTTGTAAAACAAAAAGGCTATTTTACAAATTGTTCAAACGTTGATTTCAATTGTTTTGAAAGCCAATATACTTAATTTTAACATTTCGAAATATCGATAAGTATATCTAAGTATCTACACATATTTTATATTTTATGTGAAACTTATTGTAGCAAAACACATATCTCCCTAACTTAAATACAAAATTCGTTATCGTTTTTTGCTTGCATGGGTAATATACATAGATATTAAATATTTATGCCTTAACAAACTTCCAAAAAAAATGTCTCGTTAAAGGTTTCTATAAAGCATTTTGTATTAAGCAGACATTCCGGCAATTGAAATATGAATCAATAAAATAAGCATTTTTTTTTAAATTGAAGTCTAAAGAGGCAGGCAATAATATCTTTTTCTATGTGTATTTTCTAATATCCAATTATTGTGTATCGTCTATCGTGTACACACCAATAATGGCACTTATATACATAGGTATGTAACTCAACCAAAACACAAAACGATTTCCACGCACAATTTAAGAAGCACTCATACATATGTATGTAATGCGTACAAAAAAATCTAAGAAAAATAATAATAAAATACGCAATAAAGTCGCGTCCTCGTCCTTAATTTACAGACATTTAATCTGCCACTTAAATAACGTTTGAGATTTTGAGCAAGGACATCAAAATAATATATTACTTTGAGCTAATACTCTAGAGCAGTGAGCAGAGGAAGGTCGGAATTAAAGAGCTGGAACGTGGAGTGGTAGGTACTAGTTATATAAAACTGAAGTTAAGTTCGTTTTAAAGCCGAGTGTAAAATAAATCTATACAACAGGAGGATGGCATACAATCAGGATGGGGAACAAAGCAGCTTTAGGATTGATATCGTATTCAGACCAGATTCCAATACTTTCATTTAAAATTTGTATGTATCTAGTATTTAAAAAACAAAAAATGAGTAGGTATGTTCTACACTTAGGAAAGAGAGAACTGTTTTTTATACAACTCAAGTGCTGAGCTGAGGTGCTGAGCTTTAATCCAATTTTATTATGAAAATCTTTCTACATGCACCCCATAAGATTCGAACCCACGCATATCAGATTTGCTCAGTCTTTAAAGTCGTATGCACAACGCATTCCATGGCTTATGACCGCTGACGTCACAGGTTGAGATGTGATGTTTGTTTATCAACCGCATTTGGAGCACTGCTGTCGAAGTGGAGCATTTTGCTGTTTTGCTGAGGAAAGTGCTACTGTGCTACTCATGTTCCAAAAAGGCTCCCCAAATCAAATTTGAATTAGAGAAAAACCAAAAGTTGATTTTTTACATTCCTGTTTCTGTTTTCAAGCTTTCTAAAAAAATGAAATACAACACTGCGCTTCAACTGAATAAGCACAACATGTTTTTCATATGCGATGTCGATTTTATTTAAAATATTTTGCCTGTGGCTCGCTTTCTAAGCAATTCACATAAAAGTACAGTAACTAAAAAGATACAAGGTCTATTATCTTCGTTATCTTCATTGTTTACAAGCATTCAGAAGAGATTGACACATTTTATCAACAGTTGAAGAGTTTTAAGTAAAATTTAGTTGTTAATCGCAATAAAAAGTAAAAATCGCTCATTAGTGTTGACAGAGCTAATATCGTCTTACTACCAGAACCATGGCTAACAGGGAGTGCTATAGCTAACAAAATGGAATTGAATTTTAGTGTCATCCATTTATGCTTAAGAAACGAAGATTTGTAAAAGACAGTTTACCGCAGTGCAATTTTAAGATTTGCTTCTGATTCTTGAGAATCTGCGGCAAAATCAAAACAGATAGCCGGTGTTGTTGGATGAGGTTTAACAGTCCTAAGAGTAATTAACAGTGCCAAACATTTAAAACGAATACAACTTCAGAAGAAACCACCACACAATGTGCAACACAAATGTAGAAGTTTAGGATTTTCTGACCATCAAAACTAAGCTTCGTTTCATCCGAAAAAAAACACGTACAAACTTTCTGTTGTCCAACTCATTATAATAAAGTCAGAAAATTCTAAACGTCTATATTTATGTTGCACATTGTGTGGTGGTTTCTGTTGAAGTTTTATTCGTTTAAAATGTTTCGCACTGTTGGTTACTCTTAGGACTGTTTAACCTCATTCAGATAATAGAAACTGTATCTATTTAGTTGAAGCAAAAAAAAAAACACTGTATTTTTATATGAATTGCTTAGAAAGCTAACCACAGGCAAAATAGTGATACTTTTTGAATTTTCTTTCTGATTTCTGTTTCCAAAATAATAAAGAAACAGTAACCATCATCATATGATAAATAAACACACAAGGTTTAGAGAAAATCGATATGGCACATAAACAAAGTTGTGCTTATTCAGTTGAAGCGTGGTGTATTTGTCTTATTTAAAAAATATATGCCATGATCCAAGTTAAGATATCCCTACCGAGGGATATCAAAAAAAAACGCGAACGCCAGCCCAAAGGCTGGCCCAACGGTTCGACTTACTGTTTACGACGTGTATAGGTTGTATGTCTCGGTATCGATCTAGGTCCGCACTGTGTTAGTTCCAAATTTAGACTAACTGTGTAAAGTATATTTCACAGTTATGAATCCGTTGATATTCGTTGCTGATTCGTCAGTCCCATGGTACGAATAGCTGATTCATGAAATAGGCCATTGCATTGGTATCCGGTGGCAATGGCATGTGCGTAACCTGATCTAAATGCACCGGGACTGTTAGAACAGGTTTGTGCGTGAGAACGCAAAACGACAGCACTGATTTGGAGCATCAGCATTTTTCTAAGCGCCTATAAGTATGCTGTATGGTTCCGCCTACATTTTTCTCCTTATTATGTTTTTTTATATAAACACATTAAATTTCTGGGATAGGGACGAAATCCCGACTGCCAAAATCCCGACTGGACAGATTGAAAAATTCCGACTGCCAAAATCCAGACTGAAAAAATCCCGACTAACAAAATCCGAATGGTACGAATAAAAAATTCCGATTTTCAGCACTTTTAGCACGTTTTCGTACTTTTTCTTTTGCTTTTACACTAATTATTTGAAATAAGAATTAGAAAGGAAGAAAATAAGATGCGAAACAGTCCACCCAGGTACTGTTAAATTTGGAATCTTTGAACGAATGGACATACCATAAGCGGAGCAACGAAGTTGGGTGAGCGGGACTGACTACAGAAAGGATTTTGACGAACAAAAAATTGAATATCATAAATGCTACCCCAGACAACAAGTTAAATACAAGAAAAATAACCGGTAAAAACGATACCTACATGACATTATGAAACATATTTGCAATTAATTTTTATTGAAAAATTCAGTTTTAAATTGCCAAACAAAAAGTAGTGAGTCAATCGGGATTTCGCCAGTCGGGATTTCGCCAGTAGGTATTTTGCCAGTCGGGATTCTCAGTCGGGATTTTGTCCAGTCGGGATTTTGGCAGTCGGGATTTCGTACCCAACCCTAAATTTCTACTGTCGTGTCGCGAACAACAACTGAAGATTTTCATTCTTTTTGTTTACTTTAAATGGAACTACCACTATTACTTGAAATTGCGGCAGATGAATGGCTGTCGTTTTCTGTTACTTTACACTTCAGACAAGTGGGTTTGGGTTACCGGGCCGATAATTTTTCCGATATTTGTTGCTTTGTGACTGTCACTTTCAGTGATCGTCGCCGTTCCTTATGGTAAATGGGAAATGATTTTAGGGTAATGTTGACATCATTTATAAATGATCTCCCAAAGACTTGCTTTTGTATACCCATATCTTCAAAAAAATGGTCCGTTTTTATTTTTTACTAGTGGTAGAAACTTAACTCAAAGCTTTTTTTTCTGAAGATTTAATATTCTTTGTAACTGAGTTTAAAAAAAATTGATATCCTTATTGAATCTAGAGAAATAAATTATTTTAAATATTTTAAGATAGATAGACATACGGAATCATTTTCCAAAATACGCTTTACGAATCAGGAGACATCTTGTTTCTTTTTTAACATATCTATCAAATACAAAGCAATTTAACTGATGTGTTTCATTAATGGATTAACAAAGAACATCAATGTTGTGTTGGACCGATCGATGGCTAATGCGTTTTAAATATCGGAAATCGATGTTGGGTTGATGATTCTGACATTAATATTAAAATCTATGATTTCGAAACATCGGTCATGCTTAGTTCAAGGATCAGGAAAAAACGGTCTCAGTTAAACAAGACTCTGGTTCAACTCTCAACTCAACTTCTCGGTAAAAAAAAAATAAATTTACTGTACTCCAGCAACAAAACCAACTGACTCAGAAACAGATGGATTTTATGTTGACATCTTTGACTTACGATTATTATCTTCGGTGTATACAGTACATGGAATATTATAACTTTTAACAAACGAGCAGTCGAGCAAAATATCAGTGTCCCTAATAGACTTTCATAAAGGATAAAGCAGACATTATTACCCTCCAAGAAGTGCGATGAAGTGGTTTTCTGCTTTCACGAGCTATGGTGCTGACACAGAGATATGGACATTATAAGTATCAGATAAGGATGCTTATAATTTGTGGCTTAAGTTAGTTTGACCACCCAGGTCAAGATCTGAAAACAAAAAAAAAAACTTAGTGTGATGCAAGTTTGAACTGGCTGGAGAGACATGTTGGTAGAGGATCTGGTCCACTCAGGAGTCAGGGTTGTAATGAAAAAAAAAAATTATTTTAATATCGAAATAATGAACTTTTCATTACGAACATATACTTTATAATGAAGCATGTAGTACAGTTACAATTATTTGATATAAATATACTTTCAAGTATATATATTAAGATACAGATAAATCGTTAAAATATCTGCTTTCCATATTTTCACAGAAAGAATCTATTTTTGATTCGCATATAATTGAAAATACGTTTATACATTGTACATGAATATGCATAGGTATTGTACACGTAAATACTTCTAGATACAATTTTATTGTTAACGATATCAAATTCCATTCAATATATATGTAGGTACCTAAGAATATTTTAGATATGAAAGAATTCTTTCTTTGTATTTTACAAAAATTATTACTGCGGATTGAACTTTTCAATATATTCATAATAAAACAGAAACGAAAACATCAATCATAAAAAAATAAAATGTTAATAATTGATTTTTATTTCTTTTTTCATAAAAAACCTGCCAGTTACAGATTTACCTTGTTTTTTTATGATTCATTGAACAGAAAACGAGTTCAAAGGATTTCAAAATATAAATGTAGGTAGGTACAGCTTTTCAAAATTATTGACTTTCATGGTATTTATATTGTTTGTTTAAGCAATGGAACGAGCAATGAAAGCAGTTTTTCTGATTTGTTACTTGAGCTTCTTTGATATAATGTAAGCCATTTTTAACGAGGATACAACGATGTTTTTTTTTTTTTATTTCTTAAATATATTGGAAAATTCATTCATCCGTTGTTTGATTTTAAATGATATCTTGGATGGACGCACGGAAACACGAACGCAATTTGTATTTAGGTACATATACCCAAGTAAATGTCTATAGGGGGGTTCACATTCAACTGCAGGCATGACAAGCGCGGCATGATGAGCTCAGTTTTGAAAGTGTGAACGCTTCATCATGCGGCTGGTCAAGCGGCATGATGGTTTTTAAAAACTTTGATATTCTGCTGACGATTATGGTGCGGTTGACGACATGCTTGACTAGTGCGAACGCAAACTTTAAAGCGTTCATCATGTCGCACTGGTCATGCGTTGCGTCATGCCTGTAGATGAGTGTGAAAATGTGAATCCCCTTATCATACCTCATCAAACTTATATCTTTCTTAAAGGCTATTAAGCCAAAGACGATTTATTTTAGTTACTTGTTCGCCTTACGTACGAATCACACAAGCCTCAGAAACGTCACTCATAGCCATGTTTGTTTAAAGTAAAAAATGTTTACAGAATACAGAAGTTGTGATGTACTTGATGTCGTCGGATTGCCAGTGTTTACTAAAGAAAGGACGTAAGCTTAAGTTTAACAGATAATATTCATTTCCATAAATTCTTAAGGTAATCAGTTATTAAATATTTTACAATTATGGTTCGTTTTTAAAGCAAGTTTTTTTTATTATTCTGCATTGCGTTTGAAGCCGTGTATTATCCTTTATTCCTGTGGCAATGTCATTTTTATGGAATAATAATTATTTAGTAAGCAGGAGTATTGTTTTGGATGAAATTCAGGATCATACTGCGGGTCAATTTCAGGTTTTGCTGGTGCTCAAACATCAAGGCGAAATCCCTGCGGATCAAACAGGATTTAAAGTTTCTTGGAAACATAAACTTTAGTTATTTAGACCCCTTACCACTGGTGGGGGGAAGTCTATTTTGTGTTATAATACTTCGGGAGCGAGTATTTTCAAGGCGCGGATTCCTGATTCGGAATCAAAATTTAAAAGTTATTTTTCATTTATTAAACCCCTTACTACTCGTTAAAATGAGTTTATAAATAAGGCTGATAATGTTTATATGTTAATGTTGGTAACATTTACAAAAGTTACTTCGAGAATTGTGTATGTAAATTGTTTAAAATTTACTCACGCAAGTAACTTAAGTGGGCAAGTCTTACATGTGTGATCTTGATCTATATAGCAAAGAGTAAGAGAATAAGAGTACCTATTTACGGAGCACATATATGAAGGAAATATCTTCATCAATTGCACATGCAAACCATCAGGTCTTTCTGGAACTGTAACTGTAACTGTAATTTTAACTGTTTTTGTAACTGTAAAGGCCAACCAAGGCACAATAATCCGAACTTATACGTAATGCAATTTTTCTATTTTCTATAATTCACACTGCGTGTTAGTAGTAAAATAAATACTTTCAGTTCATTATTATTATTAGTATAAATAACATTTATATAATATATATACTTTTTAAAATTATTTAATAAAAGTTAAAATTATACAAACTACAACAATTTGTCTTTTGGCTTCCGGTGATTTAAGTACGAATCTTGAGTACTAAGGTAATAAAGATCCGGCTGATTCTATCAATGAACAGATTAGATTTGTTTTCGTTTAATTATTTTCCAATCAAATTTTATTAAAAGCCCCTATTTTAATTGAATGCGGTTAATTAATATTTATTTCTTTTTTCTTTTCAGGTGCAAATATCTTTTGAGCTACAAATCCTTTTTTTAAGGTAAGAATTAATACTTTTTGTTTTACAAAAAAAAAGGGTCTTTGAGCCAACACTTCAAGTAATGCTCATGCTCATCAGTTTGCACTAGACCTATTTCAATCGTACTGACTTGTGAATAATTCCCATGCAAGTTGGGAATTTAATTCCAAAAATTCTATAAGTCGTCTTATTTCCATGAAAATATGAAGTAATTTCTCACATTCAAACAAACCAATTAGTTTTTATAATTTATATTGTACTGTGATGGTCACTTTGCAGAATAAAAAGATTTTAACATATTCTCCGGATGGTAGGTTCCGCTTTATGTAACTTGTTTGCTCCTCTTATAGAATATTTAATCTTCAGTCAAAGCATCCAAAGTAGTTTTCATCCTTTCTTGATTCTTGACAAAGTTAAATGCTTCTGTCGTATACGGCATGGCGTCATGGCTTGATTATGGTCTTATATCAAGTCTTCTGGGTTGGTTCCAGAAACTCTTGTTGGTAAATGTGATTCTTCGTTTGATCTTTGCACTTATGTCATTTTGCGAGATAACACAAAATTCTTGACTACTTCCAATTAATGTGCATAAATCGTGAAGTCTTGTCAGAGTGAATGAGTTTGGTGTTGTTTTCTTGGTAACGTCATCTTGTCCTCATTGTTAATTCATCTATATAAATTTTGTTTGTCCTGATTGCCACATTGCCGCATCAATATCAAAACTCTTACTATATCTATATATTAATCCCATCAGTAGATCGTTTCACCATTTGATAAAACTTTCGAATATCCAAGTGGTCCATACTAGTTGGCCTCCCACTTTTTTCCTGTAATAAGTATTCTTCATTTTAGCCTTAGGGCTCACGAGATGATCTCTCAGAAGCTCTAATTATAGTCTCCAGCATTCCCTCCTCCCCGGCGCCTTCGTCCAACAATTATTGGTATTCGTTACGGTTGCTTAGTGAAACAAGCACATCATCAGTGGTGGCACAAATGATGGCATGTTGCTATAGTGTTTCCAATACATCTTTGCCGTTAATGCTGGAGTCAAAGTTGCTGAGAGA
Organism: Baccha elongata; assembly: GCA_951217065.1. Classification (NCBI taxonomy): domain Eukaryota; kingdom Metazoa; phylum Arthropoda; class Insecta; order Diptera; family Syrphidae; genus Baccha; species Baccha elongata. Next base: position 55,448,997 of record OX578273.1, on the reverse strand, counting down.
AAAGTTCTGGCGATCTATTGCGATTTTAACTTCCCAGTGTTAAATCTTCTCACATCATATGCTCGGTATTGTATGACATCATAGATATACGCATACGTATTTACTCTGCTATACCAAGTAAGTGATCCGAGCTTTTATATTGGACCTTCGATTTCCACACATTAGAGTGTGGGAATCGAGTTTAGCCCTTTTAAATCCCCGTTTATGCTTTACAGGTTCACCATTAATTGATGTTCAGTTGTACGTGATATATTTAATGTCAGAAGATTTCATTTGTATATCCGGAATTCATTGTCCTTTTTTCGTTGGCTGGATTCATTAACATTAAAATCTTATAGATTCGGCTTACTGGAAACTGCAGTAATGATTTCGCTTAGACTTTTCTTCTTCCGCTGTCTATATCAACATTAAAGTGCCTTGGTTGTAACAATATTTTGTGCAGAATAATTTGTACCGACATCCTACACCACTTTTCGTTATAGGACTTTATTTCTCGAGCTTCAAGGTATCATGTTCGACAGGGCACAGGGATACAGACAAGACCGCAGCCAGAACATCATTTCGGGGGGGGGATATACTCTTTCGAAAAAATTCATAGTTTAGCGTGTAATCGATATAAATAAAGTGCTCGAATCAGTCCAACGAACTAGCTCTTGTAGAAAACTATGAGAATGGGACTACAAAAAAATAAATTTATCAAATTAAGTTGCGAGGATTTATGGTCAAATTTGTAAAAAACGTTAACATAAAATCACTTTTATGTGAACTTAAAACCAGAAACATGAACATAACGTTGCCAAAGTTTTCTCAAAATATAGAAAATTTGAAAAAAAAAAAACTAAAACCGTTATATGGAATTTGTCAATCCATCATCTTATTAGACTCATTTCGACTGGAAATTCCGAAAAATTTAACGGAAATCCGCTCGGAAAGGTGTAATTTACAATAAAAATTTTCTTTCATTACGTCGTCGTGGAGTATATATTTTTTGACAGATATCCACGGTTTGGTTAAAAAACGACACCAAAGTTGCACTCCCGGAACTCGAAAAAATAGGGGAAAAATAACTATTTTTAATTTTTTTTTTTTTTTTTTTTTTCAAAATACTAAAAATAAAAAACTGCAAATTTGGAGAACTAGGGTGTTGATTCTTAGCTCAAAAGTTAAGTTCAACAGAATTCCTCAACAGGTTAAAGTATTTGTTTTTTTACTTTCTTTAGTTTTGAAATCATTTTTCTCGCCTGCTCTGTAGTAGGTGATAATTTGACGCTTAAAATGAAAACTCTATCACCTTTTGATCATACAGAACACCGTTTTATCGCACTTCCCAGTATTTTCGTTCCGATATTTTGCAAGCGATGAAATTATCGATTACAGAACCTCATTGACGCGATAAAATGAGTTTCGTTCCGAATTTCATCGTTTCTCAATAATTATATCGATGCGATAGTTAGAGAACATGTATACAGGAAACAATTCTAGATTTCATTTGTTTTAACTTTTCCGGATGGTTTTTCCTGATCGCTATAACCAGCCCCTTGGAAAAATTACATTTCATCAAGAAAATGAATAAATCCATTTTTTACAACGAATTTATTAAATTAAACATTTTTTTAGCACAAAAAATTATTTGAATTATTGTAGCATTTGGGTTTTAAATCAAATGAAATCATGTCATGTATAGGAAGTATTGATATTAAAATCTTTCCTAATCGTTATAACCAGCACATAAGCAAAGATATTTATGCTTGCGTTTGGGAACTGTTTGCTTGGAATATTTTGTGCAGATATTTAGGTAGAAATATCATTATAAGCCAGAAGTATGATTTACAAACAAAATTCGGGTGGATCAAACCCGATGACCCCTCCCTGGCTACGGCCTTGGATACAGAATAATAAATCTAAACATATGGCACGATATATGCATCTATACATACCTAGTATTTTTCTATTCTTCACTGGTAAAGGGAGTGCATTAAGCAATAGTTCCAATATCTTGGCAGGTGTACTGTACAACCTACCTTGAGAGATAACACAAAGACATAAAGATTTTCTTTATCATTTTAAAGAATCATCACCAAAGATTTATACCCTCATACTCATAATCTTTACAAAATAATAATGTAAGTATCTTTCCCAAACCAATTTAAATTAAAAAGATTAATTTATTGAACGTATTAAATTTTGGGGTCAAGAATGTAACCAACATTATTTAATTAATCTCCTTATCTCTTGTGAAAATATCGATTAATTATTTGGAAATGTATCTGATTCACTCTTCTTCAATCGGATTAAATTCATTAATTGACTTATTGCGATTAGCTATACACACATTATACCTTCATTCCTTCATATACATAGATATTGCATTAAAAAAATTGATAGAACTTTTCGATTACACTTACCTATTCATATGTACATATGTATTATGTAGAGAATAGTTTCATAAAAAAATCAAATTTAAAATGTTTTTCACGTTCAATGGTGATATGTATATTAATTAGTTTACTTCATCAATGTTTTTATTCTGGAAGTGTTAGTTATATGGTTAATGGCATTCGGGTCCTTTTTCCAACAAACTGTAATTTATTTGGGAAAATTGCAGATCGAATTTTGTGTTCCGTGGCGAACATCCTTTGAATATTAAATACAACCAATTATGTACTCTATAAATGTCGGTGCAGAAATGAAATAAATATAAAAGACAATGCTTTATGAACCGAAGCACTGAAAATGTCCTGAATTTACAAAAAAAAACGTATATATAATAGGGATATAGGTATGATAATTAAATGATTCCCATTCGATTCCAGATTAGCTTCGATTCTGAATAGGAATCACCTAATTATTTATCTCATTTGGAAATTGTCTGAAATTTCTGGGTAGCTACATATATTATTTTCCTAAAATTAGATTTATTTGTGACTCATTTAATATAGTTATTCCATTACATGCTATATTGTATATAACCTGCAGTTAGATTAGATTAGATTATAGAAGATTTTATGTATATTCAGCTCCAGCACAGGTGTTTTTTATTATTAGTTTTGTGCTATTGAAAGTTTGCAAAAGCAGTTTATTTATTGCTACCTATTCCAGAAATTAATTAATCTTCTATTGAAGTGTATTAATAGATGTTTCGAGTTTGCTATCGTGGGAGAAAAATTCTCGGAGTCTGCTGAGACTGGCACAACATGTTGAAGCAGGGTACTACAGAGTCCTACATAATATGTCTCCTAAAACCTGCTTTATCGCTACCTTACTGTCTCCAATTACGTTTCTCCTCTACTTCTTGCACTTACACACATTATAACACTAACACTAACCATCCGGTGTTAGATTACAACGGCGATATAAAAGATCGTTGGACAATTATCTGAGTATAAATCACAGCTGTACTTCATGTTTGTAAATAGATTTTGAGAAGGCGTACGATCGGGTAAATTGTGAATGTATCTGGAGATCGCTTATTGCGAGAGGTATCGAAATTATTGGTTATTTTTTCATTCCACAAATTCCACATATATCGGGGAGAGGGAGTTCGAAACCCAAAATCCCCCTGCGTTCGCCCCTGTAGTACTTTTCTTCTAAAACGGTAAACAGAAATGGATGCATGTCCCACTATCAAAAAGTTTTTAATTTAAATCTTTAATTCGTTCATGTCAAATTATTCTCTATTCATGATAAGAAAAGAATCCACTATAGATACTAGAATGTCAACTAAATTCTGTATTTTAAGACACACGAAACCATAATGGCTATAGAGGTACATGTGGTTCTTTACATTGAACTCTATCAATTTACAAATATTCAACAAACGCATTTGTAAAGTAAAATCTGCACATATTGTAAAAGGAATTCAATAGAATTTCAATTCATTCTCCATCGTACCTTCTATACAGCTTTTCGAATTGACGTGAACAATTATTGACATTTATTTAGCTTCTTCAAAGAGTGTAGATACATACATTATTATGTATACCTACATAATATACGTACCTACGTATAAAATTCAATATACTCTGTCTGCTATGAATTGAATGTTTCTTTCAAAACAATTCTGCATATGACGTTGGGACGGATACGTCAAGTTACGGTATAACGGTAAACCTTGCAGATATCGTCCTGACACAATTATATGTAACATTTTGCCCACACACTTCTTTTTTTTTTTTTGTTGTTGTTTATTTTATGTGACAAAAGCTATCGAATGTGTCTTTTCTTCCTTCATTTTCATTGGAATATCAATAAAATGAAACAGTTTTATATGCAAATTGTTAGAATATATTCTACAGTGCTGGTTGTATGAATATACACATCAAAAATATTTGTTTTCTTCCTGGTTTTTTTTTTTTTTTTGCTACCTATAAATAAATTGCTTTGAGCGGGGAGATAGATATACATAACCTTGTACATTTTTATGATATATTATTTCTGAACTTTGCAAAAATAAACAAAGCTAAACTTATAACGCAACATTTACCTTAAAGTAATTTTAGAAGATTTTTGTTTTAACTGACGGTATATATACACGGGTGATTCTACAAACGATGGAATTTTCGATGATCCCGACAATATTTTAAAACCATAAATCAAATATGTCTTTGTAAATATAAATATGATCAAAATCTATATGTCTTAACAAAATAGTGAAAATTGCAGTTATTTTTCTTGCTCAAAAATTTTTTTAAAGTGTCTAATTGTCATTCCCATCATTGCCGTTCTTCTATTACCATTGTGACCTCAAATTAAACAAAATTAAAAAAAAAATGAATAAAAATAATAATAACAACAACTATTGCTTGTTGTTAATTTTTATTTTTAATTTTATTTTTTAAACAAAATTGTTATGAGAAAATATTTTTTAGTTATTGATTTTATTGCCGAACAAAAATCATTAAACTTATTTGTCTCCCGCATTTATAAAAAAGTATTCGGAGGATTGAAAACAACAAAAGTATCGGTTATAGAAATTATAGATTTAATTTCCATTTCCAGGGAATGTCAAGTATCCAGTCTCGTTGAAACTAAATCGGGTTTGTATCTTGCATCTGATAGCTTTATCAATTGAGGAGACGACATTGGTACATTTGTGAGGGAGGTCGTTGATTGTCCGTTCCGTTTATCACTCCCTTTGGTAAAGTTTACATACAAAAATTGAATATATGTAGGCATTTTTTACACTTTGTTGTATAGGGAAATATATAGGCTTTGCAAAACCATAATACAATTTTTGTCTTTTTTTTTCAAATAGTATCTACGCAAGTATGTTTTTTGGCTCGAAAAGTTACAATTTTAGGAAAAAATAAAATGAAATTCTATCCAGAGGTCTGAGAAATTTTCAGAAATTTTTTTTGACTGGCCGCTTTCAATAATATTAAAGAACATTCTAACATAATGACATCTATAACTAAAACAAATTTGTACGGTTTAAAACTTCGTAAATTTGTTTGCCGTATTTATGAGCATTTTATTACACTTTTTGTAGAATCACCCATAGGTACATATCGGGTTTTCACAGACAAAAAAAAAATTTTTTGTTTTAAGCGGCATATTCACAGGACAATCACTCTCAACATGCATGCAAGAATATATTGGTTAATTTTTATTCAAAGCTTCAAATTCAATACAATTTGTTGTGCTTCAACAAAAATCAAAACATTTTAATATTGCTTCAAGAAAACACACAACGTATACGTATGCTGTTTTTACTAATACACTCTTCCACGCATGATGAGATTTTGACCTGATGGTATTAGATATTTATAACGTTAAAAATCAGAGCTCTTCAAACAAGAGATTTCGTTAAAATCGGTACAGTATAGTTAAACAAAGGTAACTTGAAACAAGAACAAGTTTGTACTTTCCAGTCGTCCTATTTACATTTATTTTTTATGCGATCATTTGATGTTTCTGCTGTTTAACTTAAATAATATATGGTTGTAAAACAAGTAAAAAAAAATAGTATGTGTCTATTTTTGTGAACCACACTGTATAACTCAAAAAAAAAAAAAAATCTTCAGTTCAACCTGTCAAATGGGTGATTTAATTTGTATGTGTTGAATATTTTCGTAAAATATCAGGGAAATAATACTGTTTTCGATAGCTGAATTTTCCTCTTCGCTATACATTATACATATTATGGTAATGGTATATATAAACTTGCAACGTTCTTGGAAATGATAACAAAATATGAAGCGACTGCAAAATAGTCATATTAAAAAGGAAACGTATGACATGCATGTGTCTTAACATTGTCAAATAAATTCAAAACAGTTGCGGTGCGTGATGAATAAACAATTATTTGTTTATGAATAAGGAAATCCTGTTTCAAATACAATATGATAAAATGGAAGACGTTGACCGATAAAAGCAGAATACAAGTCTCACTGTCGATTGATTTGCGACTATCATTCAAGTATCGAACACACTTTTTGTTATTACATTTTTAGCTGCTACGAATGATTCTTTATTAGGTGTGTTCACAAAGTTGTAATCTTCTAATTATAAAAAATATATTTGTTTGTTCGTTCTTTATGCGCGGCCATACTGCTCATCCGATTGAACTGAAACTTTGTCCAGTTATTGCTTGGACTAGGGTGATGGTTTCGGCATAGTACAACTTATTTTCTTTAGGTGGCCGCGCATGTCATACCGGCCGATAGCAATAAAACTTATAGTCAAATTATTTTCAGTTGGTGATTTGCCGCCTGCATTCATACACAAACAAAAACATACTAAAAATTACAAAAAAAAAACTAAATTATTGGATTTGTATTTTCGATAATTGTCGAAAAAACGGATTTGCCAATTTTTTTTTTTTGATATGCTGGCAAAAGTTTTAATAGAGGTTCTTAGAAGAAAAATATTAGGAAAATTTCCCATTTTGCAGCTTGAAAAATCTAACAAATTAAAACATCAAATTAATTTTTTTTGCTGACCAAATTAAATTTCTCGAGGCTGCTCGATGACGGGATCGTAGTTTTTATAACCATTTACCAGTTAGTTAAAGTAAAAGTGATCTCCCCATTTGTTTCACATCGACTGCGTTTTAACTACAGTGTCGCATTCTCCAACTCAAAATTCTGATTTAATCCTGTTGTTGTTTTTTTTAATCTCCTGTTAAAGTTGCGGTTCGTTGTTAGTTCCGTTTTGACAATTCCATTAAGTTTTCAGACAATATTTTTAAACAAGCTCTGATGGTAATCGAAACAAACATGGTAACAAAAGAAAGATCTTATTCAACTCATACACTAGGTATTGCCTTACAACGTTTAAATAAAATGATATTATTACTATTTCCGCAATTATTTTTACTTTGGCAGCATAGCGCCGGCAAGGCCGTAGCCAGACAATTATTTTTTTTTGGGGGGGGGGGGGTTTATACTTATTTCATACACCAATCAATCTGTACCTTTCTGTAGATGTAATAAATAAAATTAGTACAGCCCCTTAACCCAAAATCCACCAAACACGACTTTTAATTGCGATAATGACACTATTCTATGTATAAGGCAAGTTATGGATTCGTCAAAAAAAAAAATTGAGATAACAAATAAACATGATATTGCGATGATGCCTGTTAGCAGATCTGCAGCCTAAATGGATAGGCTGATTTGCAAACTTGGTTTAGAGTGTTTATTTAGTAGTCTCGCACTAGACGTTGTTGAAATTGGAGTTTTAGCTCTAAAACAATGGTAAATGTCATATAACAGTTTGTTAAAACTTAATTTTTCTAAAAATAGCCTTAACGATTTTGATAAAACAGTCAAGATTTATCTTAAAACAGTACCTCCCATAGAACCGATTTTTTAAAATCAGAATTTCTCGCTAAAAACAAAACCGATTTCAATTAAATTTAAAATTTAGGAAGTTTTTTATGATCAAACATATTCAAAAAATCTAAAAAGTTATGTATATGAAACTTTTTAGATTTTTTGAATATGTTGGAAACGCGAATATCGAATTTTTTCAGATTTTTTTCCAGATGAACTACAGATTTCGATGTATTGAAATACTCAAAAAATTGCAAAATATTTTTCAAAAATTAAAAAAGAAAACGGTTTAAAAAAAAACTTCTTTAACGATTTTCAATATTTGTTTCCTAGGTAGAGTACTGCTAATAAAATACAATTGCATACTTAGTTTTTCAAGAAAACAAATTTGAAAAACTAAAAGATTTTTCCAATATTTTTTAAAAATAATTTTAAGTTATTATTTATTAGGTAGGTACATTTTTCATCACTCTTTAAGATTTTATTATAAAAAAAAGTATTAAATAACATGTAAGTATATCATTTTTATAAAATTAAATTTAATCTTCTGGCCTTCTGTGCTGCAAATATGTCTAAAACTTCCTCTGTGTCAATCTCAATTTGTGGATGAATTGACATTAATGCCAATCCTGTCTTTCTTCGCCGGTAGAATTTCTAAGGTAAGTTTTTAGACGTTTCATTGTCAAAAATGTTCTTTCCGGTGTACACGTTGAAACCGGTAGTGTCGCCAAAATTTTGAGAAGCTTGTGGATTAGGAAACAGATCCTTATCCTTAGGAAACAGATCCTTATTGCATTCCCCAAGAGCTGTTATTGCACTCTTTGAACGGTCTGTATCTTTTTGTCTATGGCATTTTGTCTTCCATAAAGTAAACTCAGCTTCTAAAGTGTCCCAATCCAAAAAAGATCTATAAAATTTGAAGTTTTCTTCGTTGTAATTTTGTTCATATTTTCCAAGGATCGATGGAATTAAAATGCACAAAGAGGAAAGTATGGACTTATGATTTTCAAATCTTATTTTAAGCTGACTTAAAAAGTCATCTAAAAGAGGAATCATTATACTTATCTTAAAATAGGTTTTTAGGATCCGTTGTGCTCACGTTTTGTCTGTGCTGTTGCCTTGACACAATTCGTGGAATTTGGAGTTTTTCATCCACAGCACATACTAAGTTTTGTGCAGTCTCAAAAATTGTTTTGAATTCCGGAACGATATTTCACGTATTCCTTGGAATATGTTTGTTATTAGTTCCACATGTTCCAATCCAGACACTAAGTCGCATGAAGGGGATTTGTAAGATTTTACAAAGTGGCAATGTATATGTAAACAAAACACTCAAACAACACAAACTTATTGCAAAATCACTTGCTAAAATAGATCTTAAAAAGCAACTCGCCTTCTATGACGTATCAGAGTCCTTATCACTACACAACTCTACCAAAGCATCAATTATCGCTTTTAAAATTTCCTTAAATCTCATCAACCCATCATGGTTTTCCACCCAGCGTGTTTCACACATTGCTGTTAAATTTTTCCATTTATTTTGAGGATAATTTTGTTTTATCATTTCCTGCAACAAATGTGTGCGCTTTGCCGAAAGTTTAAAAAAATTTCCAACGGACTTTATGGTACCAATAGTGTTGCGAATAGGCTGAATTTGGCAAGAATGCCCTAAAGCCAGGTTAAGAGAGTGTGCGCTACAATACACGTATAAGGCTTCTGGATGAGACTCGCGTACTATAGCTTGAACTCCGTTAAAACTGCCTTTCATAGCAGAAGCACCTTCGTACCCTTGTCCAATCAAGTTTCTGCTTTTGTTTGAGGTTGTATTTAAAAACTGTTAGAGCTACCTTACTAAATTCACCGAAAACTATGTTGGTACCTAACTACGTAGGCTTAAAACTAAAATCAGAAAGTTTTGAACATAATCACTAATTATTTGAGCTCAAATTTCATGCTTATGCGGAAAAGGTTGATTTACAGATGCATTTCCAAAAAAAATCGGGGGGGTGGGGGGTGGGGGGGTTGAACCCCTGTAAACCCCCCCCCCCCCCTTGGCTACGGCCTTGAGCGCCGGGTACCAGCTAGTAGCTAATAAAATATTATATGTATTCAGTGCATAACTGCATACATTCAGGGAAAAACACTTTAAACTTCAGAACAAATAATAATTTTAAATTTAAAAGTCAACATGAATGATTTGCAACTGAAATCGAATACTTTCAAATTAAATCCGATAGCTTTAAATCATTCATTCAAAGTAAAACACTTTTAAATATAAAGTTTTCCAGTTTGTTTTTAATGTGTTCACTTTCAGGTTTTTTTTTTTAACGTTTAAAGTTAAATTAAAAATGTTTTTCCGTGTCTGCTTTAAATTTCAATTTAAAATAGCTAACGTTCAATTGAAAAGTGACACACTTTAAGATCACTTTTAAATGCGGTCCTTTTGAGTTTAAAAGTGATTTTAATATTATCTTAAAATGGTGATTTTAAGAATTAAAAGTGACACGCTTTTACATACTTTTCTTGTAAATTTAAAAGCGATTTAAAGGGCACATTTCAATATTCTTATAAAATTGCGAACTTTTGAAACATTAAATTAGTTCTTTCTTTGACCAGCTGAAAATGAATTGAATAGGTACCATTCTTGAAAAAGAGATGAAGTCTGTAAACTTATACTTCCTTAATTGGAGCAGTTCGCACTATTTATTAACTTTTTCTGAAAAAAAAGGTACAACATGTAAGCTTATTATAGGGTCAGGGGGACTCTCTTTATAATATGTATATAACTAAATTTGGATTCCGAGTAAAATAAAACAGGTCTTTCGCTCTCCTTTGTCAGACTACACTACAACTGACTACTCATTTTATTAATTTCCAGTATTTCCCTACCAACCGGCTTCCAGTTTGAGTTTCCCCATTTAACATGTAGTATGTATATGTATATTATTTTTGTATCCATTACTTTTGTTTGGCTTTGTATTTTGTTTCTTTAGTTTATTTTCTTTTTCTGCTACAAACATTATACTTTTATATACATATTTCAACGTCATGTAGATCTAGATGTAGGTATGTTGGCTTTCCGCTAGTTGTATCCATCCGATGATTTCAGTTGTGCTGTCGGTAAGACAGCTGAATTCAGTGTAACTGTTAGCATAGTACCTACTTACAATCTGAAAAAGGAAGAACGAAATAAATAAACAATACTTATGTTAATTTGAAATTCAATTATTTTGAATGAAAAACAATAACAAAACTGCTGAAGTACGGAAGATTGATTTTAACACTTTTTATTATTTTGTGTATACTCTAACCTTAAAATGAAAAGTGTTTCACTCAAATTCACGAGTGTTCGTTTTAATTTTCAAAGTTTTTTATTTAGAGTCTTTAAAACTAAAAGCAAACACGTTAGAATTAAAAGTGAACGTTTTAAAATTCATTTTAACATCAAATTGATTTTGTGTTTCTGTTTTTTTTTTTTTTATTTGGCTGCAAAAAGTCAATCATTAAAAAATCAACACAATTGCTCTGAATTTACATTTGAAAATCTCTTTAAACTTGATAAAAAAAATTGAATAAACTAAAGTTTTTCATTTCGAATACGTTCTATAAAGTTAAAACTATTGATTCAACTGTTTTCTTTTTAAATTCCAAATGAAACACATCAAACATTTAAGTTAAGTAATGAAACTAAATTGCTTGATTTAATTTTGAAAGTGTTAAGTTTTTCATTTCAAAATTTTACATTTAATATAAAAATTTTAAAGTAAACTCATTAAAATTCAAAGGAAATTTTTGAAAATGATTTTTTTCGATTTTTTTTCTTTTTTTTATTGAATTTGGTTTGACAGATGGTCACTTTCAAATTTAAAATGCACTTTTTCTCTGAGTGTACCTACTCTCTTTATCAAGTTACAGATTTCGACACTCAGGTACTTATTACTCTTTTGACAGACTCTTATAAATCATTTTTTTTTATTTAATATACGAACCAGGGTTGCCTTCGGGACACCTTAGTGTCAATTGGACATCTTTTCAGTCGCTCGGACACCAGGGCACCTCTTTTTAAAAATAATCGCTTTCGAACACCTTTTAGAAATCTGATACTTTTTAGACAATTTTTTAAATAAACAAACAAATTGTTCGAAACAAATATTCCAACTCTGAATTCAGCCATTTGACACTATCATAAAGTATATATATGTGTCTCTATTATATATTATATATATTATTATATTCTCTTTCTATCTTCAGAAATAATGTAAATGATAATAAGTTAACTGTACTACGATTTTTCGACCCAGAAATAATTAAACTGGGAATTGAATTCAACTATTCTGATATAGTTTCTGAACTTAAAAACCTGATTTCAAATCCAGAGAAAATAATAATCGACTATTATAAAGCTTTGCAGCTAAAAGCAAATGATCCTTCTTTTAAAGATATTTTTTTAAAATACAAAATATACAACAATTCTGGTTCAAAGTAGAGAACATAAAAAAAACACTTGAATGAATTTCTTTATTCCAATTTGTACGAGTTTGTAAGAAAAATATTGACTTTGCCATATACCAGTGCGTGCGCTGAAAGATTTTTTTCTAAACTTACCTTCATGAAAAATAGACTGACAAATAAGTTAAAAATTGAAACATACCATTCAATGCTTTCGTCCTTAAACGTTTTAAAGGACAATGATTTGGAGTTAGATGAATGGGTGCCTTCTACGAAACTCATACAAAAGTATAGACAACGAATAACAAAAAAAATATAATTTAAAATGTGAAAATAACATCGTAAGTTTTTTTTTAATTAATTTAAATATAATTACTGTAATTTAATAACTTAACATGTTACCTCAATTGAATTAATGTACCTTTTTACTTGAAGTAAATTATGTTTTTATTTTGTTTTACGTTTAATACAAAAATTTTATTTAATTTTGTTGCATATTGATTAAAATATTGTCGGGACACTTTTGTTGCTCTGGGACAAATTTTTTGGACACTATTTGAAAATTTTCAGAGGTAACCCTGATACGAACAGTCATCAGAGACAATGCAAACAAAAGTGGTAGTTATTTTTCATCAATTTTTTCCAACCAAAAGAAACTTTTTACAAGTGGTTTCAAGTTGTATTTTATTTGTGATAGGTTTAATTCTAAAGTGACTTGACTATGAGTTCTGTTATTTATTTCCGCAGCCATTTGATTAAAATCCCTATTTTTGTACATTAAATCAATGATTACCCTTATGGAGCATACAACAAATAAATATTTAAATATTTCTTACATTTATGCAACGTGAACTGGCCCTTAATATATTTAGTTTTTTTTTTTTGTAAATCAATTCGTTTTAATAATGCGAAAAAAAAAACAGATAAACGAATCACCTTTAACCCAATCATACTTTGTTTGTTAATCCAATTACTAAAAATAAGCAAAACTAAATTGCAAGCATGATCTACGCAGCCCAAGGGTTTATATTATCCTTTTTATAATGCAAGTATTTGTTAAAGAAAATGTTTTATTTTTTTTTATATATTTCAGGCCCTCTAGTAAGGTCGTATCTTTTTGAAAGTAGACCGAAAATCCATCTCAAAGAATTCTTTAGAAATAACAACAACAAAAAGACAATTGTATTTCTAGGCAACGAAAAATATCAAAACCCAAAACAAAGGAAGCATTTTCTCTTAGGAGCAATATTAATTTTACCCATGCTTAAGTTTTCGCAGTGCAGCACCTGTCAGAAAGAGAAACAACCTAAGCTTCTGTATTTGCATAATCTCAACAACAAGAACCAAATATATATACATAGGTACTTCTGGGAGCCATTCCAAGGGTGGCAAAGCGTAAATTTTCTATGAAAGATGCTATAGTATAATGGTAAGTAGCAAAAGTGTAGCGTATAGACACTATATAAGGTTTATGGGGTTGTTGTTGATGTTGACAACATCTCCTCAGCAATTATTATCTTTGTTCTAATGGTTTTCCTTGTGGATTTTCTTCCTTATTGCAGCAACAAGATAAGGATAGCGATGTGGAATAATATGTAAAAGTTAATAGCTTTCTAATTGCATAACTACCTGTAGATTGCTTTTTCGTTTCATTGAATGGCTTACCAACTCCATCAACTTCGTAGAACTATCCTCTCACATCCGATTGCGGATATCCTTTGAATTTGTATCTTATTCTGTTAATTATTTTTCTAGAGATTTAGTAAATTGAAGAAAAAAATCAAGAAGAAAATCAGATCTAGTATGGTGTAGTAAATGCAGAGACCTTATACAAGGTGATTGGTATAAGATGCACCAAAAAGCTTGAGTGTGTAGGTTTTTTTTCAAAAACAGAAAACCGGATCCCAAAATGTATCTTAATTTTTGAGAAATTAAAAAAAATTAAAAGTAAAACTAGTAAGTAAAATAAAAAGTTAATTCGTTTTTTTTTATTATTTGATAAAAATCGGATGGTATGTAATAAAAAATAAAAAAGGGATAAATCTCTAATAAATAATTGACCTAACCCAAGTAGCATTTTGTATCTCTTATGTTACAAATTTATTGTATGTCGTTTACAATTCATATACAGTTGCTGGAAAAATGTTTTGTATTTTTACATTAACTAATTGGATGATTGGTAAACAAATTGTAACACACAAAATGTTGTTGAAACAACACATCTTCAAACGTAAACGTACTGTAAAGCAAATTTCGTGAATGTAAAACCAATATCACGAAACGTTTACATTTGTAGCAGTTTTGTAAAGCCATTATCAAAACTTAACTCTTACAAAACATTTACAGTGAATAGTCACATCACATCTTCAAACGTAAACGTACTGTAAATCAAATATCGTGAATGTAAAATCAATTTCACGAAACGTTTACATTTGTAGCAGTTTTGTAAAGCCATTATCAAAACTTTACTCTTACAAAACGTTTACAGTGAATAGTCACATCACATCTTCAAACGTAAGCATACTGTAAAACAAAAATCGTCAATATCACGAAACATTAAATTTGTAACAGTTTTGTAAAACTATTATTAAAACTTAACAGTCACAAAACATTTACAGTGCAAATGTATTATAACAATCACCAAACAAGATAAATCGGCCATTAATGTTTCCATTTTTTATCAAATTAGAAAACCAAAAATATTGAAAATCTATTTTTGTTGATATTTAGTAAAAACAAAGCATGTTTAGGTTTTGATTGAAATAAGACTTTGAATTTTATCTTACAAAATATTGAAAAATATGGTTTTTGTGGGAAAAAAAAAATTGTCTCAAATATTTTTATGAGAAATCATTTCTAAAATAAGAAAGTTTTTACAGGCCCCTTATTTTTATCGACCTGTTTTAGAAAACTGGCAGAAAATATTTCTCGCGTTCGATATTTTGCCTTTACTTTCACAAGAAAAACATATTATTGATTATTTTTATACCTCCCATATTATAATAATTATGTCAAGAACAAGATGGCAATTGTTCTCAAATGGCATTACTTATTTACCTATACAGTTTAATATTTTTCTGTAAACGATTTGTACCTGAGTTAGTTTTTATGTTATTTATTTCGAAGTGTTTTTGAACGTTTACATTTGTAAATTTACAAATCAGGTACATCAAATAGAATTTGTTCATATACTGTCAACACGACATTTCATTCCCCAAAACCGTTTACATTTTGGGTACAGTGAGTAAATATTTCATATACGCCTGAAACATTACAGCTACGATGTTAACGTTCAGTAAATGTTCTGTAGCTCTGAAATGCTCCTTGGGAAGCAGGTCAAATTTGGGAAAACCAAAAAAAAAAAGTGTTTTTCTTGGAAAAAATAACTTCTAGTTTTTCTTAATTTCTCAAAAACTAAGATACATTCACCGTTGTTTTTGAATAATTTGTTTTCTGATTTAATTCAACTTGTTAGTAAATTGCCCCTCCCGCCTAAACGGAGGGAAATGGACCCCCCTGCAATACGATTTTTTCTTGTCTTAACCCCACCTACACACTCAAGCTTTTTGGTGCACATTATACAGTTATCTTTTAACTTCGACCGTTTGACTTTTAAAAAAAAAACTTAATCGTTTTTTCTTTTATTTTGTCTTTTATTAAATTAATTTGTTGGATTAATTAATTTCTAACTAGAGGCCGCTGTCCAAACCAAAAGGCTGCACCTCTTAGTTAGATTATCGAATTAAAACTGAATCTTATAATCTAATAAACTTTCCTACGACATACAGAAAACAGGCATCTTTCATCCTATGCGAAGTGCTACCCGTGGGTTTGGAATGCACTTGTTTATGAAATATTCATATTTCATCTTCGTGTGAGATATGAATGTTATATTTTACTTACGTCCGCAAAAATGAAACATTTGTGCATTTATTGCAAATAGGTTGCCATGGGGAGGGGAAAAGAGATATACAGTTAGTTGACAAAATGTCAACTAAGCAAAAAGGCGTAAGCCGTTATATGTAGCGGGAAGTGAAGCTTCAGACGTAACAATACCAATCACCCTGTATAGATATGGGTGATTTTCTTCACTAAAACCTCTTTTTCGTGTTCCCCAGTCAAAAACGATTAAAATATTAAAATAATTAAAAATATTTCCGAGTATTTAACAGTGTTACCATCAGTTTCGACGTTACATCTAATTCTAAGTTTTAAATATTTTTAGGTTCTTTGGCATAACACAAAAAACATTCGTTTTGATGTTCTTACATTTAAAAAATCGTAAGATGGAAAGGTTCCTTTTTCAAAAGATTAAAAATAAACACAATTACAAAAACTAGAAAACGCAGTTATTTAAAACAACCTATAACTAAAAGGTTTTAAGCGCGTGTGTCTATAGATATTTGCATCATTACCGTAAAACAAATTAAAACGCTTTCAAATTCGAATTAACGGCCCTTATTTCACTGCACAACGTTTATTACATGTTCCACTGATGCGTCATTTCCCGTGATGAGTATAACATTTTCTGTGTTAAATAAAAATGTTAAAGGTTTTGTGGCCTTAACTCCAAGTTTTGCGTTTCGTCCTAGTTTGATGGTGGTCGGAAGTCGGTAATCATCGACAATTATTGCGTACTAGAGAAGGTTTGATGTCATCTAGCTGATGAGCCCACCATCAAACTAGGGCGAAACGCAAAACTTGGAGTTAAGGCCACAAAACCTTTAAAATTGAATTTTATTCATATACACTCCACTTAATAATATTGAACATTTAATTTTGCCCCCTGCCTCGGTTAAAGTGTACTAAAATTTATTAAACTACTATATCGGTTGAATTTCTCTTAATTTAATTGGTTGCAATAACCTAGTAAGTTTTTAAAAAGAAACATTTAACGGACTTACCGCGAATGTTTATTTAAAAAAAAAAATATAAATTTAGTTGCACTGACAGCTCCGAAGAACCAAAGCCTAGTGATTTACACTCTCAACCAATCCTTTTGTGCGTTGTTAGTTCTACAGGATTGGAGGGGACCAACAATTTTTTTGTCGAATCCGAACGACTAAGATGAGATGCACTTTTCATGTGCAAAAATACCGATTTTCACATTAAAATTAAAAACCCTTGTCTTCAAAAATGTTCGATAATTGATAATTGTCTAATATAAGTTTGAAAACTTGCAAAAATATTGACTTTCACATTTAAGTTCAAAAACCTTCGCATATGCCGACTACCTCGCTGTTATAAGTATGAAAATATGCATGTAAATACCGACTTAAACTTAGAATTACAAGCTTTGAAAATAACTATTTCTTGATTTAATAGATTTGAAAATTATAAACTATATTCTTGCTTTAAGTTTAAACTTCTACGCAAATGCCAACTTGTACACTTGTTCAAAAACCATCGCAAATACCGACTTCCTTCCTTTTATAAGTTAAGAATGCCGACTTGCAAAACTTAGTTCAAAAATATCGAATTCAATGACTCGAATACTTTTAAATATTTTAAAATTTTCAAAATCCCGACATTGTCGACTCTGCAAATCCGTTGGGGGGTTGGATACCACCATACCCCACACCCCCGTCGATAGCCTCTGTGCAGCACCGAGTATGGTTGCGTCGCGTTGTGTTCGTAACATTGGATTTGCGTGTATGCAATAGTTTGACAGCTATTCCGGTTGCAGCTCCAGTTCCAGCACCGTCGCTATTGTGTTCAGGCAGTGTTAAGAGAAACCAATTTTCTTAAATTATCAACAGATTAAAATGTTTCACTGTCAGGGTGAGGTATCGCCTTATCAGTATCGCGTAACGCGTTAGATTATCAAAAAGAAAAAGTCTTAATAAAATAAACATTCTTATCACAAAATACCAAATGCATTGCAAAGAATGTTTGTTCAATTAACTCGTGTATATACCTACGTTTAACGCTTTGCTAGCTTCTGCATAGAAGTATCTATATCTAATGTTTCTTTAAGTAAGTATTTGTTTTTTTTTTTTTTTTTTAGATTTCATTCGAATTTAGATTTCTGTTCAATAAAAATGTGACACTCATTTAGTTCAAGTATGCTTACTTGATAGTGGACAACATATTCCTATAAAATACTTTTTTTGGAATATTATTTTTTTGTGACTGTTGTTAGAAAAAAGAAGATTAACTGTTATCAGATTAGCCCGAGTGATAAAAAGTATAAAGTTAAAAATTAACCAGTGAAATATTATAAACATATAATAAATCAAATTAATTTCTGAAGAAAATAAAATTAATTATCAACAAGTTCACACAAAAAAAACTTTTATCAGTGTATTAATTGATGCTTATAGTCTAAGTTCTCTCACACCTTCAAGAATATATTTTTGTAAAATAAATAAACCAATAGTGGATGTCTTGTTGGTAAGATGGTGACGTCTATCGTCCCCAGAGCTCAGACCCATGGCAGTGACGGAAAACATCGTTTTTATACCACCAATTTTACCAAGAGGGTTCGTTAGAACTTTGGTAAGAAAACAATGAAAACCTTTTCGCAAACAAACAAACAGTGAACTCAGAATTCTAATTAAAACTTTAATGTCCCCTGTCGTAAAATAGTTAAATAATATTGAAATTCCTCAAAGCCAAAGTTGGAAAAGTTATTATTAAAAAATATGAAACACGTACGTTGTGCAACCTTACAGGTGGGCAGTAAAAACAGAGAGGGTCGTTGAGGTCGACATCATCTTTTAGAATTTCAATTTCATTCTAAATATTCAGCACTTAAAGGTGTAAACAAACATTATGTCCAATTAAGGAAAGTAACATATTAATTGAAATGCTGGGCCAACGTTTGGATTAAAATTTATTTGTTGCTATTCTTACCTTTCATAAATTCCTACGTAGAGAATGTTAGCAATTTAAATTAACGAATCTTCAAATTTTCCATCCTAGAGTAATAAATTAATGGCTTCGTGGGGAGCTTAAAGATCTGAAAGAATGTGTTCCATCTTAATTATAAAAAATATAATAATTATCCATATAACTTGAGCGAACGATTCCATCTTTTGTATGAACATTGATTCTAAAGCACTGCTAAATTTTATTAATAACAAATAAAATCGATTTTGATAAAATATTATACGAGAGATTTTTTGCCAAAGACTTTCATCTAAAATATTTTTCCGAAAAAGCTTATATACGCGTAGGTATACCTGCCATAGAACAGTACTTTTTTGATACCTTTTATCTTTTAAACGGCTTCAGCGATTGCAACGTAATTTCATATCTTTAAAGTTCTGCTAAACTTAATTAATACTGCGATCAATTTGTTTTTTAAATCCTATTTTTCTCGAAAACAAAAAAATCCGATCAATTTTAATATAATTTTATATAAGTGATTTTTTGTCAACAGTTATGTCTTTCTTTCGTCAATTTTTCATTTAATTTTTGAACAACAACTACCACCATTTTTTTTAAGAATTTGATTATTCGTTTTTACAAATTTTATTATTTGTTTTTATTTTATAGCTGGATAGCTATATCTCCAGCCAAAAATAAAAACAAATAATAAAATTCGTAAAAAATTAGTGGTAGCACATTTAAGTTGTTGTTGTTGTTGTTGTTGTTGTTGTTCAAAATTCAATGAAAAACTGATTGAATGGTCAAGTAATAAAAACTGACATTCTAGTACGAATAGTACAATATATGTAACAACAATAATAGTTTTGTCTTTCAATTTAAAATTTCAACAGTACTTTTTGATACCATTTATCCTCAAAACGGCTCCACCGATTTCGACAAAATAATACTGCATTCAAAACAAATCGATAAAAGATATTCCTAAAAGTTTAGTTTTTTCCATATCCATTCAGAATCAGAATTTCCCAGTCGTTAAAAAGAACGTGTCCTTTGTTTAAAAAAATTATTTTTTGTAAAAATAAAGTTTTAACAGCGCAGTGGTACCTTTTATTTATTTAAGACAAAAAGTGTGCTATATGAGAATTCGAATTCAAATTGTGATATTAACACTTACATTCAAAAACTTTGTATCGTGCATTTAAAACTAAGCCTTTCCTATATAAATAATAAATTGTATTTTCTGTATAATGAAACGAAGATACTGGAACGAGAAAAAACAATCACAGAAACCGCATAAATCGCGGGAATAAGAATTCAAGACCATGGCTGAGTGGTGGCCCGTAGCGTTTAACTGATGCATGCAGTTTTTGAATGTACAGCGTGGCGCTAACATATTAGAGCAAATAATGATATGTGCTGCTCAATATTATAATCCCTTCTTTTTTTTTAACTCAATTCATATTTCTGAAATATCTTTGAGAAAGACTTTTCAAAATTGTTCAGTGTGTTGTATATTGTATATATAAATATAAGCTCGATAAAACATTCAACATTCGTGCAGTGCACCTCTTGCAGTGCGATTATTACCGTATAATATACATATGTTGAAACCATTTTGAGTATGTTTCGACTTCTTCTACATAATATTGTTTACTCGACTTGTGAAAATTTGCAAATATCTGCAAGTAGCAGACAATAAATAAGAATTGTATGTCATGTTAGCAAACGTGTTTACATGATTTGCAAATTTACAAGTTTGTTTGCAGTAAACGAGTTGCAAATAATGTACTTGCCAACTAGCTTATACATTTTGAAGCACATTTTTAATGTGTTCACATGGCTTGAAAATCTATTCTGCCCTCCTAAGCGAAAAGGTCTTAACTCAATTTTTGAATTTTATATTTTTCTTATTTTGATAATATTATTTTAAAATAGTATAAATTATTTAATTCAATAAGTTTTATCTGAAACAACACTATCGAAAACCTTAGGAAACTCGTCAAATCTCAACATGCTTTGCCGATACTTGTAATTTGAGATAAGACCTTTGTCGTTTAGGAAGGCAGTGTTTGCAGGGTTATTGCTGTTCACGCGATTCGTTAGCTTGTATCTAATCAAAGGTACTGTTTCTGTAGATCATTAAACGGCCATATTGAAATTTTCTCCTTATTCAGCATGTTAAACTTACTTTTTCGTCACCTGGATTAGTAGTAAGTACAAATTTCTAAGAAATCAAATGAATAACTAAACAAATTAACACCACTTCTAGCAAATAAATTATTTACAAACTATAAATTGGACTTTTGTTGATAAACCACAACAGCTACATATGTACATGATGTAAAATATTTACATCCGATAGCTATAAGTAAGTAAATAAATGCTTTAAATGGTCTAAGAACATAGAGAATAGCCAAAAAGTATACCAGTGGTCAATTTGCTTATAGGAGATATTTGAGAGTAAATAATGTTCAGTAAATAACAGACAAAATCAATGTTAAACAGAAACGAAAATATTCTTTTTCCTAAAAGTAAATTGGTCAAACAATACAATAATTACCTTATCAAAGGACATGTACTCAATATGTGTAATGTAGTTTCATATTAACATTTTTAACAGTAGGCAGATTAATTGCCAATGTTCGAACTACTATTTTCTAGAGTAATTTATGTAAATATACAACACAACAAAAACTTTCAATATTTTATTATCTCACTTATATGTTGACACAAAAAGGACATAAGACAATTATTATAACTGATTGGATTTTTCGTATTATGATGAAATAAGATTTTATTGTCTTGATTACAACATTGCCGCTAAAAAAACAAAAAATGCCGAGCAAATTAACAGTGCAGTATTTTTCTTATGTCCACTGTAGGGAATTATAAAATAAATAAATAGGTACCCTGTAATCTACAAATTTTCTGTGTAATGGTAAGGTGAGATAAGAATAGCGTAGTGGAGAATCATTTCTTCGGAATAATGAACAATTTATGGTTTGAAAACTGAAGTAGAGAAAATCGTGGTGTGAAAATATGTAGAAAATCCGCGCGATTTTTTAATTTTCACAGGGTAAACTGATTACCATTTCGTGAAAATTAGCGTGAACTATTTACGCTTTTCTTTTCCCACTTTAATACTTAAAAGCTCGAGCAAATTTTTAAGCGGTAAGGTGAGAAAAAAGCATAGTGGCGAAGGATTTTGGGGAAATGATATGAGTAATGCCGTAGTGGCATGAGTAATGCCATAATCAGTTCGCTAAAATGCTTCTCCACTAGGTTTTTCTTTTCTTTAAATTTTCAGACCATGAAAAAATAAAACTTCGCGTATATTGTCAATTTCCACACCATAAATTGATCATCATTTTGGCAAAATATTTCTCTACTGTTCGTTTTTTACTTGCTCAATAGGGCAAGTATTGGTTTCGTGTAAAAAAATAACGAGATTTTAATCAAACCTGACATTACGATGACAGAGAATCCCAAAAAAGTAGTTTTCGTCATGCCATCCGTCGGTCTGTCTGTGCGGATGTGCGGATATTCGGTTGTTTGTTCACAGCTATACAGCCTAAACGGTTGGAGGGATTTTCTTCAAACTTTGTGTGTAGAACTTTTTTGTAAATTCCCTAGACCTAGAGGACAAATTCGAATTTTTGTTTTAGCCCGGCTATAGAGGGTACCTCCCATATAACGGTTTTAGTTTTTTTTACAAAATTTCTCGAAAACGGTTATAACGATTTTGATAAAACTTGCTGTACGTTATATATGCAGTAGTCTGAATATAACGGCATTTTAGGTTCTTGGCTTAAAATGCAGATAACAGTGATTTGGTTTTTACAAATTCAGCCATAACTTGATAACGGCTGCACCGATTATATTTTAAATTAAATAGAATTAAAGTGAGCCAGCATTTAACACAAAATGGCATTCACAATTTTTTGCTAAACAACCGTTTAATTATTGATACCATACAACTTGATCTCGATTGAGGCCACTTTTTGATATTTTTTGCCTTTCTTCAGATTTTAATAAATAAAAATTTTGCAGGTCCATAGTTTTCAAGAAGAGCAAGTTAGTGCGATCGTGCATTTTATTTCTTCTCACCTTACTACAACCGTACCTTGTAATAGTTATATGTTTTCAAAACTCGTACAACGAAACTTAATTTAAAGTTCAGTCTTATGTCGCTTTCAGAAAGCTAATGACGTTTCTGAAAGCGACATAAGACCGAAGTCAAATTTAAGAATTCGTCTTTATTAGACTTGGCCCTATGCAATTCTTTCTATTAATACCTGAAATAGGGTTTATGTTTCAAATTTCTGTGGAAATTTCAAATGATTGATTCGATTGGAAATTATTTTATAACTCGAATGATGTTTAATTCTAAAAAGATTTTTTGTTTACTGAGATATGAACCTGATAGAATTACAGTGATTAACTTTTTTGAAATACTCAAAGTTGGTTTTAATCAAATTAAACTCATTTTATTTTGTTACCTTTTTCTTTTTCATTTTGAAGACGAGTGAAATTGGCCATGGGGTGCTCACTGCTCATATGAACTCTTGCGGGGTTTCAATCTCATTTATAACCGTTTTTGGCTGAAAATCCGGCCCCTAAGCACTCCCACTCTCTTCATAAGACACTTTCTTTGAAAGCTTCAGTTTCTTTTGCATGTATTAATATCTCGGGACTTGAAACAACCTTAAAAAAATAGAAATATTCAATATAGGTGCTATGACAATACCACACCGAATGTGGCGCTCTTCCGAAAAAATAAAAAAAAAAGTATTATTCGATTTTATTAAAAAGCTTTTTCAATTAAAACCAATTTAAAATTTAAAAAAAAGTTTATTTTTAGATTAGCCAAAGCATGACTTGTAAAACAATAGAGTGCATGATTTAATTAATTTGAGGAAGAACAAAGCGTTCCAGTAGATTTAGCAAGAAACCCAGCCTTTGCTAACAAAAAAGCACACAAAATATTAAACACATAGACAAATATATGTTTTTATAATAGCATTTTGTGCCTGTGGTGTTCGGACTCTTTGTGAACAAGTTTTGATTCCACGAATGACTGAAAAGCACTGAAAAGGAGAATTGGAATTAAATTTAATCAAACGTTAAAAAAAAAACTCTATTATGTAACGTTTTGATATAATACTGAATAATAATATTCCATTCCAGGGTTAGATTTAAATTTAATCAAACGTTAAAAAAAAAACTGTATTATGCAACGTTTTGATATAATACTCAGGTTAACACTGATGGAAACACTTTTCTCAGGCAGTTTGAGACTCCAAATTATCTAAGAGTTAAGCTTTGACTGAAAAACGTGTTCTTATCAGCGTTAACCCTGCAATAATATCGCACTGAAAAACTGTTTAGGAGGCGATCATTTCAAAAGTTTCAAAAGTTAAGAAAATCAACCAGATCGCTGATGAAAACTTGCTCAAAGTCTCCGGTGCACGTTTTTATTATTTCGCGATTAATTATTTAGTTTTTAAATGGGTTTGCATTTCGATTTTTACATACTAATCGATTTTGAACGAAATTATTGATGTCAAAAAACGAAAACAATTCAAAAGCTATATAACAAAATTCTGGCCCTTATATAGCTACTTAGCTTGAGGAAAAATTAGCAATATCAGAACTTCTTATCGTGTCTTGCACGCAATCTTGATGTCTTTGGATAAGTACATCGTAAACTGAGCGTGAATCTTAATCTTGAAAAAATATTCCGTTCTGTTATTATAAATATCATTTTTTCTTATTTATCCTCTATCGGTGCAGGGAATTAACTTCACGGGAATTAACTTCACATGGAACTTACTTCACCAGTAGTGAGAACTTATTTAACTTTTTTTTTGGTAAAGTAAATTCCCACTAAAAGAGTGAAATAATTTCCCACCAAAAAGTTAATTTATTGCCCACTCAAAGTGGGAATTAACTTCACAAAAAAAAATTTGACAAATTTGTGAGTTAATTCGAAAACCAGATGGAAATTTTCCAAATAACTATTGCGAGACAAGTAAAATTTATTTCTATAATTGCAATTGCGGAATAAGATTTTTGTAACGAGTTTCGTCCAAATGATACCCACCCACACAATGTCTCTACGAAGATGAGTTCTTTCGCAAGCCGCATTCCTCTGCGAATATCTACTTACCTTAATCACCATAAATACTTGCCTAAGGAACTTTTCAAATCGATAATTAAATAGCTATATTCTGATTTTATTTAAAATATGTCAAATGTCATATACATTTGATGACATTTGACGTCTTGCTCTTGCTGCTTCTTGTCATTTGCTAACCAAACATTTTCGATATTTATAGTTTGCTCCATCGCAATAAATTCTTGGAAATATTTGTCATTAATACAAATAAGAAAAAAGTGCTCACGAGAGAGTTTATTCCCCACCCTGTGCATTTCAGCTTAATATATTTCTTCGAGCATCAAAATTTAGCTGTCACAAATCAGTGTATGATATTTGTCAAATTAGTATTGAAGCTACCAAAAAGTCAGTTCGTCGCGATATTTAAACGAAAAAAAAAATAGTAAAATTAATTGAAAGGCGTCAGAAAACAACTACATATATACATACATATATGTATGTAGAATTTGAACGTCAATTAACGAAAACAAAATACCAAATTCAATTGAAATTTTTCAATAACGATAATTGTTTATTAAAATATTTTTGATAATTTTGGTTTGAAGCGTTCCCGTACTTTTCGTATAGTTATACTTTGAAAGAGAGATATCATCCTCACTATTAAAAAAAACTGAAAGCAAAACTTTTTCTACGAAAAAAGTAAAGGAAGAAATAAAAATTGTATAAAGTTAGCCATAAATGAACATTCTAAATAAATATGAATTAATCAATGGGATAACAAAATAGTATACTATTCTGTGCTACTATGTCATATACGATAACATTTTTTATAAGAGTCCTTCAATGAAGACCAAAGACAGCATGTTGGTCAAGTGAGTTCTTGGAAGCTCACTTGCAAAATACTTAAATGTGGCCACAGTAGAAAACCGATGTTGTGAGATGATATATACAGATAGAATAAGGAACTTGTTCCTGCCCCATGCTTCAGGTGGAGTTGAAGTGCTGCTATAAAGCAACCTGATATTGTAAACACAATACTTTTCAAAAAATAAAAGATTCTCAA
Organism: Baccha elongata; assembly: GCA_951217065.1. Classification (NCBI taxonomy): domain Eukaryota; kingdom Metazoa; phylum Arthropoda; class Insecta; order Diptera; family Syrphidae; genus Baccha; species Baccha elongata. The sequence continues at coordinate 55,422,761 of OX578273.1, read as the reverse complement.
TACTTTTTAAAGTATCCTCATATTATTTAACATTATTTAAGTTTCCCATGAATGGGTTCTCTTGAGTCAAAAAGGAAAATACAATGTGAATTTCGATAAATCGGAATGTACATAATAATGTTATAATGTATGAAAGGAACACGTATTTATATAGTTGTGAGCTTATCTTTTCATATAAATTTACTTATTCGACATTTTCAAATATCCTTCCTGTAATTTAAATGCTTCAATGCACATTAATAAATATTTTATGGCGATTCTCCCAGTCTTAAAGGGAAATTTATTTGTATCCATGTCATGGAGCAAGTACCTATACCATATATTTTTGTATCCTTTTTCGGGATTTTCTTTAGGTATGGTATGGGAGTTGTCGAATAAAAGTAATATACCTACATGACTGGATTTGTCGTACTATATATGTACTATGTAGTTGTTATGATATTAAGTTATATTGGTGTCATTGAAATTAAACCTCAAGGATATTGACCAAAATAAAAGTTAATTTGTTCTTTTGCATGTCTGAAAATCGTTTTGGAAAGCTAAATTCAGACGGATATACATACGTACTTACGTAGTATTCTAAATATTCGTGAGTGATATACAATCATAAAAATATATAAATTGAAATTAAAAATCATTGTGATTTTGTTTTTATTTTATTTATTTTTAATTTTAAAAAGGGTGGAATCTAATGGCCTATTTATTCATATACTTATACACTGTTAAAAACATGCGGTGTATATACATATGTTGGAACTTTATTTTATAATGCGTCGTCAGCAGAATTACAAATCGTAAGCAGAATTAAAAGTATCCAGAGAGAGGTCATTGATAAAAATAAAAAATAAAGTGCACGACTGGGTCGCACAAACTTGCTTGCTCTTGTGGCAAGTTACTTTCTTGCTAACGACTTGGTAATTTATTTATACAATTTTAATCAAATAAAAAACCGTTAGTCCCAAGCGATAAAAAGGACCAAGTGTTTTTTCATTTTGTGTTTATGGGTTTAAATCTTAAGTAATAGTAGTTTTATTTATTTGTAGCGAGAAGTATTAATGTTTGAATGTATTGAATCATAGGTGATTTGAAACAGAAAAAGCGTTCGTCCTCAAAGGTTTTATCGATAAATGTTGCAACTAATTTTGTTTGCCATCGCTTCCCTCAAATAGTTTCATATTTATCTGCAAGTACATATCTCAATGATCTTAAGTTCCAAAATATATTTACATGAACGAGTATATCGTTTGTCTAGAACAGTTTTGTATTTGCCTGCAAGTATTTATCTCAATTATAGTAAGCTCCAAAATATATTCACTTCAACTGGAGCCTAGTTCTACCAAACAGACAAAACGTTCGCACTCAAAGATTTTTTCTATAAATGTTACAGCTAGTTTTATATTTATCTGAAAAAAAAAATTTTGTTTTTATTTTTTTTTTCTTATTTGTTTTCTTTTTAATTTTTCTGTCTTAATATTTTTTTATTGAATCATAACATTTTATTTTATGTCTATTGAATTAAACCATGTTTTACTTACTTGATTAACTTTTGCCCCAGTAGGGATTGAACTGAGGTCGTCCGGTGTGAGAAGCGAGCATGCTATTTTTTTTTTTTTTTTTTTTTTTTTTTTTTTAATTCATGTTTTTATTTTCAATTTAACTTATAACTAACTTAAATGCTAGACAAAAACTTTAAAAACTAGCTTACAGAATAACTTAACTAACTTACTGGCCCCATACGGGCGCTCTAAATTAAACTATAACTATATATTAAAAATGCCTTTGGGCCTAAAAACTAACTTAAATTAAACTTCAAAATTACTTAAAACTAAACGAGAAAAAATAACTTAAAACTACTTAAAAATACTTAAAATAACTTAAAACTAGAACAGCCACCAGCAGCATTTTTTTTTTTTTTTGCCGCAGCAGCCAATGCATATGCGCACACACTTATAAATATATGTATATATATATATTTATATTTATATATATATATTTAACAGTGCCAAATGCACATACACACAAACAAATGCCATTTTATGTGTTTTATATTTTTTTTTGGTGCCACCACTGTTCTACTAAAATATACCTATTAATACTTGAAAATACGTAGGTCGGCCAAGGCAACAATTTTGACTAACCATCAATATCAAGGTGGTCACCCAACCACCAGAATTGTTTAATTTGCTTATCCCGGTCCTTTCTGTCCCGAAGGGGCACAGCTCTACTGAACCGCAGACGCTCTGCTCCGTTCCCAGAGCCGACGTCCCGACCATACAGGATTCGCCGATCCACAGTTCTACGGCCGACGTGGTAGATTAACGGAACCGCCAATCTATCCTGTATCAGCCCCCGACTGTCTAAATAGAGGAATGTCTCGGGCGGGATGAAACCGTTAAGACAAACGCTCTCACTATATTCTTCGTTGGGGTAATAAGCCCCGAAAATAAGTCCATTGGCTGAGGTCATCGCTCTTGCAATGTGACCCCGAATCAGCTTAATTAAAAAGTTATCTATCCTGTTTATATTGGCCCCGTTGTATAAGACAGCGAGCATGCTATCTATTGTGCTAATCTGCAATCGTAAACATAAGTTGCACATGCAGTATGTTTAATTAGCTAATTTTGTTTGCCATGAGCGAGTATATCGTTTGGATCAAATAATTTTTATATTTGTATTTATTCACTTCAACTGAATCATATTTCCACCAAACAGACAAAGTAATTGTCTTTAAAAACTTGATCGATAAGTACATATTGCATTTTAATTTATATGTATTCGTTTGATGTAAAAGCTTTGAAGGCTTTTCAATCAACCCCACTCCGAAATAATTATCACCAAATATCTTCGTAGTGGAAAAAATCTACGAATTTCGAAATTATTGGAAATACCTATCAGAACAGAAGATCCAAATGGAGCGAAAAAAACATACCTAATATGCCTACATTACTCCGACACTCCAGCTCCGGCGCAGCCGCCGCGCCACCGTACCGTAGTAGAAAGAAAAACATTCGTTTTGTGACAAAGATAGAAGTTTTAGTATATTTGAACTAATTTAAGAACATAAAGAGAATATAAATGTAACACAGAAGACTGTATATTGAATAAATTTAGTAAAATTTAGTGTGTTTTTTTAGTTTTACGTATGTGTAGAGTTTTTTTTTATGTAGGAAGGTACCTATGTAGGTACTTTTCCTTCACTTTTGAAACAATTCACTTTAGTTGCGTTTCGACAGATGGTTTTTGTCTTTAAAAGAAAAGAACTGAGATTACTTTACACTTAAACGAATAATTTACAATAATTTTTTTAAAACACAAACAGAACAACAATTTTGTCTGAATAAAAATTAATATGAATGTGAAACAAACAAAAATACTTTAAACACAATTCTCGGCGACAGCAAACGTGCTCTTGATTTTCTTCTCTGTCACGCATAATGTTTATTTATTTATTTATTAATTTATTTATTTATTTATGCAAAATAAGAGGGTATAGAAAAGGACCATTTGTAGAAAATGATGGGTTTTTATCTGTGTTGTTAAAAGGAATTTTTAGAAAATAAACACTGGGCTGGGGTATTGCTTCGATGCATGTTAAGCGGCGTTCTTGTGGCCAGGTGCCACAATAATAAAATAAAATTTAATAAAAATAAGTTTAATATTTTTTTAGGTAATATAAATGAGAAATATGAACAAAATCTTTATAAATTGTTTTTAAAAGTGCTAAAATTACTTTTTATAAAGATTCAAGCCAAAATTAAAGTATCTATGCAGTAAATTTTGTTGCATAAATATAAGTTTACCATAACATTAATTTCAAAATAGTAAAACGATTTCTAAATCAATTGATGTTTACTTAATAATTTTTATAAAAATTTTTTTCAACGAGTTTGAAGTTAGTCAATTTTAAGTGCTAAATTGTTTACATTTTATGTATAAAAAACAAAACCTTTAAGTCAAATCGATTTCGAAATATTATATTAACAAAAAAATAAACTTAAAAAACAATTAAAATTAAAACTAAGCAGTTTTGCAAATTATTATTAAATCATCTTGATGCATTTTTTTTTTTTTTTTGTAAAATCGACTAACCAGTTCACGGTAGAGGTTCCGTTAATAGACTTGACTTAATGTTCTTCAAACTTCCTGTATAGCACTTTTGTATTAGTGGAGCTCTCCGTTCGACACCTTCAAACGCCCTAGACACACTACTTAATCGGAAATTCTGGCGATTAAAGAGTTATCATCCTGGCTAAGGGAAAACGTGATTTTCAGATAGCCAAGCAGTAAATTAATCGGTGCTGTTTCCACAAAGTAATAAGTAAAACCTATCGCTACAACAAAACTTATGCTAAAATTATGGGCAAACAACAACAATTGTCTAACGACAAAGTTAATCTGACCAAAACTGGAACTGAAACGCACTAAATTTTTGTTGTCTATAAGCAGATTACATTTTAGCTTCGTAATTATGGTGTTATAACTAGACACTGCCTGATAGAAAGACACTCCAAAAGACTTGGAGAGTTCTTTAACGATTTCTGCAGAAGTTGCATGGACGAGGAGGAGGAGGAGACTATCCCCCATCTTCTCAGCTCATGCCCAGCTGGCGAACGTATTTATTACATCTTTACTTCGGTTTATTAGAAGCTCCAACTGGTTTAATTAAGGAGGTAATCCCTCACTCGTTTCGTGGTATCACAACGGACCTATCTGTGGTCTAAGTGTGTCAGTAGTAATCTAACCTTACCTAAGTGATTTTTATTCAAGACGCATTTAAGTGACTTTTGTGTTTGAGATTTAACAGAAAATGAAATTTACACTTGTATGCTAAACAACCGTTTAATGATATAGGTGCCATACAACTTTATCTTACGTTTATGCCATATTTCTTAATCTTTTTCAATTTAATAAATTAAAATGTTTATAGTCAAATAATAGAAGAGCATATTCGTACGCCCCAGTCGTACAACTTATTTTATTTTAAATAATTCTAAGCTATTCAAGGTATATAAAGCCTCATAACACAAAATAAAATAATACACTTGTCACACGAACTAGCTCTTGTAGCAAACTATGGGACTAAAAAAATTTAATTTAAAAAATTTTAATATTAAAAGGTGATAATATGTAAAAATGGGCGTCACATTTTGTTTTCAACTTTGTCTACCACACAGTGTATTATAATTAGAAATGATCGCTATTTTGTTAAATTTTGAGTTTTTTGGCTCATTTTGTTAGGGTTTTTAATAAACTATTATCGTTTACGCTTGGAAGAAAAGACTATTATCGTTTACGCTTGGAAGTAGCTGTGGGTCACTTAAAACTTATAATTTTCACACCAACACTATTTGACAGCAGTTATTGCTATTTAATGGCTGCCACACCGATCACCAGATTTTTTTACTGGTGGCGCTTGTCTTTTTTAATAATAATTATAATAAAAAAAGCGCATCACGTTATTTGAAATGTCTGGACCATAGGAATCGAACCTAGAACTCCCACACATGGTCATTGGACAATCCAACAACTTAGTTCTACCATATTGTATAGATATATGTTAAGTTCAGTAGTTCTTATTGTTTAAATTGATAAAAAGTTATTATAAAAATTGCCCCAGTGGTTATCCCCAGTGGTTGCACAGCATTAGTGCTTATCACGCGAGAGGTCTGGGTTCGAACCTAAACGTACACTTATTATTTTTTCAGGACACCGCCCCTTGCGAGCAAATGACAAATCCTCCAAGGGTATCATTGTCATGAAAAGTTGCATGGTAAGTGTGATTGGAGCTGGCCAATTATCTTGTAGAACTAACAACACACACAAAAGTATTGGTTGAGAGTGTAAATCACTAAGGTCTTGGTTCCTATTTGTTATCGGTGCTTGGAGTTTTTTTTTTAAATTAAAAAACTAAATATGTACATATATTATAAAAGCAGTTCTTTTGATATTTTATTAATCAAATCCTCATACTTTTGAAATACTTCTCAAGTCAAAATGACAAAACTTCCTATGAATGTTTGCACACAAACGTAAAAATAATATTATTTAATCCTTAAATACTCATTTTTCATAAATTACAAAAAAAAATCTTTTTTCTTATTCCATAGAATATACATAACTTTCTTTTCATCGGAAAGCTTATATGAAATGTGTAATAAATCATAAGATTTACTTCGTTTTTCTTTTATCTTCAAAAAGTTTCTCTCCACAAAATAAACTCCTCTCGTGTAACTTTTTATACAGAATAAAAAAATCAGCAATACAAAAATTGATATTGTAGGACAAAAAAAAATGGTTTACGGTGTTGACATGAGTAAATAAATTAATTTTAACAAAGCAAACATGGGACAAACAACAAGAACACATTTTTGTCGATCTATTTCTATAATATTGTATCCCTGATGCCAGAGCTTTACCGCTCCTTTATCATTTTTTTTTTTGTTGTATGTAGTTCACTCTAAATAGGATTTAATTTTTTATTTGAAATTTTTTTTTTTATTTTTTGAAGGACAAAGGCTTTAATTTATTACTTGGCAACAAACGAGGGATAAGCGGTTGGCAAAGAAAATAAAAGTGATTCAATTTGCTGTATACAGAGTCCCAAATTCCATGTGTTTTTCCCATTCTGGATTTTCTTAAGTAATAGAATTGAATTAAATTTATAAATTTGTTATTTCGTTTTTATGCCAGTGCCAAAGAATAAACAGCTGGTTTTCCTAATATCAACACATATGGTACACATATGTTGTATTATTAAAAATCAATTTTAATAAATGGATTATACAACAAATGGATTTGATAAATAATTTTAAATAAAGAATTAAACAAAAATATGACAGAGTAAATTTTACCTTCTCAATGGGTACGGGTCATTTAGACGAATTTCGTTTAGCAAATCTCATTACGCAATTATATCAAAATAAATTTAAATTCGTCTCGCAATAGTTATTTAATAATAATAGTTTGCAACCTACTAGAGATGGCAGTAGAGCATTTCGACGTTTCGCAGGCATATAATAGCAGCAGATTCAAAGAGTTTAACATAGTACAAACACGAAACGATATATTTCTGCGTTCCTCACTTTAGAAAGCATTCCGGATGTACTACGAGATATTTTTTGCTAGGGATTAAGATTCGCGCTTAAGGTTTTGATGAAGACAAAGAAGTTAAGATCGTGCAAGACACGATAAGGAGTTCTAATGCTGCTTATTATTTACCCTCAAGATCAATAGAAGGTAACTCGTGCAGAACATGGTACAGAAATTTACAATTTAGCTTTTAAATTGTTTTGCCTTTGGATCTTTTACGTGTTAATGAATTTCGCCCGAAAATAATTAAAATTCAAAAGATCTAAAGGTAAAACAATTTAAAAGCTAAATAATAAATTTAGTGTTGACGACCGGAAAATTCATTTGACCAGTATTTTTTGTAAAATAAATAATTTTCAGTTTTTAATATTTTATCTATTTCAAAATGTTTGTTTTTCATTTTTTTTTTTAAACAAATGTATAAAATAAAAAAGACTTATATGAATGACATCACCGCCGGAAAAAATACAATTGCCTGAAATTTTATCAAAATTGATTGAATTTTTTTCGAACCAAATAGAATTATCTGTTTTTGGAAAACAATTTTTTTTTGTTCAAAAACGACTTTATTAAAACTTTTATTGCAGTTTTATTCGGATTTAGGAATGAAATATATTTGACAGTAAAGTTGGTCTTAAAAGAATTTTTGCCTCCGAATACATTCTTTTACCACGATTGCGTTTAAAATAACTGATTAAGTTTTTTTTCTTATTCGACAAAGAATTTGAAGGAATCATTTTGTTATTTTATATTGTTCAATGTTAGGAATATTATTTTTTTCCTACATAACCTTTTGTGAACTATTTTGTTTAATTTTAATTCGTCCTCTTAAGGACGACCGATTATTTGTAAAAAAATATAAATTTAATTTCATAGTAAGATTATGAGAAGTGCGAGCTATGAAATATTTGTTTTGAAAAAAAAAAATTAACATGTTATGAGGGCTAACAATTTACTAATTGAACAATACCTAAACGGACCGCTTCGCGGGTTCAACAAATTTTAACTCCATTTCTGTAGTCAGTCCCGCTCACGCAACTTCAGGTGCCTTTGACATCAGTTTGCTTATTAGACGGTTTCTGAGTGGATCGCTTTGCGGGTTCCAGGTATATTTTAACTCCCTTTCTGTATGTCAAGTTGTACAATTTAGGCACTGTCCTAAACAACGACAAAAACAAGTATATGCTTGGTATCTTCAGGAAAGGTCATACAACACAGTCATCTTGGACGAAACCTTAACCATAGAGAATTATATATTTAATGTTTTTAGGATTTCTTTTATTTTGGTTTTGCTAAACAAATATAAGCTGATATCAGATAAATAATAACTCTATAGCTAATCCCTGCTTCTTTGGACTTAGGTCCTATCTCGAGCAAATAAAGTGTTCCTTACTGCCTTAGCAACTCAATTATCATATATACCATCCCAGTCCTGATGTACCGCTTTATGTTGTTTTGAGAGAATAATTTTCTCGATACTGTTTGGCCTAATGCACGATTAACTAACAGTTGATTAAAAACTGACGATGTTGTTTATATAGTTTTTTATAGGTTGCTTGGTACATTAGGCCATATACTTAACAAATTTCAAAACAGAAGTAATTGCTGGCCATCACCCTATAAAACAATGTATTCACTGACGTACCAGATATGGACCGCCAGTCGGTTAAAATTTTCATACAAACAGAGAAAAAAAGATGTTCCAGCTAAAAGCGGTCTAAAACCGCCATCACCTAGTAGTGTTAATAAAGTATACGTGTACTAATTTCGCCATAAAAAAATAAAACGATGACATATTCCTATGTAAGTAAATCAATAACATATGGAATGGTTTTGTATTGTAAAATAAAAGTAGTTTGATAACAATTTCAACCAAAATATATCATAATTAAATAATTAATTAAAAAAAAACATAGCACTGCTACACAGATTCCCCGCTAGTAGTTGATGGCGCCGCTAGTTGTATTGGAACAGGCGAGAAGTTGGCTGCTGGCGGTCCATATCTACACTGAAAATAATTTTCTAGGTAATATTGATAAAAACGATTTTGTAGAACTAAACAAAATTATTTTATCGTTTTAATTTGTGTATTTGACATAATTATGTATTTATTATAATTTTTATCAGTTCGACAAAAAATGCACTCTAAATATTTTTTTCAGTTTACAAAAGACGTTTTGTAAGTGTAACAAAATTAAACAGAGATTTTTTTCATATTTCAGAGATTTATTTTATATTTTATTTTTCACTATTTTTGTGCACCAAACAAAATGTTTGTTGTACATATTTACAAAAATTCAATTTTGTAAATGTTTGTCAAATCTGCAAAGTTTAAGTTAATTTTTTTTATCAGGTTGACAGAAAACCAAAGCATTTAATTAATATTTTTGTTAAAAAGAAAAAATATTTGTGTACAATTGGTATTAATAATAAAATAAATCTGTCATATAGATACATTTATTTCTTTAGTGAATTATTATCAAAAACTAAAACCTAAAAACATTGTTTTCGTCATGACAAACATTTTGATGAATTATACAAAATGTTTTTAGTATAGACGCTAAATTGTTATGGCATACATTTGTCTACTGTGCATTTTTGACAAAAATAATTGTTTAATGATATTATGTATTAGAAATAATCTAAGAGAACATTACAAATCTGAAAAAAAAACTACAGTATTCCAACTTTACCTAAAAAACCATTCCACTTTTTATCTACAAAACAGTATTGCATTATTAATATTTGTATTCATATTATTTGTAGAACTGATAAAAGATACAACAAAAAATACGTATCGACTTATGTATTAACCCACGCCTACAAGAGAAAATTAAATTTCAACCAATTATGTATAAAAAAAATGGTCAAATTTCAGCGAAAAATAACGGAGTTTGTTTTATAAACAACAACGTTTTTTATCATACCTATAAAAAAAAATGAAATTTCTATCCATATAACAAATATTTTGTGTAATTGACAAAACAAATCAAACGCATTGAAATACCTAACTATTGTAACAGACTTTTAATAATATTTTTATCGTATTTACAAAGTAATATTGAATTTCTATCAGTATGAACAAATTTACCGCTTAAAATCCTGGTAAAATGCAATTGCATCATCCGCAAAGTGGCTTCCAAGTAATACGTCAATGAATGTACCCTTCAAGAATTCGAATAAAAATGTATTAAAATTAATGTATTTGTACTTAATTTTTCTTCATTTCTTTTTTTACACTTTTTTTTATTCCTTAAACTAAAACATTCATCACAAGGTAATACATCTTTAAGCTACAAATATTTGTATACATTATATCTTCCAGTATTATTTTTTTCCAATACATATACTTACACAGAATACACGGCCCCCCACCACTGTATCTCACTTTTCATCTACCCGAATTGATTTTCCTTCTTTGACAGTATTTCTGTGTGTCACCTCAACATAATTAATTGCTCGTAATGCCAAACCACCTTCATAGTTCCTCCATATTTCTGCTTCACCAACAACAACTGAGACTATTTATCACGAACCAGGAGAAATCAGTTAAATGAGCTCCTGAATAATATTTATTGGATGGATCATTATAATTCATCGTGCTGTGTTGTCGTCGTCATCATCATCGTGTCCTTTGGGATATTTATACGTTCAATACACTCACACGTACATAAGGATGAATCTTATTAGATAAATTATGGTAAAGTGATATCAATATACCTCAACCCAATATTACAAGTATCCTGACTCATCTTTACCTTTTCAATTTGATCTTTAGCTCAAGAAAAAGATACCCATTTGGTGGATTGTTGTTGAGTTCAATAAAATAAATCTTATTTTCAAAATTAAAGTCAAATTCTTATTTATTGCATACAAAAAGTTTAATGAATCATTTATTAAGATTATTTTCCAAATAAATATGCAACGATTTATGATTGTGTACATCGTTCTATCTAAATTAATGGCTTACATTTTTTATTATCCGGTAAATTTATATTACAGGACTATCTTCTCACTTAATATGTTTGTGAAGAATATTAAACTCAAATAAATAAATATCGATTCTTGATAGATAAGATGCAATATCGTTATCGTTGGAATTGTAAACTTCAATATCTCGTTCCATTCTATTTGACAGGTCAAACTATTCAAGGAAATACACATTCATAAATTTTCACAATTCAACATTTTCTTGTATAGATAAGCTGGTAAGGTATTCATTCTGGCTCATGTATCACCGTTAGCTACAGCTCATCTCGCTTATAATCCTCAGTATCTTTTTATTCTCTCTTAACAAATAGGCAATATAAATCATTCGTTTCAGTAGTTCCGTTTTACCTTGTCTTTTCAAAAAATACCTTTCCATGTTTTATGGAAGCAGCGTATCCTTCGTAATCCCTTTCTCAAAAATACACTTAAATTTTATATGTTGTTGACATCCTAAAACGTATTGACTTTGAAAAGAACCATTTTCTGTTTTATTTTTTAGGGGAAGAACCATCATAACAAGGTTTTTTTTTTTGTTTTCCATCTATTGACACACTTAAAAAGTTTGTTTTACTTTGCATACATATACTAAACACGTCACAAGGTTTTTGAAATATTGGTTCATTATTCAGAAAAATGTTATGTGTTTATTTTTTCACCATAAGAGTGACAAAGGATATAATTTATTATCTTACTAAAGAGGGATGATATTTTTCGGGTATGAAATTAAGAGGATTTACAAATAAATTCATGATTGCAACTTTTGAAGTCTTTAAATGTTTTTACCCTACAAAATATGCTTTCTTACATTTTTACTGTAATTATTGATGAAGGTTTTTAATTTAAATGTTAGCTTTATGAAACAAAAACTTTTTTAATTTAAATTTAAAAAAAAGTAATATCCAGCAATCTTTGTTCTGTGGATGAATAATTATAAATGTTATTCGTTCTGACAAAAATTTATTAATTTTTAGTGGAAGTATAGTTCCGCAATAATGATTTTTTTGCTTTTGAGGATTAACCTAAAGATATCATCCGATATGTTGCTGTGAGAAAATCAATGTGCATGCATGCATACACACTACCGGCTGTGGATGCCATAGAAATGTTTTCAGAAATAATATTGCAACTTGTTCTTAGAAAAATAAAATGCACGACTGGGTCGTGAATGGATGGAAAATGTCCTGATTTCAGTCGGTTATGTCCACGGCCTTATTAAATTTCCACCCAATTTTCGACATCCTACAACAATGTCGTAAAAGATAATCTGTTGATATCCCTCAGAATTATGTTGACCATGATTGGCTGATCCAAAATCAACTGCTTAAACAAAAAAAATGTATGCAATAAAAAACAATTATGAAAGACATCACCGTCGGCAGCAATTCACTTTATCAAAAATTATATTTTATCAAAATAGATCGCTTTATCGATAATTATCGGTTTTAAAAAAAAAAAACTTTTTTCAAAATTTGTTTTTTCAAAATACTTTTTGCAATATTAATCAAGTTTAGCAGTAGGTACTTCTAAAATATTAAATTTCGTTAAAATTGATTTAGCCGTTCAAAAAAATCTGTATAAAATAAGTACCGTTATTGTATGGCAGGTACCATTAATCAGCTTTTGCCGAAATAAAATTGGTACAAAATATCACTGTTGCCAACAAATCGGTCATATAAAAGTCTATCAATACTGATCGGATTTTTTTCCGAGAAAATAGAATTATCGGTAACACTTATAAATGTATGATAGCGGGAGGTACCGTTAATTTTAATCCTAAGATAAAAATAAAAAAGCTTCTGAGCATATTACTCTAAGAATAATTATACCAAGTTTGAAGTAAATCGGCTTAACTGTTTTGGCTGTGCGTTTCGATACAGACAGACAGACAGACGGAGAGAATTTCCAGGCCAGAAAAAAAACAATGGTACAAATTTTTAGTCAACCTATATTTTGGTAAATAATTTCATTAAGAAAATATATGCTATTTTGATATACGAAAAAAATATATACGTTTATAATACGAAAAAACATATTTTTACCCAAGTTTCACATTGAATTGTTTTTTAGTTTCGTGTTAAATAAACTATAATTTAGCAATAATTTAAAAAAAATTAAAAAAAAATTACAATGAAGGTAATTTATATTTTTTATTGATTTACACAGGGTCAAGCCCCTTTTACTTCGACTTTGTCAGGGAAGTGGATTTGAAAACCAATAAAGTACTTTAACTTTTGTTAATTTGTTTTGTTTTCGACTGTTGCTTGGGTAACAGAATAGACACATAGTTAATGTAAGAACCTCTAAATGTGTTATTCACGTGTTTCGGTGATGGCGCTGCTCCATGATAGTAGATACTATATACACTGAGTTACAAAAAAAGTGGCGCACCTTGAAATTTTGCAACATTTTGAAGTAACTTAAACAAATAAACATTTTTCTGGTACAGTTTTGTTTATTAACATAAAAGTAAGTCATTCATGTAATAAAAAACGAAAAAATAGGAAGAACTTAGAAATAAACCATAAATTAAGGAAAATGGGCATAAACTTCAATTTTACATTTTTTACATTTTTTTTTTTTTTTAAACTAGTCCTTGTTTCTTCAATAGTGGGTATTGCCTCCACGAACATCTAATAAAGCTTTAATTCGCCTGGGCATACCTTGGATAAGGTTGTCAAAATGATAACAACACATCAAAAAGTATGACTGCGCCACTTTTTTTGTAACTGAGTGTATATACTGTATATACGATGGTAGTACATAAACAAAAAAAAATTGTAATCTTTTAGCCATGGTTTTCTCAAAATAAATTTTACGATAAAAACTGTTAAGAACTTTTATGTACAGAATAACATAAACCAATTTTTTTCCACGAAAACATAAATTGGCTTATAGTGCCGGTGCACATTTTGCAATTGGTCGAGCAGTAAATTTAACAACCGAAAGAAACAAAAGATAAAAAACCTTCATAAATTATTATGTATGTATTGAATGATGTGCGTTCCCTATTGATTGTTATCATTTATTATAGTTCAGTAAAATTGGCAGAAAAAATAAACAAATATTTAAAGAAAATACTGTAGTCGAGATTATATTTTTGTTTTAAAGAGTATCATTAAGGGAGTCTAAATCCACAAAATTCACACAAATGTATGCGTTGTCCGCCATTTTGAAAAAGACGGTAATGCGATTTTCTCGGCTTCTGTTGGTCGTATAATAATTGAATGTTTTTACCATTATGAGGAATAATATTTTCTACAACTTTGTGTCACCGAGACATTTGCTTCTCTTGAACTCCGCCGCAAGGTCTCATGCCTGTCAGTTCCTCCTCATTCCTCCCCTTAAACAATTCAACCGTAATACCCGTACTGCTAGGAATGCCCATCAGTTTACCCTTGAGCCTAATTTCGGACGTACTGTTAAGTACAGAGATTCTTTCTTTAGCCGCACTACGCGAATGTGGAATGCTTTACCAGACACAGTATTTCCCACTCATTACAGTGTGCAGACATTCAAAACCAATGTGCATCTGTTTCTCCTTTCTAATCCTATCCTCCTTTCCTAATTGCTCGCACTGTGTTTAATCATTATAAGGGTATTCATAACCCCTTTAGTGCGCGCTAAAAAAAAAAAAAATATATTGATGTATACATTTATTATATTGATGATCATGTACATGAATAGGATGAATATTTTTCAATTATTCATTGAATATATTCATCAATATTATTCGGATTTTCATTTTGATGATAGTATACATAAATGTGATGAATACATTTCATCAATTCCGTAAATATATTCATCAATATGATTCACATTGTTATCATATTGATGATCGTATACATCTATATTATGAACATTTTGTATCTATTCAGGGAATATATTCATCGATATGATTCACATTTTCATTACTTTGATGATTGTATACTTCATGATCAATAGTACCTCAATACCTAAAAATAGAAAATGATTTCCATCTCCAAAATTTTGACAGATTTTTGCCAATAAATGTTTATGGGAAAGAACTGTCAAAAATATTTGTGAAACAAAAATGTAGAAAATATTTTTTTTTCTTAAAATTAAAAAAATAAATTATTATACATCTAACAGAAAATCGCATCAACGCCTTTTTCTAAATGGCGGGCGTAGCAGAGGGTTTTTTGTGTGAACTTTAAAGATTTAGACTCTCCACATGGTACTCTTTAAAACAAATATATATAATCTCGACTAGAGTATTTTTTTGTAATTGTTAAAGCTAATTTAATGGACTATTATTACTTAAAAGTTACTTAATTCTTTGTAATGCTTAACATTTAAAATAAAAAAAATGCATAGCTAGATTTATATAAAATTAAAATTTCTGTTTCCGATAATTTTTATTTCAGCTAAAGTGAAATTAAGTCTAAGATATTTTTAAAGAAATTTGAAAACTTAAAAATAACAGCTACTATTTAAAAGAACAACTATTTACAAAATTCGATAATCACGATAAGAAACAAATAATTTTGCAAAAAAAAAAAAAACAATGTAATTTTAAACTAATTTTTTAATCAAAAATGTTAAAAAATCTTTTTTTGACATACTTCTGGCACACACAAGATTACTTATGCCGGGGGAAAATTGTTTACATGAGCTGTTTTATCCATCGTTGTATAGAATTTTTTCAGGTTGTTTCAGACTCCAAATTTTAAAAAAAATGTATGTATTAGTTTTCATTTTCGTTATTCCACTTAATTGTGGGGGGAAGATTTTATTCCTTTTCATAACTCACTCTTCGTTTTCCTCGCCTAAAAAATCTCGTTTTTTCCCCGGTGGAAATCAGCCTGTGTGTAGAGACCAATCAATATATGTACTTTTAAAAAAATAAATTCATTAAGACCGAAATAAAAAAAAACTCAAATCCATCGTTCTTAATTTTATTTAAAAATTCCAGTAACAACAACAAAAATAGAAAAAAGTTCTTTGTACATTCAAATCATTCTCCGTAGATGAAACAAAAAACTTATTAGCATATCAATAGAATAAGCAGAGAACAAAGAAGAACAAATGTAATCTCTGTCATTAGATCCGAAATCCATAAGCTGCTTCACATTAATGGTTTCGAAGCATTGTATCAATGTAAATAAATGTGTGGTGGGAATTAGGAATCCGTTCCTTCCACCATTTCGTATATGTAATTCAAAACAATTGCACATGACCGGATAATAAAATTTGCAAATATTTTCTGATTTTCAAAGCTCTTATTGTTATGGAGGATTTCTTTTGTTCTCCATTTAATGGAAATGTTTGCTAAAACGATGTCGATAAGCAAATTGGGTATTCATTTTTAGTGAAATGTACGTAGGTATCATGCTTGTAGAAAAGAATGCTACAAAAATGTGAATAAAATTATAGAAATTCACACTTAATTTTTACTTTTATTTAAGAAATTGGTATTGTCATAGAAAATAATAAGCCTCTTATCAATAAGCTATTTCAAAAATGCTAAAAAAAACACATGAATTTATTGTTGTGTGTTTTTACAGATTTTCAAAATAAAGAAGTTTAACTTCAATATGAATGATAGGTACGTTGTATACATATATTTATATACAATGATGATACTTTACTTACTCATGCATATCGAAGGCACATCAACTTAAAAGCTGTGATTTGCTATTATGCCAAAGAATACTAGAAGGCTAGATATGTATTCGTTAAAAAAAGGGCACAACTGTGTCGCATAAACTTGCTCCTTTGGCAAATTCATAACTTTCGTGTTGACGACTGGAAAATTCATATGCATCATAATGATGATAATAAGCCCACTTACATATCAATTGAAATTTTGCATTACTTCAAACTTATTTGAAATTCAAAGCAGCTTTGAAAGTAAAAAGTATATAGAAATAATTTTCAAATAGTAATTCATTTTTCATTCTGTTTGTATGAAAAAAAGCTTAACCACCGTTATTGGGGCTTAATCAATGAAACTAATATTTATTTTTCTTCTGCCTCTGTTATGAGTTCTCAATTCAATAAAAATTACTGGTAACTCTGATTTGCTCGACTAAAAAAAAAAACTATGATTTCTATAATAAATCCTTCAAAAGCAATTTTTAAATTTTTCTTTTTTCTTTTAAAGGAAAATGTCTGGCGTCTGGGCACACAAAAAGAATAATGGTAACTCGTTTATTGCAGCAGTGATTTAAATCTTCTTTATTGCATAGCCATGCAATGTCACACACACAAATACATTAAACTATGAAGTTTGAATTTGGCATGACTGCTTTGTTCAATTTGATTTCACCAATACCCTGTCTTTAAATAAAACGAAGAAATGCATACCAAAACCTTTTATTTCCTATGTTGCACATTAAATGTTCAAGGACTGCAAATGCGATTTGCTTTCAAACGACCAGAATGTTGCAGCAATTTTTTTCTTCAATCAATTGGATGAAAACCCTTTCTGTGACTTCTTCTTTTTATTTGCTCAACAGGGCAAGTATTGGTTTCGTGAAAAAAAAATGTCAGGTTTTAATCAAACCTGACATTACGATGATAGAGAAGCCCAAAAAAGTACGTTTCGTGCGGATGTGCTGATGTGCTGATTTTTTGCCTGGCTTTAACCGGTAACTCCCATATAACGGTTTTAGTTTTTTAAAATTTGCTCAAAAACGGGTATAACGATTTTGATAAAACTTTGTGTACGTTAAATTTAAACTACTGTTAATATAACTGCATTTCAGGTTTTTGGATAAAAATGCATATAACGTATATTTGGTGTTAACGGTTTTTACAAATTTGTCCATAAATTGATAACGGCTTTACCGATTTCATTTAAAATAAGTATGGAAGTTAATTTCATTATTTAACACAAAACGGCATTTTAAGTTTTTGGTTAAACAAACGTGTTATAATAGCTACCATGAAACTTAGTCTCACGTTTAAGCCATTTTCCGATATTTTTCTCCTTTTTGATTATAATTTATTAAATTTATTTTTTTCAATCCCGTGGTTTGCAACAAGAGCAAGTTCGTGCGACCCAGTCGTGCATTTTATTTTTCATTGTATGGACTTTAGTTTTCATGCAGCTGCATTTTATTGATTACACAGGTGTTGTAAGCTGTAATACCATTTCAATCGCAATCTGTTGGAAAAAAGGACTTATTTTTGGAGAGAGAAATTCCTGTATATTCACTTTAATATGGTTTTGACTGTAATGTGAATCAGTTTTTTATTTTTTAGAAATCTATGCTTTATCCACAGCGTATTTGCTAAGTATGGATTTTTTGGTTAAGAAACACCAAAAACCACAGCGTTATAAAAATTACAACCTAGTATCAAAGGCACAGTATGATTCAATTCGCTTATTTAAAAAGCATTTTGTCGAGATGTTCCCATGGTCGGCTTTTGAGTGACTTTGAATATATTGTCCATGTTGATTCACAGTATGACAATTTTTGATAATTTGATCAAATTAAAATTGCCAGATTTTGCTCAAAATGCTTAATTTTATTTTTAATTATTTTTTTTCCCTTTTTTTGAAAACATAACATTTGAAAAACGGGTTGATGTATAATTTTTAAGTTTTATACATTCTGTGAGTTTTTCGAATATGTAAAAAAACCATTTGCTCAAAATATACTAAAGCATTTATGTTCTACATAATCGTTAAGTGAAAGTTTATGCAGAGGAATAAAAATGTGCTTAAGAATTTATGTCGAACATAAACTCTTTGATATCGTTTCAGCAAACTATCCTAATTGCTTGATTTTGGCTTGAATCTCCATAAAAAGTAAATTTAAAATTTTTAATAAAAATTTATACGATTTTGTTCGTACAAGAGTAAATATTTGTGTGTGACCCATCAGTCGCGCATTTTATTTAATTCAGAAAGTTTTATCTTTAACAACATAATCACAAAATTTAAAAATAACTGAGTTTTATCATACAGAATTTTTAGAAACACATACAGAATTTTGAAATACCGAATTTTGGTCATGCAGAATTTTGTCAGCCAAATTTTTAAATAACAAATTTTGAAAACAAAATTTCGGTCATGCAGAATATTTTCAGCCAGTAACACTGAACTATGCCATACAGAGATCTGGGGTTGTGGTTCAAATTCTACTTTCTGCTTTTCAAAATTCGTCTTAACTTAGTTCTGCAAATAATGAAGAAAAAAAAGTTTAAAAAAATATGGAAAAGTGTTTGCGTTTTATAACATTTTCCAATCTGTATATATTTCTGTATATTAGGTAACACTTCGATAATCAGAGCGTACTCTTACTTTCTTAAGAGTTAAAAAGAAAAAAACTTTTTTAGTTCTTATATATGTAGATAAATTGCAAAAAAGCCAAACTGTATTCACCAACATTTTTGAAAGACAGAATTTTGAAAAGCAGAATTTCGTTAAACTGATTGAAAAAACATAATTTTGAAAAGCAGAATATTCAGTTTAAAAGTAGAATTTTGAAAAGCAGAATTTAGAAACAAAATTTTGTATATGCGGTAGCAAAATAGCATAATTTGTGTTTTTCTAAGAGCTAGAATTTTAAAAAGGTTAATTTTTGTTTTAAAAGCTGAATTTTGAATCCAGAATTTCTACCCGCTCCCCCAAATCATGATATAAAATGCTTTACCTGCCATTCGCGTTTACAACGAGAAAAACTTTAAGAGTATAGTCATATACAAAAAAACTTATTTCACTTTTTTATCGTACTAAATACAAGCAAATTCAAAATATTTTTTTTTCATTTCAGAAAAAATTCTAATAAAATAAGTTCCTATCACAACACACATTGAAACCATCATCGTTAGGAATCTTGGAGTTATAGTATAGATGGTAAATAATTACGGTAAGCAGAAATATTTTACTGTACATTTGGGTTTACTTTAATTTATTACAAGATAAGTAAAGAAAAAGCTTCTCTTTGATTTAACCTTAGACCATCACGAAATCACTTCGATACAAAATAAAACCCCAACAAAAATCTTGCTAAGTAATCGAGCAAAAAAGCAATACACTCCTCCCAAGAGTATCATTTTCGGTAAAAAAAAAAAAACAAAATGGAATGTATCCAAACAAAATTTCCGGATGAATTTTTCCCAACATAAATGTTCAAACGCAAAAGGGTTTTCTTAACATTTTCTTGACTAATATCCTCAAAATGTTTACCCAGAGGGCAGAAGGATTGAACCATCTTGAAACGATAACCTCGGGAACATGATAGTGATATGCTCGTATTTGAGATTTTCTGTTCCTTTTCTGAGATTATGGATATTTATTTTTTTTTTAATCTGATTCTTTATTTTCTGCAGAATTGACTATTAAGTGAATTTTATATTTGTTTTTTTTTTTTTATCACAAGACGCAGATAAATAGCTCATGGGATTTCTTTTCAAATAAAATAAAAGGATCAAAAGTTCAAAATAAAACCTATAATTTTAATTCAACCCCCTAAACTTTAACCATAATCGGATGCAATTAAATAAAATTTATGTTTAAACCAATAACAAATACCAAATTTTATTTAACAGAATTTCGTCAAGATTGGTTGTGAAGTTTGTGGTAAATTCATAAACGGCACCAAAGAACAACACTAAAATATTAAACCTCAAGTATTTCAATTGCAGCAATAAAAGCGGGGGAAATAAAAAGTTTAATTGTGGGACAGAAGGGGGGGCGAGGGAGGTCGTTACGTCTGTGCTTAGCTTGTGGTTAATTCAGTGAAAGTCATTTCACTTAAAATTTAAATAATTACCAAACTCAAACATTAAATGTGGCATTTAATTTAATTGCCACAAGGAGAACACTTGCGGATGTCGGTTGTAGTAGCACATAACTCCAGTTTGGTCGAAGAAATGCGAGTCCTTCAGTTTCCTAAATTTGAAAAAAATTAATTTCCACCAAGCGGATAACAAGAAAACTCTCAGAGTCAGAAATTATTTGTTTGATATTAAGGGGCTATAAAATTAGTGCTAATTCAGTTAAGAGTCTTATTATAGGGAACCATTTTTAAGTGTTATTATTTTTGTGCGGTAGGACAGTAATAAAACAGAAAAGGCAATGAATTTATATCATTATGATGAATTTTACATTAAATAATTAATACAAAAATAAGAGGGAGTGTACAAACAGTGAGTCGATTTCAATATCAATGAAAAATATACTTAATTTTATTCAATTAAATTAATTTTTGGTACCGGTCAGCTTCATGACTATATAGCCAAAGACAACCAATAGGGAATTTTACTATCTTGTCAAAAAATATGACAGCTCACACTATACAGATGACAGATTGAAATATGTATCGCGCTTTTTTCAAACTGTCAAACTCAAGATCTTACAGAAAGCAATTTGGAAATAATTTTCTTCCAATATAAGTGGAAAGACAAATTCTCTCAATGTTTATATTTATTTCTTAAAATTACTACACAATTTTCGCGCACAAATCTTTAAAATTCCCGCTTTTGTTTTCAATCAATGCTTGCGTTCGTGTGCACAACTATTGTGGTTCGCATACTTTACTGTTGTTGTAATTCCATGTTAAAACACAACTGATCGACCATATAGCTCCGGCGGGGAAATAAATCTGAAAGTATCCTAAAATGTTTAGCATACTCAGGAAGCCAAAGGAGGATTGGTGAACAGCTGACTACGAACATGTGTTTGTGTGTCTTTTGACTCCTATCCGGTTTTGGTCGTTCGCAAACTCATGCGATGCAGAAATATCCAGATAGCTCTTTTGGTGTGCACCCGAACGTGCGCAATTTGTCAACAATGATAAAAAAAAATTCAGCTGTTCTGTATACTGCTGTTTTTGACAATTCTGTGAGAAAGAGAAAGAGATATATCGTTGTTACCTAAAAAGCCCTATTATATTGTGTGTGTACTGACATTCGGCATTGACATGACGAAACCTACATTGTTCAACTTTGTTTCAATATTGATTTGCTATCTGATCTGAGGATTCTAATAGATATGTACATGCTGTCGTGAAATGTTTTACTTTACGAGTAGGTGTTTTAATCTTTACAAATGGCTGCAGCTGATGTAAGTTTTGTTTTAATGTTTGTAACGCAAACAGTGATGCCAAATAAACGTAGACAAGCCATGGAACTCAATAAAATTTAAGAAGACTTGCTATATATTGTGAGATAGTACTTCTCATCCTCATAGTAAGCATTAATTATTTTCCTTGATGGAAGTTACCATAACAATATTTCAAGTAAAACTTTGGTCTAACCAACTATAGTGTGCCAATTGCCTGACCTGGATAATAATAAAGGAATTAAAAAAATAGTAACAACAACTATTGTGCTATATACAGCATACATTTTGAAAACAGAATAAAGTGACAACACTTCTTCCTCAAAGCCTATAGTATGCAGCTAAAGCGAAACGAAATTTTCCGTCGTCTCCAAACAAATAGACGAAATGTTAACGAAACGGTACCAGACAAATGTTCATGTATAAGTTCCACAATTTGTAAAAATACAAATTTTTCAAAACACACAAAAAACAAATAAAGATAACAGCACTCCATTTTATAATACAAATAACTACAAAAAAAACACGAACAAAATCGAAACATCAAAATTTCGCGAGCAATTAATGTCCTGGTCAATTAAATTGTGTGCAAAAAGTGCATATGTATAGAGAGTAGTGGAGACATAAACCGATTATACCGTTTCACCGTGGACCTGCGTACTGAAAAACGGAAAGAGGGACTTAAAATTTCGTTTATGATTTCACAGTGTCATTTTTGTACAGGATTAATTTTTAGTTTCACTTCAGCTGCATACTAAGCTTAAAGTAGAAGAGAGAAAGCTGTAAAAGCTCAATAGCAAAAACCAAAGAAAAAATCATAAACATTTCCCTGAACTAGAGAATGGCAGCTCTGATCTCTGATACTCAGATGATGCCTGAGGGTTGTTTTGCTTGTTGTTTGTTGATGACAAGTTGGCGAATGGCGATGGCGATTGGCATTGACGATCGATCAGTTATCGGCTCTTCGCGTTCTCGTAACCGGACACTTTCATCGACCAACATAATTTGTTACCCCGATTATGGAAATCTTCATTTATCATACCACTTCACAAGTGTGGTAGCAAAAATACGGTTGAAAATTATCGAGGCAGAGCAAAGCTTTCATGTATTACAAAATTATTTGAAAACATTTTATGCAAATATATTCAGTTTTATTATAGAAGACTAATTGCTAATGAACAACATGGTTTTTGCCTAAACCGATCTACCTCCACAAACCTGCTTGAATTTACAAATCAAACAAACAAGAATTTATTTGACGGTCTAGAAACTGGGGTGGTATCGTCTAAGGTGCTTTGTGATAAGTGACAGTCAAAATCTACACTTTCTGTCTGCGTAAGGTGATCATCACAGTGATAGCTAAAAATCAATCACCAAAATATTGTAATAGTCATCTTCTCATGAAATTGACGTTTTATTTTCATTATTGTGGCAATGTGACTAGAGTTACCACACGCATACAAAACATTATAAAAAAACAATATTTCTTTTATCATATGAGTATACAACAATCGAAAATAAATGGTTAATATTAGAATTATTGCATTTATTCACTAAAAAATTAACAATTTCAATGGATTGATTTGAAAATATGACTACGGCAATAATGTTTTTCATAAATGTCACTGACAAATTGAACAAAGTTGAATTGAGTTGAATTGGTGAATGTGATCACCTTACGCAGAAGGAAAAAATAATTTGATCACAAGTGGATGATCCAAAATGTGACAATCAACTATCATCTTACGCGATTCCACCCCTGATGTGTTTTATGGTGACTTAAGTAAAGCGTTTGATAGAGTTTGTCATACAATACTATTAGATAAACTGAAAAATTATGGGTTTCCGAAAAGGTTATTAACTTAGATAAAATCTTACTTAGAGAAAAGAACACAAAATGTCAAAGTAAATAACTGCATCTCTAAAAAACTTGATGCCTTATCTGGAGTTCCCCAAGGAAGTCATATTGGACCTCTTCTCTTCATTTTATTCATCAATGATTTTCTCACGGATGTCCTTTATAGCAAGATTTTGATATTTGCTGATGATTTTAAACTTCTTTATGGTTTCAAAAACCCTAATGGATATTTGTTTCTTCAACATGACATTGATAATATTTCCGAATATAGTGTTCTAAAAACGGAATGAACTATTCCGGAATGAACTATTCCAGGAGGCGCGATTCAGCAGTTACTTTTTATTTAATTGATGATGTTAAGGTGGAGAAGGTAGACATTTTTAATGACCTAGGAGTTTTATTTGATGTTAAACTTTCATTCAATCCTCACATCGATACAATAACTAGCAAGGCAAGGGGCTGCTTCGGACTAACAATGAGATTTTCAAAAGAGTTCAAAGATTCTTATATCTTTAAAACACTTTATTGTGCACTTGTTCGTCCTGTGTTAGAATATTGCAGCTGTGTTGGGTGTCCTTATTATGACATTGCATCCAATAAACTGGAAAGTGTTAAAAAACGTTTCTTTTTATATGCTATTCCACAACTCCCTTAGAATGCAACTCAACATTTAACACCATTATGAAAGGCACTTGAGAAAAGAAGAGAGATTAATAACGTAATGTTTCGGTTTCAACTCTTATCAGGATCCATTGACTCAGGTTATATTCTTTGTCAACTCAACATAAATACCCGTCCAAGATCAACTAGGAATCCTTATTTTGTCTGCATACTCAAGAAAGAAGAACCAATTATGGTATAAACGAACGCTTAAATGTTATGTGTAGAGATTTTAACAAATTTTATCAAGTAATTGACTTTAATAATTCTAAATCATGTATGAAAAACATTTTATTTAAAAATTATACACAAATATGTAACTTTGAAACTTTGAATTATATACAAGTAACACTTAATTTAAATGTCTTACTAGAATGTAAAAAAAAAATAAAAAAACAATAGTTGTACCTACATACATATATTTTATATTTTCTACAAACTTTAGACTTATTGTCAGTAGTTGAAATAAATATGTAAATAAACAAATAAATAAATATGTAAATATAAGTTGTTATTGCCTTTTGTTCGATGTTACATGAAAACAAACCACAGACTCTGAAAGGAAACTTATTTATCACAGTCGAAAAAAACCTATTTAAACTTTGAAACTATATTTAGTGGAACAATTTGACTGACATACAGACAAGCAAACAAAATTGAGGGAGCAAAACCTTTCTCTTCTCGTAATTTCATGTTTGATTCTTACCTCAAGTTTGACTTGATTTACAAATCGACTTTTACATTAGGTATCTATAAGTATCTATATAATATATGTAGTATACTGTATACCTATCTTGAGAAGCCTCGCAGTCACAGATCTAAATTGAAGCCTCAAAGCAATCAGTACCTTCCTTTATAGTGTGTAATTTTATTTGAACACGGTGTTCATTTGTACATATGTAAACGAAATGTCAATGATAGGAAATTAGATATCCTTTTTGTAGCCTTACATCATCAGTGATGACAGCAGCCATAAAGGTGTACCTATATACACTAATATGTAAATAGTGTGTGTAATCAGTTT
The DNA here is from genome assembly GCA_951217065.1 of Baccha elongata. Classification (NCBI taxonomy): domain Eukaryota; kingdom Metazoa; phylum Arthropoda; class Insecta; order Diptera; family Syrphidae; genus Baccha; species Baccha elongata. The sequence goes on along the minus strand of OX578273.1, from coordinate 55,397,105 downwards.
CATTCGTGATGCATTTGCCTAGTGGTAGATTGTCACGTCAATTCGTATCCTTTGCTGTCACACTTCAGTTCCCATACAAAGAACCGTGAGTGGTGTGCATACTTCATCTGCATAACCATATCGGGCCCTAACAAATTCGAAAGGCGTAAGGTGGTTTGTTGTTAGGTGTTGTTGCTCTCTACTCCCAATAAGTTTCTTAGTCCGGAAAAAGCATTTAATTTTACCCTTTTTTTTTTTGCTTTTATTTCTGTGAGCTCATGTGCATAGAATTCACTTCATGAGTTACGAACGCCTTCAATATACATATAGGTAAGTGCAAAGGAAGTGGAAATGTTGTTGATAAAGGCTATGTACATACAAGAGTTGTTAACGTTTGCATAGTCAAGTAAACGAGGCTTTGCTGAGAAGTGCATAATATTCCCAACGGGCAACGACCAAAGCTCAGACACCACTTGTTGGTTACCATTGGTTTGACAGTGATGTCAACAGAGTGACATTAAATTTATGATGTGTGACATTGCAAAGGTATGCAAATTGCAAGGTATACTAAAGCAACATTTACATTTTAAGAAAGATTCTATAAATTCTACATTTAATTCTAGAGAAATATTTACCTTTTTGTTTTGTAGATACAAATTTTGTTACGGAGGCCTGACCATTTGAGAGTACCTACTTTTGCTAGTACTCCATGGATTTTGTCATGTTGACTCTCGGCCAGCTGCTCTCAAAATTCGTGTTGGAATTCTGTGAGCGTGTCTCCGTCTCTCCGAAAGTGATCAAGACCTGTGTCTACTTGCGAGTTACTCTCAAAAATTTCGAATGTCGAGACTCGAGTGTAAAAAGTTGAATCTCCTTTAGGTACTCTCGATACTGTGTCCACTATAACGAGTTTCCTCTCGAGACCTGCTCCCAGCTCTCCTACTCTCAAATGGACACCCACCTTAAGATCAATGTAAAGTATATGAAGAAGATATATGAATATAAATGCAAAATGAAAAAAATTAAAAAAAATGCATGGTTGTGATGTGATGAACCGAAAGCAGTGCCAAGGAAGTGCTTGAGTCGCCTTTGCTCTTTATTTCAATTTTAAATTTTCTTCTTGAAGACGGACCCGAACAAAGATTCAAACAGAAATCAAAGTATGCACAAAAATTTCTTCGATAAATAGCATATTATGAAAAAAAAATTAAATTGTCTCGGTATGCGGTTTAGAAAAAAAAAAACAGTTTTTATAAAATCATTTTTTGAAAACATTAAAAAAAAAACGTAAGCATGTTTTGAGAACTGAATTTTTTATATCTTAAAACCAAATTTTATAAAAAATATTTTAAGAAAATTATTTTAAACTTAACAAAAACATTTAATGAACAAATTTGTATGCCATCTTATTTTTTAATAGCTAGTATTATTTTTTACTGATGATCTTAGTATTATTTTTTTACTAAGATCACTAAATCCGTTATCGAGAAAGTCGAAATTTAAAAAAACCGTTACATGGTAGGTATACCGTTAAATGAATTTTCCTTAGAGTGTAATTACCATCGGTAACTGATAGACATTTCATGCTTCATTACACAATATGACAATACACATGTCAAATTTGGTTGAAACGTTAGAGCCGTTCTCGAGAAAAATAAGCTTATCAATATTTTGTATTTGACACGTACCGTTTATTTTAGGCCTAGAACGCAAACTAAAAATACGTTCGACATCACCCTAAAACACTACTTACAACTACAAGGTTTGAAGCGAATAGGCCCAACCATTTAGGCTGTAGATGTCAATACAGACATAATTGTCAGACCCACTTTTTTCGTCTTCTCTATCATCGTAATGTTTGATTGTTACACAGTATGTATATAGTGTGCCTGTTTCAGTTTTTCGCTCTGTCTATTATTCTAAGTTCTATATTTGATTCTAATATTTAGTTCATTTTCATGGAACCCTATCTTCCTTTCAAGCACAATAATCCTAATCGGTTTTTTTTTTGTAAGCTGTTGTCTGGTTTCGTGTCAAATTCCATGATCACAACCATTATTAAAGTAGTATCTTCGAAATGAGCACATCCATTAGTATACTTCCGATTCAAAAAAAACATTAGCTAGAATGTTTACAAAAAAATAATGAAATACTAAGTTGTATAATTACGACTTAACTCCATCACAAAATTTTGCTGCGACTTTTATACTGAAACGACTTCTCTCACTAAAACCATAAAACCTTAATAGCACGACTTTTTCTTAAATAGCTGTCAACAAACAAAAGCTTTTACTAGCAGTCGCAGCCAATAACGACAAATGGCCGAAACACTTTAGAAACTACATCTTGAGCGTTAATATTGCGTACGTGACATAATTCAATTTTTTATTTTATTCTTTTATGCGAAACTACATTTTAGTATTATCGTTAGGGAAGTAGCTTTATCCTTTGCCATTCTGTCTTCAGTGCAACTGTTCAATTACTATTGGCTTCCGGATTTCCCTCTTATAGAAGCATCATTGTCAACATCCCTATCCCTGCTGGTGTGCATATTTGTTTGCAAAAAAAAAAAAAAAACATGAAAATGTTTTCCTATCTCAAAGCAATCACTACGTGATGATGGCATTTTTTTCTAGTCAGAGAAAAACAATTTTTTTTTTCTATTTCTCCATATTTTTATTGTGGGATATAATATGAATGTATATTTGTACTCAAAAAAAAAATAAATAATATAAATATACCAACTGTCCGCTACATGAGAAGTTCCAATGGTGTTTTGAGAGGAAAATATTGTGGCCATCAATGACAGAACAGAAATAGAAATGTTGAAATTATCTTTCATGTTAAAGCGAAAGGAAAAACTTTTTCCAACTTCGTCTGTTTGATTGTTTGACATTAAATGAAAAGTGATTGCCATGTCTTGTGCCACTTTGCCGGATTTTGGAGAATTATTTTTTTTTTCTGGTATTGAAATGATGGGGTTACCGAATATCTTGAGACATGGGATGGGAGGTAATTATGAATGAGTGTATCTTAGAATTCTAGAAATGATTTGAATGAATGTTATACCTAATAAAACTTTTATAAAAAAAATTAGCTTACTTTAGAATAAGATGCACACAGAATAAGAATAATTCACAATATTTACATTTTGTATGTTTTTACAAATAGCAAGGTACAACAACATTAATCTTCAGAATTACATGTATTCATAGTTAATAGTTATTTATTCCTATTTAAACAAAATATTTTTCATACTAGATTTAGAATAATTGAAATCACAATAAAATTTGTTAAAATCTCTACTCATAACATTAAGGGGTTCATTTAAACCATAATTAGTTCTAGATGAAGATGTGTAGAAAAATTCAGGATTTCGAGTAGCTCTTGGACGTGTATTAATGTTGAGTTGACTTAGAATATAAGTTGAATCAATGGATTCCGATAAGAGTTAAAACAAGAATATTACATTATGAACCTCTCTTCTTTTTTCAAGCGATGACATATCAAGAAGATTTAATCGAATTTCATATGGTGGTAAATGTTGCGTGGCATTCCATGGGAGGTTTTTAAGAGCATACAACAAGAAGCGTTTTTCGACACTTTCCAGTTTATTAGTTGCAGTGACATCAAACACAGCTCCAATATTCCACGCAGGACGAACAAGTGCACAGTAAAGTGTTTTAAAAATGTAAGGGTCATGAAACTCTTTTGAGAACCTTTTTATTAGTCCAAATCGTCCCCTCGCATTGCTAGTTATTGTATCAATATGAGGTTTAAACTTTAAAAAAAAGTTTGCCATCAAAAAGAACTCCTATAGGTCATTAAACATTTCCACTCTTTCCATAAGAACATCTACAATGAAATAAAGAGATAAAGCTGTATCACGTCTCCTCGAATAAGTCATTGTCTTGCATTTATCAACGTTAAGGTTCATTCCGTTGTTGGCACACCATTCGAAAACATTATCAATGTCGTGTTGAAAAAAAAGGTATTTATTAGAGTTCTTGAAACCATACAAAACTTTAAAATCATCTGCAAATATCAAAATCTTGCTATAAAGAATAAATATTATGAGGAGAATAGGAGCAGATAAGGCTTCGATGATTTTAGAGATGCAATTTTTAAACTTGACATTTTGGGTTCTGTTCTCTAAGAAAGATGCTATCCAAGTCAATAACCAGTTAGGAAACCCATAATTACTCAGTTTATTTATAAGAAGTGTATGGCAGACTCTATCAAACGCTTTGCTTTAATCGCCATAAAAAACATCAGTTTGTTGACCATCAATCAAGTTTTTATTTGTTTGACTTGTGAACAATCAGGTTTGTGGTAATAGATCGATTTAGGCAGAAACCATGTTGTTTCATGGTTTCTGCCTGAATCCTCTGCAATAGAACTGAATGTGTTTGCATACAATGTTTTCAAATAGTTTTGGATAATTTTCGATAATTTTCAGCCTTGTTTTTGTTCCCACATTTTTGAAGAGATTTCCACAATTCAGGAAATACACCAATTGATAAGGAACAATTAAAAATATGTGTAATGGCAGGAGAAATGTGGGAATTACATAATTTGACAAATACAGACGGAATGTTATCAGAACCAACAAAACTACAGCCACAGGGCCATTTTATCTACTTCTTGAAGCTGTATTAAATATCACACGATTTCATTCGTCGTATGAGTTCTCCATCCCTTCGCATATTATCCTTTATGGCTGTGATGTTGATCTCTAGCCAATTCAAGTTCTCCAATGTTCTCGACTGTTATAGACATTGACGTACTAGATATGGACCGCCAGTCGGTTGAAATGTTCATACAAACAGCCAAGAAAAGTTGTTCCAGCTAAAAACAGTCTAAAAACGCCATCATCTTTTAGTGTTAAATACGTGTACTAATTTCGCCAATAGAATCTAAATGCAAACGATAATATATTAATCTGTAACTAACTCATGGCATAAGGAGTGGATGTGTTTTGTAAAATAAAAGTCGTTTGATAATAATTTAAACCAAAATATTTCAATAGTAAATAATTAATTAAAAAAATCATATCACTGCTACGCAGATTCCCTGCTAGTAGTTGATGGCGCCCCTAGTTATGTTGGAACACGCGTGAAGTTGGCTACTGGCGGTCCATACCTAATACGTCAATGGTTATAGATATATGTATCTGATGGCGTATTTAATTTTTTTTGTTCAGATCCTCGTCTTCGTTTCGTTTCAAAAAACACATATGAGGGTTCGTAGTCTCAACTCTATAAAACTTTTTAAGTTGAAAATCTGTTATTACCTACAAGGTTACTCATGAATTTGTATGATCCCTACACTTTACTCAAAGAGAAGAAAAACCTATTTCCCTACACTTTTTCAAAAAAAATTATCTTTTGCGAAACAATTGTTTTTCTTTCACCAAATTAAACACTTTCTTAATGCAAAGAAATAAAGAAGATTAATATGTAACCTGTCAGCATAAATAATGCCAAATCTTAAAAAAATACTTCATTCAACCCGCAAAGCTTTTCATAATATTTCATTTTCTTAATTAGACTTCAAAAAACATTATCCGTATTGTGTTAAACCCTCTCAAAGCCGGATAATAAAACACAACCCCGAAAAGGATTCTCAACTTCTATACATATTGTCTTATTACCCTTTACTTTACATATATATACAAACACCACAACCAAAACAAAAAAAAAAGATAAAGCACATGTGTATTCAATTTTAAATCGCATTAAATCCACCTCGAAGTCTGAGATAAGAAATATTTCAAGATTTCCTAAAGACTGTAAGAGCATTAAGTTGACATCAGATTACACATTGTTTTTTTATTATCAAAAAGTTTTTTTTTTTTGTCAAAGAGAAAGGCACATCTTTCGCATAAAGGCGTCATTTTAACTGTAGCTACTTTAACTCCACATCATAAGGACTTTTTCGTGCGACTTAGAAAGACGGATTTCCTTATATGTATTCCACGAGTGTTAGATATAATAATCTTTTGATACCACAGCAGTTATTTAAAGGTGGAGATTTATTGTTGTAAATTTTGACGTACAATCTTAAACCCCAAGAGTTAACACAACCACACTTTTGTAGGTATGTAGGAATGCGGGATTTGAAGCAAATAATTAGAAGTATTGCAAGTACCTTACATTCATGTATGTACGTATACTTTGAACTTAAAATGTCTGACTGAGGGTTATAAAAACGAATTTATTTTAAATTGAGCACTTAAAAAAGTCCTTATGACTTAACCTACTGCATTCGGTGATGAAAAGATCTTCGCCACATATCAACAAAAATATCCAAAGGCTTTTAATCTTAAAAACAATTATTGTAGTGCTGCATAAATAAATGTGCATTAGCTAATGGTAAAGTGTAATAATTTTTTAATGACTTCTGGATAGCAAGGCAGGCTAAGAGGATACTAGGGAAGAATTTTTCAGTTACGGTGTTTTATAATTTAACTAGCTGACCCGCCAGACGTTGTTTTGTATCTACCTATTTTTATTATGTATACAGTCAGTGTCTTGATTAAGGATTTTGAAATCAAAAGCAATTAGGTCTAATCAAATGAATGCGAGGGATGAATACATTTTCTCCTAAATATTTCCCTTTAAGAACTGTTGCTTCTACGATATAAGATTCGGCGTCAAGTTCTTCACAGTAAGTCTGTTTTAATTTTTGATTTTTAAATTAAGCAATCGAAATCTGGGTATTTCAGGAGTTCAAAAACTGAGTCCAAAATTCACGACATCATCTTGATCAATGATTTAGTCAACTGATTTGTATGAAACTAAGGCCCTTATTGCGAGTGTCGTTTAACTTTCGATGCGATAAAAGTCGAAAGCATCGATCACTTTTCGTTTTGGTATTGTGTAACTTGATCGACAGAAATACCTATTTTTGTGAATAACCAAAACGCTTATTGTGAATAAACCTTATATTTTGGCATTTGGGGTAGTGCCAGTGATAGTACATGTAGGAAAAAGATACTTTTTAGTCTTAAATTGAGTCAAGAAGTATTTCCAATTAATAGATAAATTAAAACAGAAAACTTTCGAAATCTTGGAAATGTGACGAAAATCATCTAAAAACTGTGTAAAACTGGCTGAATTTTCTTATGATGCAATTATAACGCAGTCCTATCACATGCAATGCTTAAAAATAAGCGTTGAGTATATCTATACTACACTAACTATCAGCTACAAGGCACCTTGTTTGCTGTGTGTCTGTGAAATGACACGAAGATTTTCCTTTGTTCTTTTGTAATATTTTATCGTTGGGAATTTTGTTGGGACATTTCTTAAAATAAGGCCCTAAGACCCGTTTGTTGAAACGATACGTAAGCATTTATGTTCTACTTAAATCCTTAAGGGAAAAAATTACTATTTTAGGATTTATGTAAAACATACATTCTTAAAAATCGTTTCAGCAAACGGGCCTAAATCTATACGCCAATTTGGGATTGAATAATACAATTCAGTACATCGACATCGATATTCTTTGCGGCAAGTATTACGTGATAACGATGATTTTTATTTGCTTCTGGAAATAGATTTTCAATGAAAACCGTTCGTGAATCCACAAATTTACAAAATTCTTCCGAAAAGTAATTAATTCTGTACTTTCACTTTTCCATTTCCAATTTCTAAATTGCTTTGAAGTTAAGCTCTCATATTCGTGGTCAATGACAGTATTTTTACGAGTTTCCACAACGATAATGCCTTTGGCAAGCAATGAGTCTGAAGGAGTATCAGAGCTGTTCATCAGAGTGTGAATTTTGGCCAAAATCATCGAAATTACAAATGTCTTTCTTTGTAAATGATTTTGAGCCATTTACGGTAATGAACAGCAAGCGCAAATAGAAACAATTAACATTCGATGGATGAACCGTGTAAATGCGTCCAAGCGCATCAGTCAAGAACACACCTGAAGAATTTGGAACTGAAACTTCTTGTTTAATAATATCTGCCAAGAAACTTGATCTCTTGTTTGGACCATTTTTTTGATATTTATCGAATTTTCTTCTGAATTTAATAGATTAAAATTTTGTTAGTCCCGTAGTTTGCTACAAGAGCAAGTTCGTGCGACCCAGTTGTGCATTTTATTTGGTTGAAACATGACCCCGAGCCTCCACCTGAAATGTAGTCAATATTTCTTTTGAAGGCCCCTTATTTCTTCATTTCTTTTATTTTTAGACATACATTTCTCTATTTATTTCTTGTCATGGTAGAAGAAATAAATGGAGAAATAAATTTGACGTTTCATTATTTGGCAGCCATTTTCAACCAATTAATTTATGTTTTTGTATTGTTTTGTTGTTATTGTGTGCATATCAAAAATTGAAAAAAACCAAAATCGCATACATTAACATAATTTAATGAAAAAAAACAAAAATTACTGAAAATTGTTGAATCACATGAATTATGCGAATGGACTCCTTGAGGAAATTATCGCTTAGAATGAAATATCAAGAAATATTTCTGTCCACATAGTAAAAAAAATATAAACCTCAAAAATACCCACTGACATAATATCTGAAATAAATATTTCTGATGGAGCCGCGGCCTGAGACCTCTAGAGCGCGAGTTAAAGACATTTTTTTTCTTTTACTTGGTTTAAGCAGCTCGGTGAACACCAGCACTGAGATATACATGTTTACATTTAATTATCAAAAATGGTGCTCGACCTTTTGACGGTTGTTGTTGAGTTGATGTACAAATGTAATGCTTGATGAACACCTGCACTTCGATGAGATAAATATGTTTAAATTTTTCTGAGATCGTGAATACACTGTGATCGATCTTTTTGCTGTTTATTGTTGATGAGTCGAATGTGGTTACGTAGGTATATATAACTCTCGTTGAACACCTGCACTTCGATGTGACAAACATGTTAACATTTATGGGATTATGAATAAACGGTGCTTTGGTGTTGTAGAGACAATGCTGCTAGGTTATGATGTTGTTACAAGTGGGTTATGTAACTCGCGCTGAAAAAAACACAGAATTATAAGCATTTGCGAAAAACAACGTTTGTGTGTTATTTATTTACTCGTTACTCGAAAACTATGATTATTCATAAAAAAAACTTGGATTGTTATTCAACTTTGTTAATGTCATGTCCGATTTGTCTGAAATAAATTTTAGTTGACAGGCCTTTACGCTGGCATCAAACTATAGGTTTTTTCTTTTGATGACTGTGAAAAAAATTTGAAGAGTGTGCATCAATGTTATTTTGGACAAATTCCTGAACTTGACCTTCTGTCAGTAAGAAATTATGGTAAAAGAAGGACATAAATAAACAACAGAAACCACAGCATTATACAAATTACAACCGAAATTTTGAAATTGCAATTTTTAAGGTGTCTGATTTTGGATATATGTTGTTCAGAAATGAATAAATTCTGATAAAAAATCGATTAATCGCTTAACTTAATTCTTATCACAGTTACTTTAGGATTAGCTGCCATATTGACTATTGTTAAAAATCTCACTGGTCGCTGAAAACAAAACAAAATCTGAAAATTTTCCATTTTTTATTGATACTCTAAATTAACAATCATTCTCCCTTATTAATGTATTGTTTTTACAATAACAAAAAAAAAACAATACAAAGCCTTAAAAACGAACATAACTAGAACATCCGATTGCATGTCCCAGAAAATAAATGGCGTCCATGTTCCATATGTAAGCTCTTCAAAACCATGTTATTTTATACCATTGTCCACCCACATATACACTTACCACAAACATTTGTCTGCGGTAATGGTGGCGCTATGGCAAACATGAAATCCTCATAAGTGCAAATATTTTTTTTTTTTTTTTTGCTATACCTAGCCTCATATTTTTAGGATGTGCAAATTTTGGCGTATTTTTTTTCCTGGATTATTGTCTGTTGTGTATTTTTTGAAAAACATTATTCCCTTTGGTTGGCGTGAAGCGTGTTCATTTACACCACAAAGCTTCATCATTATTTTTCAACCCCTAAAGTTAGCAATCATTTGGTAATTTTTGTTAATAATTCCAACATGTATACCATGTTATCGTGGTTATTTTTCGGGAAGGCCGACACTTTGCGGATACTTAAAAATTCTTTACACACGTTATTATTTGGCTGTTGCACGTCACCATTACCTAAATTTTTCACATAAAAGAACTCCTAATGATCGAGTTATTAACATTTTATCCCCATCCCCTTATACTCCGCATTCTGATGCGATTGCCAAAGAGTGAAAATCATAACCTGGTTATCAACTCAATGCCCATCCTTTGTATCATCTATACCTACGCATGTTTGTCCTTTTTCCCGTTCACCGCTAAATGAACAGTCAAATATTGCAAATTACGTATTTTCCGGACCATTGATGATGGGGTGCGGTGGGGTGCATAATGGCGCTTTTGTTCTTTGTTGTTAATTACATTTCGTGTTTGGTTAGATTAAAATTGGGGGGTATGGGGGAACTGGGATTTGTTTAGATTGAGGTTAAGTCATTATGATTCTAAATTTATTGAATTAACTTGGGGTTTTTTGAATTTTCAAATAATCTCTCTTAAGCTAGGGTTGAATGTTTAATATAAAATACTGTGCATACTTTGAGGGATGAAAGAACAATCAAAATGTCGAAAATAATGATATTTCTTTATAATGTACAAAATTGGAATTAGATTTTAGAAGATTGTATGTATAGAATATTGTGGATAGAATTTGATTAAAGTTCCCTTTCTTTTTTCATTATTTTGTCTGATTAAATATACAAAAAATAACATTCTGTTGTAAATTATTCAATTAATATAGAGAGGAACATCATTCGAACAAATGGTTATATTTCCTACGCTTTTTGTGTTCAAAACTTAGATTGGCAATTTCATTCGGTTGAGTTTTTGAATTTACTTTTATTAGAAAAAAAATCCCTAAGGGTAGTATACCTACGTATTAACATTACGAAGGTTCAAAACAAAGTGGAACTAGATCGACATGATTCCTACAATCTTTGAAATCTTAAATTAAATTTCGGTCCGATTTAATATTAAATAAGAGTTAATTGCCATTAACCTTTTTTTTTTTTGTGGTGAGGGTCATTATTGCGGCAAGTAAGCAACGGGAAGTAATTATTTTTTTTCTGCGAACAATTTCGTTAAATAACAGAAAACCTTTTTGTTCTCTTTGGCAGGATGGTGTGGGGAGATACATTTCAATTTTTTTTTTTTTTTTTTCAATTTTAAATTATGTATATTGAAAAAATGTTTAACCGTGTGAGTGGAAACTGAGATTAAGAAAAATTTTAACTTACGTTTAACTTTGTCTTAAATGGAATGCACATCAGTCAAGTTTAAATAACTTATGTACAGTTCAATGTACATTGTACCATTGAGTTTATACACATAGAGAAATCAAGATGGTTTCAAACTCACCAAAGTAGATGTCGCTAAATAAGCATATCGAGTAATTATTATTGCCCGAATTCCTTGCAACGCAAATTACTCAAATCTAACTGAACAAAATTCTTCAGCATACATTTGTATTTGTTTTTCTTTATTTCTCTTGCCGCCTTTCAACTCAAGAATAATCGCTACAAGAGTAAAAAAAAAACAAGTCGACAGTATAACCAAATCCTACGATCAGCGTTTGAAACATACACATCATTTCTCTATGTGTATAAATTCAATGATTGTACATACTACAAAGGTATTGTTATTATTACATTATCTTTGTAAGTGTATATTTGGTATGTTTCGTCAAAAATGTTTGACAAATTAACATTAAGCGGTGGTTTATTGTTTATTCCGACTTTTTTCTTTTCGCATTTTTTTTTATTTAGCATTTTGTTGTTTCGATAGATATTTGATCTAAAAAATGTACATACAAAAATATTTACGGCCATTTTTAGTTTTACAGTTTTATGCTATTTTTCATCATGAAAATTATAGTCTTAGTATTATAAGGCATATGGGCAAAATATTAAAGTTTATTTTTCGTTTAAATAATAAATATAAACGCAAAATCGGCTGAACCAATTTGCTTCAAATTAGATATGTAAAGTTTATAGACTATTTCTTAGAAGAGAAATTAATTTTGTCATTGTAAAAACGCTTATTTATCCCGAAAACAGCTTTAACGATTTACAAAAAAAAAAAAAGAGAACGACTGTGTCGCATGAATTTTCTCTTGGGGCAAGTAAACTTCGTGTTGACCACTGAGAAATTCGTCAACTTTTCACTGTTGACAATAAGGCACTCACAAAACATTTTTTCAAAATGTATTTATTGTTTTCAACAAACATGGAATTTCAAAACAGAATTTAAAAAAAAAATGTTTTTTTCCAAAAATGTTTAGTGCAGTAATATTAAAGTTTAACAAAACTTTAAGAAAATAGAATTTCGTCGAAATCGGTTAAGACAAAAGACATCACCGTCGTCTACAAATTAATCATATCAAATTTTATCAAAATCGATGGAATTTTTTCGAGAAAAATTAATCTATATGATAGGTACCGTTGTTTTAAGATCTATATAACAAAAATAAGAACATTGCCCGGGCATATTACCTAAGGAAACTTTTAAGCAAGTTTTAAGTAAATCTGCTCAACTGTTAAGGCTGTAGGTGTTGATACATACGGGTGCCTATTGTTTAATTTTTTCATCTTTCTTTTTGTTATTTCGTTTTTGTCACAATTATTTCGGTTCATTTCGCAAAACCCATCTTGTCTTCCTGATCATTTTGCCACACAATTACTTCGCATTTTCTATTTAATCTTTCATACATGTTTTGCATTTTCGTTAAGAGTACAATAAATTCTTCAGCCTTGATTTATTTCGTTAAAATGTTTATTCGCATTTTGTCACAATTAAAATCTAAATTTGTTGTTTCTCAATAGATCACTTTGTCCTCAGTAAGAATATGTTTGATTGTAAAAATGTTTTAAAAATAGGTATTATTTTTGTAAAGAATTAAAAACTATTTTCGTAATATTTATAAACCCTGTACGTGAATTTATTATTTAGTCATTTATTTAAATACAATTATTACTTATAATATTTCATAAAGGCTCTACATTGATTTAAAACATTTGTTTAAGTTCGAATGATTTTTTTTTTTCTGTTTTTCTTACATTTGTTTTCTGTTTTTTTCACATTATTTTTTTTTTTATTAAAATTTGAATATCTATTCTATTATTATTTCGCTATCTTTGATTTTTATATTTTAAGACCCAAAAGACGCCAAAATTCGGGCGAATTTTAACGCCTTTAGCCTTTTAAACATCTACAAATAAAAAACCAAACAAATGCTGACGAAATAATTGAAATCGAAGTGAACAAAAACGAAATAATCGAAAAATGAAACAATAGAAAACGAAACAAACAAAATGAACTGAAGACGATATATTCAGAAATCGTAGAATTATCGAAAAAAAAGTAATCTAAGCCAACGAAAAATTAAACAACAAAATTCAAAACCACAAAATGCGAAACGACTTATGCGAAACAACAAAAAACTAAATGAACAAAGGGGAAACATAGCCATACCCTTTTCGCAATTTTCATTTTTAATTTTTTTTTTTTTTTTTTCATTTTTCAGATTTATATTTGAAGTTAGAATTTTTTTATTTGTTCTATTTTTACTTGGTATTTTGGTTTTTTTGTTGTTTTTTGTTTGGCAATTTATTGTTCAGTTTTTTTTTTCATTTGGCATTCCTCTTGAAAATTTTCACTTAATTAAATTATATGCCTTAAAATTTCGCGCGTCAGTATGTATGTATGAGATATGAAAAATGCGAAATAATCCTTAACGTCATAACATTTAAAAAATGAAACGTATATTGCAAAACGTGGAATGCTATAAACAACAAAATGCTAAATAAAGAAATTGCGAAAAGAAAAACGGCGAAATGAACTACCGCCAAACGATAATTTGCCGAACATTTTTGGCGAAACATACCATACCAAACAAACGAAGGACAGAATAGCTGAAAGATCTATTTAGCTTAAACGAAATAATTTATGAAAGTGTTTATTTTATTTATGCCTACAATTATCATCAACTTTAGATAGGTACAATTTGTGTACATACGGTCATTGGCAAAATTATTTGCACAATACCAAAGACCGCCAGCACTGCTCCAGCTGACGTGAAAATCAATTATATTTTAAGAAAAACGTTTTTGTTAGACATACGACACTTTTTATTTGAAAATGTATAAACTCACCATTATGAACGAAGCAGAGCCCCATCTGAGCTCGCAGATTTATTAACTTTTATGTTTGACTAAGAAAACAATAATTATAAATAATAATGAGCGAATGTAACTTATACTGAGCAAATAAAGAATATTGTATATACACCGCGGTCCGGAAACTTTTCCCGTAAAAGATCGATGGTTTCATTGCTTGTGTGGCACGTAGCGCCGACTTGTTGAAATTTCAATGCGTTGTTGAAGCGTGTATCGTTCCATTTTTATTAATGGCGTAGTTTCTACTTGTCAAATGTCAAAAAATGACAGCTTCAAAAGTGACAGCTACCGATATAGCGGGCTATTCAAAATAACACCTCTTATTGGAAAACTCTTTATATATTTGCGCAATGCATGTTTTATATCATATCTCTTGAATTAAGTGGCATTACAATTTAATATTTTACATATATTTTTTATAATAATTAAATTTTATTATTTCTTCAAACAATTACAACAGCAAAAATTATCAAAATGCAGTATATAGGTAACTGTTAAAAAGATAAAATAGAAAAAAGGCGAAAAATGTTTGCTTTGTGAAATGGTCTATAAATCTGTTTTCAACATTTTTTTTATGTAAAATGAAATACAAAAAAAAAGTCTTCGACTCCTAAAACATAACAAATAAATTTTGATTTTTATTTTGTTTTTAACTTTTGAAATATAAAAGACACATTAATAAAGTGAGTATAAAAAAGATAAACAATTTAGTTTTCTACAAGTTTGTATTTGGCTAATTTTCTGTTGGACTAATTGGCTTTAAGACTATCAAGATATTTTCAAAATCGCGACCTTAGTATACGACCATTAATCCCAAAAAATGTTGTTTGATAATCAGGTAAAATCCCTGTACAAGATTTAAAAAAAATTCCACTTAAAGCGCAAAATGCACGTTCAATTTTCCTTTTTCCTGTATAATTCCATTTGTGCAAATAATTTTGCAACTTTTTTTTTGATATAACCAAACTTTTGCTTACTTAATTTAATAATTCATAAATAAATATGTAAAATATTAAATTGAAGGAAAATCTTTAACACCACTTTATTCAAGAAATATGATATAAAAAATGCATTTTGTGCAAATAATTTTGCCAATGACTGTATAAGTTACATTATGATAGTATGAAAACACATTATTAACTTTATGTAATAACATAAAAACTATATTGAAACTTCTTTAATATATGAAATAGGGTACTTCAGTAAAACAAAAAATTCCATGGGTAACAAATTAATTTGAGATTTAAAAACTTAACAAAAATTTACATTAAAATAAAAAAAAAAGTATTCTTCAAAACCCAAAATAATTTTTAACCCCTATTTCTAGTTGATTAGTTTAGAAAACTCTTTAGCAATACCTAAGCTTAAAATAAAGCAAAAATTTAAGTGAATTTTTTATTATTTTTAAAAAGTTAAGTTTTGTTGTTTGTATATTAATAAATTTAAAAAAAAAAATAATATCTTGAGTCGTTTTAGTGAAAAGATATCTTTTAGAGGTTATACGGCGACTTTATTTTTATAAAGTGCATCTTTTTACACAAATGGGTGAATTTTTCCCCAAAAAAATTGCGACTTTTTTTAATTAATTCAAAATGCGACCTTTGTTTCCTTAAGTACGACCTCCAATATGTGACCTCCCAAAAGTGTTCAGCGGTAACACAGATTGTTTCATGCTAAAGTTTTGAGTTGATCACGCGAAGTGCTCAAAATTTTTTTCGGTGTAGAACAAACACACACACAAGTGAAGGTCTTTATAAATTTTTTAACATCGATTTTTGTTTTTCCTGATTGGTTATCCTAATTGCTTACAAATAACCATAGTCCCTTACTTTATAAATTAACATATTTATTCAAGCCCACTCTTATAAAGAAGATAAATGGTTCTTCATATAAACAGAGAATACCTATTGTTTGCATTTGCAATCAGTTCACATTCCACCCACAAATCAACGTTTAATGAAATCATTTTCAATTGACTAATTTTCAATCATTTATCCTTTCTAAATGAAATGAATATATTTGTTTATCAATTTTTTTTTTTTTTTTTCATTTCCAGTCGACAACCCTGAACAATCAATTTCCTGATAAATTAAGGACGATATCCATCCATTCCAACATCCGCATCAATTGCGACCAAAACAACAACAACCAAAAAAAAGGGGTTTCCGACATCTCCCTATATCCATGATAAATAAAATTTAAAAGAAAAAGTCATCACATTCTTTGTATTGATTTTTTGAATATAAAAAACATTTAGTAAAAAAAAACCCTCATTACAAGCAATAACTGAGAACTAAGACCGTTGTAGTGAATAAAAAAAAATCATTATTATGATAAATGGATTTAAGATTGAATCCCAAGATAACAAACACGAAACCAAACGAGCAAAGTATATATATGTACCCTCCCCTTCCATAGAAGACATCAGAACGACCCCATAATTGTGACAACCCCACACCAAGCATCCAGCCAGCCGAAGACATCATTTTAATGATCTTTCATAAATGGATACAAAGGCACAGCCATATAGATACAACATAATCGCATTCACCATTAGATACTCAGATACTCAGATACATCAGCAACCACGAAGGAGGCAAAACAACATTAGTCAAAGTAGTGAAAGTATCATCTTCATTATCGTCTTTGCTGCCACAACGACGGCGAGTGTAATTGGCATTATAGAGGCCGCAAGCGACGACATAATCATTCCCATTAAATCACCGACACCGCCTCTACCGCCGCCGCCACCTTTGGAACGACAACGACAGGCATTTCAAAGATTTCACGTGAATAAAGAAAATTATTATTTCAACTAAACGAAGAGCGGAACTCATAAATAATAGTGAGAGCAATTGCGACACGAAAGCACATAAAACACAACCCACAACTTGGACAGCTATGGGGTCATAAGAGAACGGTTTAAGTGCACAAGCGCGTTCCGCTGTCCTGACCCTGATATCGTCCATTGAGCAAAACACCACCCACTCACTTGCCTGCTCTCTGAATGGATTCGTTTAGAATCAGTGAGGAGGAATTCGCCAACGCTGCCGACGCTGCCGCAGGGACGCACCATTATAACATATCCACGCCACCGCTGGCTTTCCTGCTACAAACCATTAACACAGCAGTGGACGTGGGAAAACAACTGCTCGAAGAGGAAGAATTATCGCCGCTGTTGGCATACTCGCCACACATTTCAAATTTCACCACTCTAATCACGTCCATTACGAATAGCAGTCCCGAGACGAGTTCAGGAAGTGTAACTAGTGTGGTATCAAGTTCCCTTGGACCGCTGCTCGATGGTTCATCTAACTTCGAATTCGATGGTGAGGTTGAACTACCACCACTCAAGACTATCATCGTCAGTCTTATTCTGCTGGTCGTGATCCTGGGCACGGTTGTAGGCAACGTCCTCGTCTGCATCGCTGTATGCATGGTGCGGAAGCTGCGACGACCGTGCAATTACCTACTTGTATCATTAGCTCTCTCTGACCTGTGTGTCGCCGTTCTAGTCATGCCCACCGCTCTACTCTATGAAGTCCTCCAACAATGGAACTACGGCCAGCTCTTCTGTGACATTTGGGTCTCATTTGACGTGCTCTGCTGTACGGCGTCAATCTTAAACCTGTGCGCCATCTCAGTCGACCGTTATCTAGCGATCACAAAACCCCTCGAATATGGTGTCAAAAGAACCCCTCGCCGAATGATGCTCTGCGTGGCGCTGGTATGGTTAGCAGCTGCTTGTATATCACTGCCACCTTTGTTAATACTTGGCAACGAGCATATCGGTGAGAACGGTGAACCCATCTGTCGAGTGTGTCAAAACTTCGCTTATCAAATCTACGCCACTGTAGGTTCCTTCTACCTTCCGCTGTCCGTCATGCTCTTCGTCTACTACCAGATATTTCGTGCAGCCCGCCGCATCGTACGTGAGGAAAAACGTGCCCAAACACATCTACAAAATGCTCTTAATGGTGCCGCACAGCGCTCAGAGTTGTGCGGTAATGTTGGACCCCGACACAGTGGAAACTCGCTAAGCACGTCAACTTGTGGTGGCGGAACCTTAGTGAGTGGCAGCAGTAACTTGCTGGGCTCACCGCACCAAAAGAAATTACGGTTTCAATTAGCCAAAGAGAAGAAAGCCTCAACCACATTAGGAATCATCATGTCAGCGTTTACGATTTGCTGGCTACCATTTTTTATACTTGCACTAATTCGACCGTTTGTCGAGAGCGAAACAATCCATATTCCCGAGGCTCTATCTTCATTGTTCCTATGGCTAGGTTATGCCAATTCACTACTAAATCCGATAATCTATGCCACGCTGAATAGGGATTTTCGTAAACCCTTCCAGGAAATACTCTACTTTCGGTGTTCCTCATTAAACACAATGATGCGAGAGAATTACTATCAAGATCAATATGGAGAAGCACCATCTCAAAGGGTGGTTCTGGGTGGTGAGGGTCACGGAGCACGGGAGAGTTTCCTCTGAAAGTCGATGTAGGGCTTATTTTCTAGAACCTGAATGTAAGTTAAATATGGAGGTAGAGGAAACATCAGTTTGGAAAAGAAAATAGTGGTATCGTTACATAAGTAAAAGGCGTGCTAACAAATCATTGTAAATTTTTAATATATATATATATATACAAAATCCGATGTTACCTAAGATAGTATTATATTTCTTACTATAAAACATAAGATGTTACAAAATGAAAAAAAGCTGAAACTTATTTATCTTAGAGTATTTTATAATGTAAGAGTAGTGTTTTTTGAAAAATATTAAAAAGTGTATAAATATGTGGTTCTTTCTTATTTCCTTTTAGTTTAAGTTTAGTTTTTTAAAAGTTAATTCAACTTATTGGTTTCGGAATACCTACACATATATATATATTGATATTGTTAAACCTATAACTATAGTAAAATAGAAATATAAAGAATGTTGTTATGAATGATCATAGAGCTTATATGGCTTTAGTTAAATTTCTGTTATAGTTAAAAGCTTATTTTAATTTTAGCAGTTTTTCAGTACGATTCTGAATGTTGTTTTTAAAGTCTGTTTTTTTTTTAAACTTTTCCGATTTTTAGAATTTTTTTTAATAAGATAGAGCACCCTCCGACAACTTTAGAGAAAAATTTGTATACCTAGTTCCTAATTTTTCTTTTTTTTTTTCAATTATTAAATGTGATTTTAAAATTTAGTATCTTTCCAATATTTTGACGAAGTTTGAGATTTTTTAAAAATTTATTTTTAGTTTAATAAAGGTTTTGTAAAAAAAGTGGAGAAGTGTCTAAGGTTACCCAAAGCGGGACACCCTTAAACAGTACATTAAATTAAGCACACTATATTTACTAATTAGCAACCAAGTCACTTCACTGTCCTCCTACAAAGTGATCACAACACGTCCCCACGTGCAATAATTTTTTTCGCAAAAAAACAATTTATATTTAATAAATTTTTAAATGAAAACATAATTAAAGTTGAAAATTTTGTTTTTCGATTTTGTATCAAATGTGACTCATTGACGTTGAAAACCATGGGGCGTTAAACCGAAACAATAAACGATCGTCGTTTTGCAGATGCTGTCCTTATTATATCTTTTTAGAATAATAGAGGGAACTTTAGTGAAACGACGATAGTTCAATCGTTTTAATTTTACGCCAACTCTTCCAGGTATAAATTGAATGCAGTTAATCAAATGCGATACATTGGATTTTCTTATAATTTTTCATAGGTGCCCCGTTGGGTGATATTCCCAACTTTATAATTTGTTATTATTATACCACCTAGCACACAGTGTGAGCTTATTTCTTCCTTTGGGACTGCAAGCACAGACCAAAAACTCACTCACTCTCCATTTCAACTTTCAACTTTTAAGTTTCTAGAACTTCCATTTAAGACTGGCTTTTCGGACTAGAACTTACTCTATTTTTTTGGCGAAAGCATCAAACCACGGATTTATACCTGGTAGGTGTGCCTTCCCTTTGAACGGGCCTAGCCTCATAAAGATCTAGTGTAAAGTTAATTGGTCGACACTCAGTCCAAATGGAACCACCCAACACACAGTGTGAGCTTAGTTCTTCCCTTGGGACTGCGGGCACAGACCAAAAACTGAACCCCTTAGCTTAACAGTCACTACCACTATATCACATAAAATTAGGTCAAACGAGTTATGGTATCAAAACGGCGCTTTTAGGTTTCTTCGGAACAGTTGTTCTGCGAAACCGCCATTTTACCTACCTACCTATAAACAAAGAGAGATATTTCAAATTTATAAAAAAAGAATAAATCTATAATTATTATTGTATTCTTAAAATATCTTCTTTTCAAAATACTATTGAAAATAAAATTACAAAAATCTTAGAAAATTATAACACATTTAGCCCAAATCTCTTCTGTCTCCTACTTTGGAAGGCTTTGCTGCTAAACTGCCGAACTTTTTAACATGTCGCACAATTTAGTACAAAAGTGTCACAATTTGAAAATCTTAGTTTTCTACAGAAGGTGAAAAATCATTTTGGCATAGATGGATCAATTAAAACTTCAATAAAAGATTTTATAGTAAAAGAAAGAGACTATGAACCACAGATAAATATTATTTGAATCAATTTTTTGTATTAAAGAAATGTGATACTTTTGTTAAAACAATTTTGAGTTGTTACACATTTAAATTGTCTTTTCCTTTTTTCAAAAATACTTGATATGAGGTGCAAGTACAATAAGGCAAGTCTTGAATTCGTGCAAAAAAAAATAACTATTAAACATGACATTACGATGATAGGGAAGTCAAAAAAAGTGGGACTCGAAATCATTTCTGTATGTCAGTCTGTCTTTATGTCTGTCGTTAGCACTTGCAGCCTAAAGGTTTGGGCCGATATCCTTAACATTGGTATATATAAGGTTCTTAAGGTGATGGTAAGGAGTTTATTTGTTTTGGAATTTTTGTTCTATAGGCCTAAAACTAACAGTACCTGCCATATAACTGTTATGAAAAAGGTTGTTTTGACCAAACAATTTTGATAAAAATTGACATGAGCTATGATTTATTTATACATATTTTTAAATTGAATCGTAATACGATTTGAGTGCTTAATCTGTTATTGTGGTTATAGAAGTAGTTTGCTGGTTTTGTTGATTTTGATCCGACAGTTGTATAAGCTGTTGGCTGCCGTCATAAATCTTCCTATAGTCTCATTAAATACATATAGCTAAATAGAATCAAAAACGCTGAAAAATAATAATTTCCAATCCCACAACCTAAAGTGTCAAAACTCAAAATATTACTGTACATGAAAATATTCGCCACATGTCAGCTGAAATACTTATTCAAAAATTAAGTCCTAATGTCCTTATTCAAACATAAAATTCGAAAATCTTTAATAAATCATCAAAGCTGACACAACTCTAAGGGCTAGTAGCTCTGGTTAAATTTAACCATTAGCTGGTAACATTGGAAACACATGCACAATCTATGGTTAACAACTGTAATAACCAATGTTTACACATAACCAGAGCTGAAAAAACTGGCCCTAAATCCAATCAAACTAAACTGGCTTAATTCAAAATAAATCAAAATTTGTTTTACTCTTCACACAACAAATATGTTCTATGTTAAAATATATCAAAGTTTTATTCAACTAAAATGATACAACTCAAAATAATGCACTTTTTGTTTATCTTGGAAGAGCTGCATGCTACGAAGATTAGGTTACAACTCAAGATTGTTCACTTCTGACGGGGGTGGTTTGACCTCTTTTGAAACAACAAAAATGACATTATATTATATGTTACAACTAACGCTCGTATCTGTACTGTTTTTCGCAGTATTATACTGTTTTTTTCAAAAATACTGCTTTTATTTTGAGATATACAGAACTTCAAATCAGCAGTTTTTTGAGCTTGTGAGCAAACGTGAATGACAGTGGGATATTTTCATCTTTACATTGTTAATCTCCGAGTAGGAAATTTGCTACTCAATGAAAAATTTATTGATGAAATTTATACCACTTTTATATATGAGATGAAGTTCTCTGATTTCACTCATTAAAAGTAATGCAAACAGTCAGTGGTTCGTCATTGGCATCCAAAACTCAAAGGAATTCAATAATGATTGCAATAATAATTGCTTCAAAGGACAAGTACGAAGCAAAAACCACAGGAGATATTAAAATGGAAAGTGAAGACGATTTAATTTGCCTTTTTTCATGTTTTAAGGAAATAAAATAAATAAAAATTAAAAAAAATGTACTGCGAAAAATACTGTTTTTTTTATCGACATACTGCTATTTTCAATTTTTGAGGAAAAAGTACTGTTTTTCGTACAAAAAAGATACGAGTGTTAGTTATAACGGAAGACATAATGTAGATAGGTTATTGCAGATTTGGTAAATATCAGAAGAAGTAGTTTAAGGAACAGTTTTTAGTTATAATTCAAATATCTCATTTTTTTAGTTGTGACGCTTTTGCAATACATGTGCGGTTCATAATGAATGACTTAGACACGTTCACAATTTTTTACAGAATTTTTAAATATCTACTTACAGAGATAATGGTGACTGTCAGAGGTTGACGGAGGGTGTGAGCTCTACTCTACTTACGGAATGCATTTTTATTTTTTCTTCAAAAATAATAAATAATGTCTTTTTATTAAATTTTGATTTGAATAATTAAAATAGCTAATGTTGGACTTAAGAACAAACTTCACGGTTCTCTGAAGTTATTGACAAATAATTCCTTAAAAAAATCACAAGTCACTAGAATTCCGCTAGAATCAATATGAAATAGTATACATATATAGCGTGCAAATATTTCTTGTAAGCTCGGACTTCCTAGTTGATACGTATATAATTTTCACTTAATTTTTGTTATCGTTTGACTATAATATTGTGCATGTGAACTTTAACGATTTTGTTAAGCTGCAATAAGTTCAGAAAGGAAGATTTATTGATTTAGCTAAAAGAAAAAGATCACGCACTTGTTTCGATCACCTTTTGCATTTGAAGAGTTTATAGCTGACTTCTTCTTCTTCTTGTCTAGGCATTCACAGAATTGATTTCGGATTCGTATGCGAATAGATTGAAATCTTTTATAGTTTTGTAGTAGATGTTTAGACTACAAGTGCTGATAGATGTAGGGCTTCAAATTGTTTTTTTATTTTTTAATCATCATTGGCTTCTTCTCTTAAATTGAGCTTTTCGTTTTATTTTCCTAAAGCAAGTATTTTTTTGATTCTTTTAGAGTTAATACTTCTCAAAATTTTAGAAAATAAAGAAACCATTAAACAAATTTTATAAAACTTTAAATCAAAATAATACTCTTGAGATCTTAGTAAAAACAAAAAGAAAACTTTTTTGTAGAAAAAAAATCTAATTTGTTAACGTGAAAGAAATTTTAAGTAATTTTTTTTTTTCTGTTTAAATGATTTTATAAACCAAAATTTTTCCATGTTACTGAAGATTCTTCCATAACTACTTTACATGTAAAATAAATCTAAAAAAAAATGAGTGTAAAAATAATTAAATAAAAAGTAAGTGTAATCAATCAGTATAAGTACTTGAATGTTAAATGTAAGTATAAATAATTGTATATTATTAAGAAAATAATATATAATTCTTATTTAGAATATTCAAAGGAATAATATTTGAACAATAATATAATTTTGTTATTTTATACATTATGTATAATTTATTCAAAAAAAAAACTACATTTCAAACAGTAAATCAAATTGAAATATAAAAAAAATCAAAAGTTTCTATTAAATTAAAATTTAAATGCATTAATTTAGTTGTGTAAGTATAAAGTCACGTCTCTCTGTGATACTGGAAAAAAAAATATTATTAGAAAAAAATATTAAACAAACAAAAAGCAAAAGTAAGATGACTTAAAAAATTAAACAAAAAAAAACACTATTTAAACAAAAGCAAATATTTTCATAAACTATTAAATTATATACACGATAAATATTAATTAATATATTAAAAATCTGATGCAGTTTTATGCCATCAGTAGCTCAAAATATTTATTATCTATAATTTTGTTTTTTTCTTATGAAAATATATATTTATAAAATATTTTGTTATTTAGTTTTAATGATGCTATGTTTCAAATTTGTTATTGACTCGAAAAAAATGTTAAGCATAAAAATAATTAATTTAATTTTCCTATTCTATTGTAAACATAAATTTAAATGCTGTTTAAAATAAAAAACTCTCTTAAGTAATACATTTTTATACTTTTGTAGAGCTATTTGAGACAATTTTAAAATAATTTGTTATGTAGGAAAATTTTATGTAAGTTTTATTAGAAATAACAAATATGAAGTAAAATTCGATTAAAAAAATTTAATTACTGTATGAAAATAAAATTGAATAAATAAAACAAAAGGCAAAGCTATGAAGATTGTAAAATCGCAATGATTGTGTTTTTTATTCTTCCTAAAAAAATTGTACCAAACATTTTTTGACTTAAGTATTACAAAGCAAACAAACAAAACATTAAGAGTAATATAGTAGAAAAAATACAAAAATTGATAATAAAAAAAGAATGGTGAAATATATTTAAAAATTAAAAAAATATAATTTTGTTTAATTTAAAATTTGTTAAAAAAAAATACTAAGAATAAAAATGCATTGTATGGAGTTACAGGAATTAATATTCCTTTGCAATCAAAAGATTTGAAGAGACCATTTAATTCCCAAGACAAATATCCAATTTCATCAAAATACTTTTAAAAGCATTTTAGTCAAATTTTAAAAATCAGAAAAATCGGAACCAAACAAGGATTTGTATTCACCAAACTTGGGTCTCTTTCATTAGAGTAAACGAGAGGAGAGCATATCTATCGAACAATTTCTTTGTCTTGCATTTTTAAAATGTATTTGGAACTAAATGGGACTTAAATTTATTGGCCCTTTTGAAAGTGAATATTATTGGTGCAAATTAAAAACGGCATTTTAAGATTTAACAATCCAATAAATATTTAAAAGTGTTTCGAGAACATAAGAGTAAAGGTTTGGTTGAAAGAATGAAAGAGAATAGAGTGAAAGAAGTTATAGGAAAATCTGTGCGGATAAAATATTAAACATCAATCATTTATTACATATAAATAATTGTATGATATCAAGAAAAACTGAAACGAGGAAAATAATAAATATTCATGTTCTTACACTGCAGTGCCGCACTGTAAAACAGAAAATGTGCATGTGCACATCAAATGAACATCAAATTAATTCAAATTCAGATTTTATTTAACCGGAAATTCATCGAAATAGCTTTCACCACAAAATAAATATGCAATTAGATAATTTATTCAGACTAAGCAAAGACACGAATCTGAGGTGTGGCAACGAGACATTTATTCTTATATTTCACCATTTGGAATATCGTAAAATTATGGTAAAATTAAAGAGGAGAAGTGGAGAAATACTGGCATTGAAGGTTGTGATAGCAGATAAAAGAAGATAGCCAAGACACCAAAACTGTTATAATTCAATCGCAGTAAGGTGAAGCTTTCGTTTGAATTTGAAAAGAAACAGTTAAAAGACGTTAAACGATTCATAAAAATTGGGAGGAAAGTATTTTCAAGAGTTAGGTAAATATTAATTTTAGCTCACTGAAAGTTCGCGGTGAGTACCTACTGTACTGAATTCAATAATAATCCTTAAATTAAACAAATGTCATGTGTTAACAACCGCGAAAACCTTAAAAGTTAAAAGTAATATAAATATCATACAATATAATGAGCACATGGAAAGTTGACCCATGATGCCATTGCGTTAAGTAGGAGAATGCGTCAATTAAGATTTAGTTCATGCAAAATTCGTGTAGCCGGCACAAAATAAATGTCACACAGTTGTAGGAAAAGCATCTTTTGAATAGCTCGATGGAATCATTCTTTTATAACAGTGTTTTGTTCGTCGGGACTCTCAAGGGGTCGCCAAGCAAATGTTAGGGGGCCGTCAGTTTCAAAATAGAAATAAATAGATAAAACGCGGTTCATTTCTTGTTTCATTTAAAGTCATTTTAAAATATCAAGTTATTGAGTTATTTTAAAAATCCGTTTTCAGTGTGATGGACTTCAGAGGGGATCATGACGAAATCTAGAATGCCAAAAATCTCGAATGCCGAAAATCTCGAAAATAAAAAAAAAAATATCTAGAACGCAAAAATCTCGAATACACAAAAATCCAGAATTAACAAAAATCTCGAAAGACTCTATCTAGAAAAAAATCTCGAAAAAAAATAAAAATTCGAGATTTTTTTTTTGTATTTTTATCAGTTAAAACTCAATAAAACACAAATACATCAGTTTACCCAATATTTTATTTTCTGAGCAAGATGTTCTTACAGTTTCATTGACAATGTGTGTAGATTTGTAACTGTTCTCACAGGTGCATGAGTAGCAATGTGCAATTGTATGATTGATAACTTTACTTGTCAACTTTAAGTTTGTTAAGGAGAAGTAAGTTATCCAGAATGTATGTTTGAATTTTTGAGACAATTTAAACATTGTCTCAAAAATTCAAACATACATTCTGGATAACTTACGCGCTGGATAATATTCGCGCGAATTTTAAACATTGCCTCAAAAATTCAAACATACATTCTGGATTTTTGCATTCGAGATTTTTTTTTTTAGATTTTGGCATTTCGAGATTTTATTTTCTAGATTTTTGTTTTCGAGATTTTTTCATTCTAGATTTTTGTTTTCGAGATTTTCAAATTCGAGATTTTTACTTTCTAGATAATTAATTTCTTGATATCGTGGTAGACCCACTTCAGAGGAATAATTAATGATTGTGCCGCTAAAAAAAACACTTAAAGTGTTCAATTTATTTTTTTCATTTTATTATTTGAAAGGACCTCCATTTTTCTTCTTTAGAAGCCTAATTAACATTCCTAAAGAATAACTTAGATCCCTGCTCACTAACCCTATTTTTTGACTTTTTGACAATAAAATGGAATAGACGAGATGCAAAAAAAATTACATTAAAAAAATAAAAATTATATGTATTTGGTAGATTTTACTTTATGTCTAGTTATACAAGTTCAATAAAATCTAACTCAAATTTCATTATTAGCGCACTATTATACTGTACTGTGTACACCTCAACCTAACATATATGGCATTTTAATGTTTTTATTCTTTATTTGAATGTACCTTTGTGTGGTTATACAAAAATATTATACAACAAATCCATTCAATACATCACTGAGAAGATCATTGTTTTTTACATACAATACAAACTGACATATGTCAAAATTCATAAATTTTCTAAACCGCTATTTGAAGTTTTTCATTACTTTAAAGGCTCATTTAATTTTTTAATTTCAATGTGTAACAAAGTTTGAACAAAAAGCGTTTTAAAAAGAAAAAAATGTTGACTTATGTCATTTTGCATCAAAATAGCTACATATTAAAAAAAAAATTAGTGTTTAAAAAGTGTCGTTTAGTTTTGAAATAAAATCAGCAATTTTAATCGTCAAAAAATATATTTTTTTATTAATAACTAAAAATAAAAAACTCGTTTTATATTTACACATAAAACAATAAAGTGACACTTTTTAAAGTAATCAAAATAACTTTGCAGTTCATAGAACTAGTTTCCTTCCAATGTAAAATGACTTAAAGCAATTTAAAACATTTTACCACGAAAATAATTAAGTACAATTTGGCAGTAAAATAACACAAAACGAATAGTGTCACTTTTCCAGAAACTAATTCATCATGATTTCATATTTTTTTCAAGGCAAAGTGCTACAAATGAAAAGTGTCGAAAATAAAAAAAAACCTACTTACCGGTCTTACATTTTTCTTTTGGGACTTTTTTCTGGAAACAAGAATAGGGATGTTTCCTTAAATGCGAAACGACACTTTAACGCCCTTGCGCTATTAGTTTAAGAGTTATAGCATTGAGTTTATACACATCAAGATGGTTTCAAACTCACAGAAGAAGATGTCGGTAAATGAGCATACCGAGTAATTATTATTTCCATAGTTCTCTGTAACGAAAAATACTTGAACCTAACCGAACAAAATTCTTCTGCATACCTACATTTATATTTGTTTTTCTTTATTTCTCTTGCCTTTTAACTCAAGAATAATTGCTACAAGATAAAAAAAAACAAGTCGATAGTAACGACATCCTACGAACAAAGTTTGAAACTTACACATAATTTCTCGATGTGTATAAACTCAATGGTAAAACTCATTCTTATTCACACAAAAGTTGAGTGAATCTCATTTTTCAAGTTTTTTCAAATCTTTTTATTCTCACCAAACTTAGGACCAGTTGTACAATCGTGGTTCAAGTATTTAACCCACCGATTTTGACAGATTAGCTATGGAAATCAGTGGTTTAAAAATTTTAACTACTTTGAACCACGATTGTACAACTGGTCCTTAATGTTTGCTATTAAAAGACGAGTGAACTTACGCACTCGATTTTTATTCACATCTCCCAAAATGTCTACATTTTGTGTGTAACAGTGCGGTATTACAGTGTTATTTTGTACATGAATATCCGCTATTTTTCTTAAATCAGTCTGATACATTTCTCCTTCTTAATGCAATGGCATGGGTCAATTCTCCGTACTAAAAATATATTTTATTTTATGTCAAGTTATGAAAATTTGTCTGCTCATTATTGCTTGCTTTAAGTTCGTTAAAATTATTATTAACCTAACATTTTATTAAAATAATTTCCTGCCAATTTTTTTTGAATTCACCTTCACCTTGCTGCGATTGAATTATAACAGTTTTTGTGTCTCGGCTAACTACTTTTATCTACTACCACAACCTTATGTGCCAGTATTTCTCCACTTAATCTCTTTTTTTACGATAGTGGTGAAATATATTAATATCATGTTCCGTTTCTGAAGTATGATTTATGTCTTTGCTAAGTCTGTATAAATAAAAATTGGAAATTTATTTCGTGGTGAAAGCTTTTTCCATGTACTTTGTTAAAATATAAATATCGAGAAATTATTATTTTCCTTATTCCCTGTAACGAAAGACACTCAACCCGAACCGAAATAAATTCTTCTGCATACATTTGTATTTGTCTTTCTTTATAGTAAATTTACTCAAGAATAATTACTACAAGAGTGAATGAAAAACAATTCGATACTAACGACATCCTATGAACAGTATTTATATGTATGTATGTATATAAAATTGAATAGATATTTTTCTATCCAGCAATTTTCTAGTCTTCTGAGTAATAAGTCAAGCATTATGGCTTGCGTGTGACCACCCACTTAAAATCATGTATAGAAACTTTAACTTTATGTGAATTGGCTATATATGAATCTGAATCAGGTAAAGTTTTCGTGCAATTTGTTCATTAGAATTAAATTGGAAAACTTTTCAGTTATAATCAAGGATATTATTTACTAAAATCTGTAACAAACGAAGCATTAATAACCACACCACTGAGCAATTATATCTGTAATTGGGGAAGAAAATGGGATAATAAAAGTATTTTGTTGCGGTCAAAGGTGTTGATAATCCTTATACTCTGACAAAGGATAACAGTTAAGGCTTTAGAGCTTATTTCGCATGTTATTTAATACGTTCGTATTAAAAATTACTTTAAATCAATTCTTATACATATAGGTACTTGATCTGAACCGAAGACTAGGTTTGATTTATTGGTTTCTCGTTTCCCCTTGCCTGATGACGTTCCCTCTTGCCTGAAAACTGTCCCATCTACTCATTATGACCATGTCGTGAAAACGGTGATTTTGAAATTTATTTTCAAAATCACCTTATTAACGGTACCTGCCATATAAATTCTATAGAAAATTCGACTTTTATCGAAAAAAAAAACGATCGACTGTGATAAAATCTAATGTGACTGATTTTTTGCAGGTGACGAAGTTTTCCGTTAGAATTTTTTCATTTGTCATTTTAGACACCAAATTAATTCAAGGCATATTTTTATTTTAGCGAAAATTCATATAAAAAGCTTTCACCACGAAATAAATTTTCAATTTTTATTTATTCAGACTTAGCAAAGACATGAATCATACTTCAGAAACGGAACATGATACTATTATATTTCACCACTTGAAATATCGTAAAAAAAGAGTATAAGTGGAGAAATACTGGCACATAGGGTTGTGATAGTAGATAAAAGTAGTTATCCAAGACACAAAAACTGTTATAATTCAATCGCAGCAAGGTGAATTTTCATTTGAATTTGAAAAGAAGAACTTAAAAGACGTTAAAATATAATTTAAAAAAAAATAGACAGAAAATTATTTTAATAAAATGTTAGGTAAATAATAATTTTAGCAAACACTAAGGACCAGTTGTACAATTGTGGTTCAAAGTGGTTAAAATTTTTCCATAGCTAATCTGTCAAAATCGGTGAGTTAAATACTTGAACCCCGACTGTACAACTGGCCCTAAGTTTGGTGAGAATAAGAATATTTGATTAAACTTTTGAAGAAAAAACTTGAAAAGTGTGTGGATTAAAGATTTACTCAACTTTTTTGTGAATAAAAATGAGTTTTACCATTGAGTTTATACATATCGAGAAATTATGTGTAAGTTTCAAACTTTGTTCGAAGGACGCCGTTACTATCGACTTGTTTTTTATTTTTTTTTTTATTTTGTAGCAATTATTCTTAAGTTAAAGGGCAAGAGAAATAAAGGAAAACAAATATAAATGTAGGTATGCAGAATAATTTTGTAGATCGAGGGATTTGTCACGAATGAAATCACCTGAACACTTATACATGTAATCATTTGAAATTACTTTGAAATCAGATGCAATCACTATTTCAAGTGATGACACTAGAAAAAAATATTGGTTATCGATTTCAAATGATTTTTTGCAATCATTAAAAATATTTCAATATTTCAAAAATGCCATAATGAAATCACTATAAAATCACTTGAATTAATTTGAAATCAGTAAATTTATTTGAAATCAATGCAATCACAAAATTTAGAAATCAATTTAAACACTGCTTGAAATCACCTGAAATCATATGAAGTCATTTGAAATATTGCAATCATTGAACCACTAAACTGGCTAGTGACAAACCCCTCGGAATAGATGATGGTTAAAACAAAATATAAAAACCACCTCTTGGAAATATTTTATTAAACCCACCTACATAAAAATATGCCTCTCGAAATCCGTCTGTGGTTAGCCAGACAAATAATATGATCCCTTGCTCTAGAAAATTCACTCTTTTGGTATCCACATGGACCTTATTGATTGAACCAGCTCTCTAAATAATATCTGGAGGATCAAAAGAAAAAAAATGAAATAAAATCGAACGTCATAATGAAATCAAATAAATTCTAAATCTGACATCATCTGACACCAGAAGGACGAAAGAGTGTAAGGTAAAAGTTATCCATCTTTTCTTCTTTTGTAAATATTTATAAATACAACGCCTGTTATCGTCGTCGTCAATGTAACAAAAAAAAAAACAACGAACCAAAACAAAGTATAGTTAAAGTCCCCCTGTAACATTGATTGTGAACATTTCAAAAAGACTGGCTCCAGTGAGAGGGTAAAGAGGATACTTTAATTTATGTCATCATAAAAATACACAAGAATATACCGAATGTCAAACTGTTAAAACAGGATCGAAGTTTGAACCGAAAAAGACAAGGAGAATGGTGGGTGGTGTCGGTGTGTCGTCCTTTTTTTTCTTAATTTAGGGAATGCTTTACGTTGTACACCTGCTTGCCTGGCTCTTAAAACTGAATGACAAAAGGTAAAAGTGTTCGCTCGTGGCTGTTAAAACATTAATGACATCGATTCGAGGGAAATGATGTAAATTTTTGTTATTCTTTGAATTGTGTTCTTTGTATTGCGATTGTGAGACCATTTTACAATTCAACAAACAAAAATAAGGGTTACAACCCATCAGTGATGGCAAAGAAACATTGTGGTTCGTCAACGAAAGTAACTTGCTAGAAGAACAAGTTTGTGCAACTCAGTCGTGCCCTTTATTTTATTTTATTTTTTATGTTTCGTCTCAAACTAACCTACCTACCTGATAATTAACTTAAATAAAAAAAACAATATCTTTTTTTTTTAAATAGTTTATATGCGTTTTTGAACCCAGGTTGAACTTACATTCAACACTTTGTAAATGGAATTCAACTCGATCGCACTCCAGCGTCGAAAATTAAATTAAATACCTGGGTTAAAATGGTGAATACACAATTATTTTTGAATGTGATCAATTAACGAATGAATATTTTTATTGTTGAAAAGTATATTCGCATAACTTGTAAAAGCAATACAAATATTTTTTCTCGAAAATTCAATCTTTTTGCCTTTAATGCCTAAAAAGCAACGCAGATATTCTCCTGTCATTTCAACTTTTTCGCACTAAACTCCTCATTTCGTTGAAACTAAAACTCGATCTTTCGACCCTGCATATAAACTAGGTAATAAAGTTATTAAATAAATAAGTTTTATAAAAAAAAAAACTGTCGAAAACTTAATGTAAGACCTTTTTGTTAAGGGGGGCAGTGTATAGTCGCCCTATTGCATCCTTATGCATAAATTGAGATATGTACAAGTATACAATGAACATTCTATACACTAATTAGTTGCCAAAACTTAAGATTTCAACATACTTTTTTCTTTCTAAGAAGTTATTTTTTACTTGAAATGAAATCGCAATGCGGGTATGAAACGATAATTTTTATTTCTGGAAAAATAAAAGAGAAACACTCAAACACAATCTCTTTGTGGATGAGCGCATTATAAAAGCAGACAGTACACGATTTCTTTTTACTATAAAGTTCAAGGAGGTATGTACTTACTTTGTAGCTCTACATATTACATCCCATTAATTAAATTCTCAGTAAGAGATACAAAGATACTGTAGAATCTATATTTAAGCGGCAAAGCGAGTGATTAAAAGACGAGGTGATTCTTTGAGTGGTCGACAAGAACTGACCCTTTATTTCTCAATTTACATGTTAAAACAATATAAGCAGTTGCATGTACATGATCATGATCATACGATAGTTGGTATATTTAATACATAATGTAATGAAATGATACGATATTATATAATAAATATACTTACATAAAGTCATATTGTAAATCATAAGATATATATAGAGTTGATACATTTGATATATAATACGGTGATAATAAAAACTATAGTGCTAATATAGCCATGAATATTACACTGAGAGTAATTACACAAATTAAAGCCTACAATACATTTTTAAGTCTAAACATAAATATATACCTATTTAAGTTAGGTACCTATATTCTGGATTTTAACCTGCAATCATTTTAAATAACGTGACAATTTGATTTTTACGAATCTCAATAATTATTGTTACATGTATTTTGTGGTATTTGCGTGGGCTTATTATTTAAATATTCGATAAAAAGGCCCTGGTACAATGTCGCGAATGTTGAAGGAAAAATAGGAAAAAAACGCGAGATTTAAGACATGTAAAAATGTTTCAGCAAAATTGAAATCTGTAAATTTTATACCAAATGGTAAACAGAGCATCCCAAGGCTATGCAAGCCGCGTATAGGTATGAAGCCAAATATTTTTCATAATTTTGGAAACAAATGGGTTCTGGAAAGATGTTGATGGTGGCAGGAAAAGTCGATATTAATGATTACAAGGAAACTTGATAGAAGTAAATGAATTGTAATCAGTTATCTTGTGAACATCAAAAACTATTGAAAAAAGCAAAGGACGCACAGTTGAAGCAAGAACCACATAGAAAAAACGCTTGATTCGGCGGTTTATCTTAATTTTTTTCTTTGTGGGCACCTTAATTTAGACCAAGATATGGGGTAAAATGCAGCGTTTCCACGGTTAAAAAGCTCATACATATCAGCAAGAACATCCAGCACAAGAAAATAAAAATAAACCGGTTCTATGGCAATTGCATACGGAGCTTTTCTATGAACTTTGCCAGAGATCATATCGCTTTAGGCAACGAATAGAAATGTTTTGCCTTTTCGGATGAAAAAAAAATTAATCTTGACTGACCCGATGGTTATATAACTTTTAATTTTACGATTTAAATAAAGGAGTAAATATTATGTAAGCTTTTATGGAGTGGCTAGTAAAACAGAATCGAATTTGATTTTCTGACTATAAGAATGAACGGAAATAGTTACAAAATTGTATTGAAACGAATGTTTCCAATGCTGAAAAGTGTTTTTGGTACTATACTATACGTATACCTACCAAATTTTCTAACAAGATAATACCCCAATTCACTTCACACTAAGCATCGGCTTTTGCCGACAGCTCGACTAGTAACTTTAACATATGTAGAATGTGTTTGAACAACAACAACAACTTAAAGGCGCTACCACCAATTTTAAACGAATTTTATTTACTCGTTTACGAATATTATTATTAGTTTTTTTCTATCTTTGGCTGGAGATATAGCTATTTCAAGGAATGCCAAATCCTTTCATCAGTCTCCTTTAGTGGTATCGAGCTTTAATCCAATTTTATTATGAAAAACTTTTTTCGCATGCACATCATGAGATTCGAACCCATGCTTTCAGATTTACTCAGTCTTCGAAGTCGTATGCACAACGCATTCCACCGCTTATGACCACTGACGACACAGGTCGAGATGTTTTGTTTGTTTGTTTTTTTCAAACGCATTTGGAGCTTCAACATTTTTCTAAGCGCCTTATTATTCTATATCAGCATAATGATAATGAGCCATGATTTCACGAATACATCGGTTATAATGAAATATCGGTTATTGAGATAACTAATTTTAAAGTCTCATCAAATGTTCATATAAGTTGTACTAATCGGTTATAATGAAACACCGGTTATAACGAACAAATTCTCCAGTCCCATCGAGTTCTTATAAAGAACGCGATTTTGATTATACATTGAAAATTTTATATTTTGTTGAAAGGTTAATTTGGTCATTTAAGAAAATCTTCTTCCAAGTATGGGACCAGTTATACTATCATTCAAATCAAACTCATCATTGAAACACGAATCAGTGAAACGGTGGATTTTTGCTTCACAAATCGGTTATAGCAATCATTGAAAATGACCTGTCTTTGAAAATATTACAAATATTACGAATTAATGTTAACAAAATCGCCGACAAAATAGATCAACCAATGTAAAAAAACACATGTAAGCAATATTACTTTCATTAATTTATTTAATATTAATTAAAAGCATTGAATACACGATACAATTATCGTACCGACGCGAATCGTGCCGAAATTATTACGATTTCATTAGAATGTCATCTGTGCCTACATAGATTCAGCTATTTCGGCGAGTGAGGAGAGATGACTCGCCTCACTTACTTTCTCATCTCACTTCACAGGCCGACTCCACGAGCTATAATTTCTCTCAGAATGTGTATCCTGCTATGCAATATTCAATGGAGTCGCGTTATTTCTCGTTATGTTGGGATATCAGATATCTCTCTCCAAGATTTCGTCTTGATATAGATGTCTAAGATGAATTTGACGTTTGAGTTTTTTTTTTTGCTTTTTGTGGGTAAATGTCATTTTTTCTCATTATTTTTTGTCTCTCGTGGTGCGTGGTGGTCTTCGTTCTTTATTTTCCGTTGATCAGTTGTTTGATTTTTGTTGTTGTATTTTAATACCGGTCGTTGTTCTTTGTTTGCCGTTGTTCAGTTGTTTTAATTTTATTTTTTATTCGTGTTTTGCATTTTATTTGGTATAATTATTTAATTCAAACAAAAAATGAGTGAGTGGAGATTGTGTGGGATTGTAAATTCTAAAACAAACGTAAACAAATCTTCTAATAATTTTTTCCTTATTTCCAGTTATAAAATAACATACACATTACATACTAACAAAACATTGAATAAAATGTAATATACATATATTAGTTTAATATAATAACTTACCTACAAACAAAAATAATAAAAGCTAACAAAATAATAACAATAATAATAACAAAAATTATAAAAATTAAAATTCGATGACTGCACCACAAAACACGGACTAATTTCTCGTTTGTCTGAGAGAGACACACACACTTCAACTTCACTTGCAAAAATAAAATGTCAAGACATGAATTGCCCAGCAAAGATATATGGAAATGCTGCTATAAGAATATCTAATATTTAGGTAGCAATTCAGATATCTTGTGGAGTCGGCCTGTCATTGCCAAAAGCAATTCAGCTATTTTGGCGAGATGAGAAACTTCGAATATAGTTTCGAACACTAACCACGCCATCAAACAAAGAATATCAAGAATATTCATAACCTCACTTTTTATATGACAAAATATTTGATTTAAAATAAGTTTCATTACTATGCATATACATATTAAATTACGTATATATTAATATGCACTAGTTGAAATTTAATAAATAAATAAAAATTTTAAAACAATTTTCTACCATTTTGCGGCACGCACGTTTCCTTAAAGTATCAATAAAGAGAGTCAATTCTTGTTTTTTGTATTTTCATTACTAATACATGAATATATGTGAAACTATTTGTCAAAGATTAAAAATATAAAGATGGGAAACAATGGCTCATAACGGCGTTTGCCCACGAACTCGAACTGTCATTAGACTCATTAAGTTGCAAAAATGTGCGTTAAAAACTCACACCAATGCAATTTAATCGGTCTAACACAGTTTTCCCCAGTGGGCAGTTAATTTGTCGGTTATTTTCAAAAATTGTCATTTATATTCAAAAAATTATGAACTTTGTGGAGTACGTTCTGGAATGCAACTTTTAAACTGCGTTCAACACTGGGAGACACGACTCGATCACGAGCACGACATGTCGACTCGAACCTGTTTTTTCGCTTTTTTGTGAATACGTGTCGAAATTCATGGGCAGTCATATTATTCACACAGCCTATGCGTGATTATCCTATTTCTAACACTATGTCTTCTTTTAACTATGTACTCATCTTCTAACTTTTCCTCATCTAACTTTCGGCACTCTTTTTCCACGCGATCTGCATAATATAAACTCGTTGCAAAATCATTAAAATTTCTATCCACTGAAAATTTAGTGGATATCTTTTTCCATCCTGCCAAAAAGAACTTGCCAAGATGTTACTATCGGTAAGGTTCGGCTGTAAGTGTGCAGAAAATGTTGTTGTTGTTTAGTGGGGGTTTTCTGTTTCTTTCCTATTTTTATTTTTGTTTTCTTTGGTTATCTGTGTTTTCATTTATGTAAAGTTAAATCGATTTTCATCGTGCAAATGACCCTAAGTGATTTTAATGGTTTTAAATATGTTTTGCCATCCCAAATTGCTGCTTCAGTAAAAATCCGTGTACAAACACAGTATTTGAAATAAACTTATCGACACTCCAAATTGGGTAAGTTTATAAAATAGTTTTAAAATCGACGAACAACGTGTATACATTTTTTATTTTTGGCTTGAAAGCCTTTTACTACTGATGTTAAAGCAAATATATTATATGATCAACAGTCGAATAGTTTTTTTTCTAAAACCAGCTTGAAGCTCCGCCAGAATGTTGTTTATGTCCATTATCTATAAAATGTTTTGTTATGATACAAATTCTATATACCTACATTGAAAAAATTAATAAATATAGAATAATAAATAAAAATAATTTCAACTAAGTAGAAGACTTAGCAATAAATTTAGTGGACTTGTTGAATTTTTGATTCAAATTAGCTTTTTATGGCCTTTAGTCCATGAAAAAATTGCGTTTCGTGCGGATGCTCACTTTGCATTTTTATTTTATTTATTAATTTTTTCAATGTAGGTATATAGAATTTGTATTATAACAAAACATTTTATATACATATAACTTTAACCAGGCCACGGGTAAACACTTCCAGCTTAATGACTGCAATCGCAATCTTGTTGGATATAGTTCAATTTAGCTTTTTGTCAAAAAAGTTATGGAAGTTGAACTGAAACAATCGGAAATTTGCGTATTGACAAGGTGCTCACTCGTCGTCAACTGATGAGTGCAAAGTGAGCATCGGCACGAAACGCCATTTTTTCATGGACTAAAGGCCACAAAAAGCTAATTTGAATCAATATATTCATTATCCACAATCCACCCACTTTTCAATAGTTAATAGTTTTTATTTGACTGACTGATGGGACTTGCATGGAATTGGTTTTTTTGCGAGGAAAATTTTCTTATATCTTATCTGGCTAACGACAAAGCCATTTCTAGCCTAAAGAATCTGATTTTAAAAGGTTATAAGAACCCACAGCAAGAAATCACAATGGACCTTCAGGCCCAGTGTTCACTACAACAGTCAGGTCAGGTTGCTTACATCCCATTTTACCTAACTTAACCTATATGCAATAAATAAACGGGGATGCAAATACTTAAAAAAAAGGTATTATTATAAAAACAATTCTATCAAAAATCTTTTTTCTAACTGAAAAATTAACTTCGCTTAAGGATATATGAAGCTTATAGCCTAAGATATTACTTGCACTATACCTACATCATTCTTCATTGTATTCCATCCTTGTAGGTATTATATTGTAGATACTTTATTTGCAAATAACAAACCGAGACATCGCCCGGCAGGATTAACATGTGAATCACTCAAGGCACATAGCTCATCAAAAAGAAGTAACTTTATCGTTGTATACATCTGAATGTAGGAAACGAAAAAATAATCCTACACCAGATCAGCCACTCCTTCGAAATCCAATTTAACATGCAAAGAATTAACTTCAGCATGAGTGCCAGGATATGAAACAAAAACCATCTGAAAAGTCATCGCCATTTTTTCCACTGTTATGAAATTCATGGTTTTATTATGACACCAAAGGGATTTGGCAACATAACACTGGCAAGCAACAAAATTGAATGGTTAGATAGGTAACCCTATGGCATGGTCGGCCGGCAGCAAGGAGTTAAGATATTATAGGAGGAATGGTATTACATCGAATCGGGTTAGTTACAATAGGAATATCCTGAAATGCACCATTGCGCATTCGTGTTTCTATCCCTGGATATGTCGGTAATGGTCAGTTTGATAGACGGGTGAAGTGTGACATAGGAGTATTGGCGGAGGATTAAGGTATGCAGATTCAAATTGAACTTTGTTTTTAGCATGCATGTTGCTTGGGGATCGGGATCCATTGCTTGGCCATAAAACTGAAAAAGCTTTTTGGTTCAACATGTTGTGTAAATGCTGCAGTTTTATTTTTTTTTTTTTATTATTATTTGTTTTATGTGTTTTCATGTTCGTGTAGCCTGTAGAAGTGTAGATGGAGGAAGTGAAGTTGAAGGGCCAAACAGAATTTAATTAATGGAATAGAGGGAAGCTTCCAGTGAAGTGAAGCAGAAGCCCCTTGGGAGATAGTTTGCGCTATCCAATAATTTAAAATTTTGTTTGGGTATTTCGGGGAAAAAAACACTTTGGAAGAAATTGCATTTATGTGCATTTTACATCAGGTAAAGATATTTTCAAGGACTATCCCATCTAAACTTTAGAAGAATATCGATAATATAGGTTTAGATGAATTAAATGTATATGGTTATTTTTTTCAGTCACTTAATAAGTTTTATCGACGGATATGCTTACAGAATACTTGTGATGAAAATAAAATCGGCAAGTAGGTAGATATAATATTACAAGGTGAATAGAGTGAACATAAGGGCATCTTCATAATAAAAAGTGTATTTCGTTTAATGTTTAACGGCATTTTTAATTTAAAAAACTTTCTTTAAAAAA
The DNA here is from genome assembly GCA_951217065.1 of Baccha elongata. Classification (NCBI taxonomy): domain Eukaryota; kingdom Metazoa; phylum Arthropoda; class Insecta; order Diptera; family Syrphidae; genus Baccha; species Baccha elongata. Next base: position 55,357,209 of record OX578273.1, on the reverse strand, counting down.
TTTGTATTGAATATTTTTTTATTAACTGTATAGGATACAACTCTTTCAATCATAATTAAGACCGCTTTTGCAAAACACACCAAGTGCATTTTGTAAGTTTTTCAGGAGAACGTTTTTTCTTATTAAATGACTTTCTGCATCTTATCGACAGTTTTTTTTCTGATGAAATTTGATAGAAATATTCATCTAAATTTTGACCCCAAAAATCGTGCGTTTTTTTTCTCTCTCGGCCACTTCTTCAAACTTACTTGTTTCAATTTTTTTCAAAATCGGTATTATTCAAAATCATTTTGAAATCTAAAACTTGAAATTTTAAAACAAGTTTTGAATAAAACAAGAATTTCATAGAACTGGAAAAAGTTGTTTTGTGATTTCCAAAACATGTTTTGTAACATTTTCTTATTATTGATCACCGTAAGATTTGTGAATAATAATGATGGACGAACTACCATTATATTTTCAAAAAATTAACAGTGTGATGTTAATTTGTATTATGGTCAGGTGTCGTAGTTGAAATTTGGACGTTTGGAGCTTTGGATGAAGGTTGGATAGTTATGGCCAACGATGAGCGAGAGAAAATAAATAATATATATATGCTTAGTTGATATTATAACACTGAAAGTTTGGATGCACGTGTTTTTCTTACTCAATAACGCCAGAACGGATAAAGATGAAATTTGGCACTGAGATAGATTAAAGCCTGGAACATAGAACATAGGCTATTAATTAATCCAGAAAAATGTACGGCTCCCGTTGGACAGATTTTATTTTTATTTTTCTGATCGCAAGAAAACGACATTCTTTAGTCAGAGAATGTAACAATGGCTTCCTGAGAAAGGGGCTTAAATGCAAAAAACTATACACTTTGGTGTTTGTTCTGCCGTATAGCAACGCAACGATATACCTGCTATAATATCTATTGTTGGTTCAAGTTCGAAATAGTGATTTATTTGACCAATATTTTATGTTAATATTAGGTTGATGGATTATTCAAGCCTACCGTTACTATAAAGACATGGCTTGATTAAAACTCGCGAGAACAAACATTATCTTTTGCTGCTATTATGTTGCATAATATTTGCATAAGTGAAAAGCAAAATTGATTTGGAGGCAGAGCTGGCTTATCCAATTAATGAGAAAGAACAAAGTCGTAACACCTATACGTGGAAAACATTTTACCCAATTGATGTATAGTAGTCCAGTAAGCCATTCCTTCGAAATAATTTTCAGGCTACTTAAGTTTAAAGGTAACAAACTAAAAGTCCTAACCACAGAGAGGTGAGTCGGAAGAGGGGGAAAGTAATAAAGTTACTCTTTTTGGGACTTACGCTCATACTACGGAAATGGTGCGTCGTAGCGAAAGTTTTTTAAGGATAAATTAAAGGCCATCAAATTTCCTAAAATTTTTGATTTATTAATTTTTTCAAAATCTAAACCATTTTCGAGCTACACGCATCGCACTAGAAAAAAAAATTAAAAAAAAAAGTTTTCCTCATATTTTTCGTGAAACATTCTCACATGTAATTTTTTTGAGAAATATTGGGTTCAATGATCAGTGATTATTTTGATCAGCGAAAATTAATGCAATTAATGAAAAAAATAACTCAATTCTTTTCCTTCAAGTCATCTAAACTCATAATCATTGGCTGAAGTTATAAGAAATTGAAAATCCTTTAAAAAACTAACTCTTTAAAATGGGTTGTTGAAAGCATTTTTAAATTTAAGTTAATTTTTCATTACAAACGAAAACAAAATAGTCTAAGTTCGGCTCTGCATTCACAATACATATTGTATCTCTTTTAAGCACTCTTCATCATAAACTCTATTTTTCAATAAATCATAAATCACTTAACAAAAAGTTAAGCCTAGTTATACTCGTACTATTTTTTCTCTACATCACAAAAAAACGTTGTCTTGTACTTCCATTACAAATATCTACATACGATAATAATGTATCCCTATTATATATATAAAGCATCTTATTGTGCATTTTATCATTTCAATTTGCTTGACGAAGTTTTTGTATAAAGGTACTTCGAGCAACTTATAAACCTCAACATCAAAGCCAACATACTTTATTGTTAGAATAACACAAAATAGTGAACCTACCTAAATATGGCCTCGAAACTACCACTTTGACTAAGTAAGACTTTTAATAGCTTTATATGCCCGAAAACCATAAAATATTTTCTGTTACTCATAAAGGATATGTCTGACACAAAGTAAAGGAAGCCCCTATATTTGTGCCATTGTTGTGATGGTGGTGCTCTTTTATACATCGTCACAAGCAGCCAGCAGCTATTTGCATACATGCAAGAAAATGCTTTCCCTATTTTAGTTCCGTAAAATCAGTTATCTATAAGCTATAACATATATTTTTGTACATATGTAGATATATTCGAAACGAGAACTCCACCTTCCAGCACAGACAGAACTACCATAGCCTAATGGGTTTTGAAGTTATCTTGTTTGCATATTGCACTTACCGTGAACCTGCAAATATTTACTTCGGGAGACAGGCAAACGCATTGAAATTAATGTCGTCCTTGTGTCTTCAAATATTTATCATCATCGTGATATCCTTTTTGCTTTATTTTTTTCAATCACACAGCTGCTATTGATGTTAGAATGTCCGTTTGCATGTGAATACCGAGACGACAAGCTCGACCATTCGAAGCAAAATCTTTACTATACACAGTGCTGGCGTTGAGGAAATTTTAGTATAATCCTACTTCATTTATTTTTAAACCATACTCTAGCACAATATGAACAAGAACAGTAGAGTTTTAATTATCTCTTTGTATTTGCTTTATAAATCTATAAGTATCTACATTGCAAAGAATTCTGACATATATGTAGCAGGCTTCACTCTTCAGGAGTCCTGAGATAATACAGGCTTTACTGTTTAGATATATTAAAAAGGCTTTACTAACACAACAGACTTCACTACTGGGAAACCCAACAGCATAAGCATTACATTTCTTTTTATAGAAACTCTGGGGCAACGGGACAGGCTTAAATATTAATAAATCCATCATATAGAAAACAGCCTTCGCTATTTAGAAATCCTGATAGATATTCTGAGATAGAAGGCTGCACTAATTAGAAATCCTGACAAAGCAGACTTCACTATTTAAAGTCCTAAGATACCAGGCATCCCATTTAGAAATCCTTTTAGGTTCCAGTCTTCCCTCTTAGAAATCCTAAGGCAGCTGACTTTACAATTTAGAAACCCTGAAATAGCATCCTTCACTATTTAATAATCTTGAGAAAGCAGACTATAATATTTGGAAATCCCCAAGATATCAGAGGCTTCACTATATAGATAGCAGGCTTCAAAATTTAGAAATCCTGACATATCACGAAATTATAGAGATAGCACAAAATTTATAGATACTTCACAAGTTAAAAGCCCTGAAATAGATGTATGTAGCTTCACAATTTAAGAATTTTAAAATACTATTAAGATATCCTGATGTAGCACCATAACAGAATTTAAAAATATTCAGGTGACTGCACAATTAGAAATTCTGACTACAACCATTGTATATAAAAACAATAGTAAAGTTACAACTCGAAACTATTGGGATCTATGTTTCACCGTTCCCGGAGTGGAGCTAGGCGTCAAATTCATTTGACTTGGGAATTGGGATATTTCATGTATAATAAAGGAATGAAGATAGTTGTTTGGAAAAGGAGGTTCTGACAACAATAATGCGATAGACAAGCATAAATATATTAAAAAAATGAAAATTTTTAAGAGAGCCGATAATATTTTCGTATCCTTAGTAACTGTATTCAAGAATTTATACTTGCAACAAGAAAAATGATATGTTTTCGTACCATAGCAACTGTATTTATTCATTCGTCAACAAAGTATAAAATAAATGAGAAAAAATGTTCATTTTAAAGCAAAATCGTATGGTACTACATCTCATTGTCACTCTTTGAAATTTCGTATACATTGTTCTCGTTCTTTTTTCCAAATGGTTGGTCTGTTTTATTTTCCAAATTCCAAAAGTCTACGAAATATCCCAAGCCACTCAAGGAATAGCTTTAATTTCACCGATAGATGTCTATACGAGGGAAATTGAGTTATGCGATTACTATTAAAATATATACACAATGCTACAACTGATATTCACAAATTTATATAATTTTTTTCGTGAATCCTAAAAGTGTTCACGTAGATAGATAAACAATTTGTCAAAACAAAATGAGAACTGTTTAAGTATGAACTAACATTAGATGAAAATCTTACCATCTGATATGACATATGACCTCCATGCAGCTCCAGTTGTCACCAATAAAAATCCAGAAGCACCAGGTAAATTAAATGTCTGATAGTGAGCTACATACATATTTTAACGTATCTTTACATTCTTCAATAAAGCCTGGAATAAAATATCAATATCAAGATATTGATATTTTATTCCAAAAAACCCTCTTTGACGCCAGCACTGTGTGTTTGTTCCACGGACATTAATTTATCGGATGCTCCAGCACAGATTGCAATTTTCGAATTCAATTCAGTGTCAATAGACGATGCAGATATAAATGAATTCGGTATCTCGTTTCATTCAATGAGAAGGTCATTTGTCTGAAAGAGAGACGGAAGAAAGATTGGAATCTCGCACTATTGAATTCAATTGGATATATTTTCACTAAAATGTCAAAAGGACTACCAACATAGTGTATGATAATTGATTTCCGAATAGCCACTTCGGAGATGGCATGATGCAATATTCTTATTAGTATCTTTTAAAATGAGAGAAGACATGGCCGTAGCTTTAATTTGAATATAAAAGGCGAATGCTTGACCAGTAACACCGGACGCAATCTGAGTTCACATGGCTTCAATTTATCATCAATACAACATTGAAAAAATGCAGACTCACATATTAAGCAAAATTTGATAAGTCTGAGCAACCACCAACTGCTGCGAATGTCTTGTATTATAAAGGAACTGTCTAATGGCACAAAATGTTGCGTACACCAAATAGTGCTCAACCACTTTAAAACATATCTACTATAAGTAACAACGAAGTTTCGGCAACCATTGTAATATTAATTTTTTATATTAAGAGTTGTAATGTTTTGCAACAATGAACAGTATCTTAATGTATTCTATAAATAGCATTATTATTTAATACCCATATGAAGTCAATTTAACTGAAATTTAATACTTAAGCCTGATAAAGGCTCTACCCTGGTCCCTGGCCTGTCACGTTTTAAGTTAACAACTCAGTCAGTACAATCTTCCTTAATTGCAGTTACAAAATAAAATTGTATTTAGCATAACCTCAAACAAGTACCTATACATAAGTATAGTTAAGAGAAATTAATAAAATATTTGTTGATTTCTAATAATTTTCTAACTTTATTTTTAAGACATTACATTTTTTTCAAAAATGCTTCTGAACGGTTTTTTATATACATACCAATCATATAACAAACATTTTCTTAAATCGACTAAAATTTTAACGTTACTTGCTGCACCAAGTACAAGATCAAATTCGTGCGACCGAGTCCTGCGTTTTTATTTATCTATGTAGCTACAAAACGTTTTTACCCATGTACTTTATTTAATTTGCGCCCGTTTTGACTTTTTACAAATTCGTCCTCTACTAATGTCCTTTTTCGTAAACACAATGAAGTACAATCGTCCACCTATGTCCTATCAAGTTGTTGCAACTTTGTTTCTTTTCTATAGATATCAAGCGACACATTTCTCAGCAGGGGCAGGCACACCCAGTTTGAAAAACGAAGGATGATAAATGAGTTCATCGATAATCCCGTTCGATTTTTCTTACAGCAAAGTAGATTGATAGTGATAGAATGCTTTTAGTAGGTTTAGGGACTGCACCCACATCCACTTCAAACAATCCAGATGAAATAAAGCCTCATGAAGAAAAAAGCAAAGGAATGATTTACAGAAAATGTATATTCAGAACAGATATATATCAAAACTTCAACCAAAATCCCTTAAAAAATAAAGAAATTATTTATGAATATTTTAGTTAGTTAGTAGAGAGTATTTTCTGCACCCGGGTCCCGAAAGCTATAAATAAACATGAATAATATTTCACGGATGTGCGATTGAGACTTTGGGAGAATTAGACGATTCAAACAAAAAAAGTTTCATATCAATATTCAGAAAAATTTACATCTATGGAAGAAAAAAAAAAAAAGAAAATTTAAAAGAAACGTCCTGTGTTATTCTTTCGTATTGGGATGTGAAAACAATTGCGATTTTGTTTGAAGTTTTTTTTAAGTATCTACTTTTTTCCACAAAAAATAATTTGCTAAATTGCTGTCGTTTATTTGTTCAAAAAAGTTCTGTTCGTTGAAGAACTTTGTGGAATGTATTGTAATTTTTTTCAAGATTTATGGTAGCTTTTCTTCACTACATTAGGTATCTTGATCGCATTAGATTGTTTTTTAAGTATTAATAAATTAATGGTTGATATGGCATATGAAGGAATTAAAATTTAAATTAATTTCTTCAAAATATGCAGAGTAATTTGTTTAAATGCTGTGGGTGTTGTTTTAGAAAAAAAAATTAAAACTTTATCACTCTGTCAGAAGATGCTTTTATATTTGGAAATTTCGGGAACTGTCAATTTTGTTGTGGTATAATATTAGTAAAGTTGATATAATGCCGAATTTATGTCGACAAACCATTGAACGTTAGATATCTCTACTCCTAATAGATCGCGGAGTATCTTATCTACCTCCTACTTTTTTTTTACGGAATAAACTTGAATTTATACTTTAATAATCCGGCCATTCCAGTCTTACGGCCATATTATTTTCGCCTCCTTTACCTACATATCTTTGTTTCTTATATGTATTATTCTCTATGAATGAAATGAATAAAGTGAATAACTAATTTTTTTATTTAATTTTACAATATGGATCTAACAAGTGAATAATATGGCCGTTATTGATTAAAAACCTTAGGCCCAACCATAGTCAGATTAAGTGACTCTAAGCTATAGTGTCAAAACCAAAAGCATTCAAATGCTTCAAACAACACTTCTTAGAAAGTCTCTTAGAGTGCTTTTTTCGACAACGAATGATGTTACTTCTGACTGAGCTGAGCAAAACGGAACATAACTATTATAAAAATGAGTTGGCATTAACGAATCCGCTAGCGTTGATCGGGAATAAATGTCGGTAGCGTAGTTGGTGCGGATGAAAGTGAATTTCAGCAATATTCTACTATTCATGTGGATCGTTAATTTACCTCCCCTATACACTCGATTCCCTTTTGCTGCTGGATGAAATGTAAGTTGATATAAATTTTAGCTTATAAATATGTAATACATCAATTGTTTTAAAACTACATATTTATTAAAAACTTGCGCTTAAATAAAAGAGCTTTTCGTCATGTAACCATTGGAAATTGATGAGTCCCAAAAAAATTATTCACTTTCACTAATTTCTAAAATTAATGCAGTAATTTAATCTCGGTTTGTTGTCCTATCCATTACATTGGTAATAATTTATTATTAACAATCAAATATTCTAAATTAAGTAATAAATTTGTTTTAACTTACATTCTTCGATGCAGTAACTTGACAGATAAAATAACAATTGAATAGATCCGCAGCATTTTGTTTGCGGATCTGAATTGTATGGAATGAGTGCGTTTACGTGAATAAGAATATATCACACTGTATTACCGGCATTACTGATGTAATCCCACATTTATACCGAAAGAGTAGCAGAATATGAAACAAACGAAAATTTCACCCCGTTGAATAGCAGAATCGGGCTGTATGATTTGAAGATCATTTAAATTACATATAACATATAAAAAAAAGTCCATATAGAGTTGTGTGAAAAAACCACATGGATTTAGCTAGCTCACGTTAATTATCAGGACTTAGTTAAGTCCATATATGCATACTACATTACCGACACACGTACATGTTTGTTATATGGGTAAGTCAAATTTCGTCGGTAATGGCGTGAGCTACTTCCCAATGTCGTTTTTTCACACAAGTCTATATGGACTTGCAAAAAAAACACGGCCAGTATTACGTAGGTATATAAGGGACACTTGCACAAAAACAAAGGATACATTTATAAAATCGCAGTTAGCTATCCAGGATTAAAAAGATAATTGATTATTTTTCTATTTTACGTTGCACGAATGAAATCACAGCTAAGGGGCCGGTTATAGCGATCAGAAAAATGAATCAGGAAAAATGTTCAAGTCGATAATTAGCCATGGATTCATCTGATTTAAAACAAAAATGTTACACTTATCGATTACAAATAACTCGGAGAATTTTTTGTGCCAAAAAAATGTTCAATTTAACAAATATTTGTTGTAAAAAATGCATTTATTTATTTTCCTGATTGAATCTCATTTTACGTATCAGCTGACTGCCATTTAAAAAAAAAATGAAACAAATCGTTCCAATTATTTGAGTTCAATTTTCACTTGTTCCACTGACAGATTTCTGTCAGGAAAAGTTTTTCGTGTGCATTTCAATCAGGAAAACAGCCTGTCCACTGCCACATTTTTACTGATCGCTATAAACGCACATCAGGAAAAAATTGCTTTTCTCATTTTTTTCTACTTTTCGTGGTGGTTTTTCCTGATCGCTATAACCGGCCCCTAACCAAAGATAAAAAAAATAAAAACAGGAACTAAACAGAAAACCTCCACAAAACAACAACAACAACACTCGAACGCTCGGAATGTATTTTTTTAACATTTTCCGATTATACAGTTTTAAAAAAGAAAAAGTTTTTTGCTTATTCACAGGATTAAGTAACAGAATTTTATGTATGGGGATCTACTGCCGACTCACGGGTAGAGAAACTCTGTGGATATAAAAATGCCTTCTTGAAATTTAACACTCGAACAAATATTTAAAAGTATTTGAATCAACTGGGCACATTTATAAGTCTACTAGTCTAATTTTAATAGAAGATAGGAGGTTTCACTTTAACCATCTTTCTTGCTGCAGTTTTTTTTTATTAGTAACAGACAAAATCGACCAACCTAGTGCGGTTCGTTATTCAAAAAACTTAGCATTGATTGTATCCACTACACACACACCCCTATATAAATGAATAGTTTAACATGCTAAAATAATTTTGCCAAAAAAGTTATCAATTTAAATAAATTTTTGTTTTCAAGTCTTGGAAATTTTATCTTTCTTAAGACCAAGTAAACCGTAAAAGTAATAAAACTTCTTTCGTATATTTTTTTTTTTACTTGCGAATGTATTGGTAGGTATACAATAAGGTGAGTTATGCATTCGTAATAAAAAAAGTCTATAAAAAAGTGGTTCGGAAATTCTGTGAGTATCGACACCTATACAGCCTTAACGTTTGGGGCCGTTTATTCTTTTAGTAAAATGCCCATAGTTTTAACTTATTTTGATTATAGGTCTTAAAATAACTGTACCTACCTACCATATAAGCGTTACCGTTATTCTGTTTTGCATCGATTTTGATAGAATTTTACATCAGTGAGTTTTTGCCAATAGAGACTACAATTTTTTCCAAAAAATATTATTAACAGTGCCAGCCATTTAACAAACCTTTTTTTTATATCTTTTAAATGCTTGCACTGATTTTGGCAAAATTAATTAAGTAAAGACCCGTTTAGCTTGATTAATACTGCAATCAAATATATTAGAAAAAAGGTTTTTATAAAAATTTTGTTTTTTTTAATTCCATTTATCTTTAAAAAAAAATACGATCAATTTTGATAAAATTTTATATGAGTGATTTTTTTTAATGGTGATTCATTTAATTTTTTTTTCAGGAAAATCTTATAAACGATATTGCTGCCATAGAACGGTACCGATTATCTTTGAAATGGTTGCACCTGTTTTAGCCAAATTTCTTATTCTAAAAGTCCTGCTAAATTAATTTTTATAAGTTGACAAATTGCTCAGTCATCAACACGTAGAGCCAGTCCGTGGGACTCAGTCGTGCCATTTGTTTTGCCATTTTTTTACTGCAGCAGAATTTTAACTCATAGTTGTCTTTCAATTAAATTTTTCCCCATTTTGCTAACGGCTCTCTAGTTGCGATAAAAGTTTTTCAATATCAGAACTCCTACCGATGCGCCTCATAATAATGTATACTTATATTCGTAGTTGTTTTTGGTTCGAGGTGCACTCGAAGATAATTGCATCGGTGAACTCGCATTAAGTTAAAAGTTTGATATTTCACTTAAATAGTTTTTCGCTGTAGAACTTTTTATTTTTCCATTTTTCGAGTTCAATTAGTTCATCCTACATTCGGTGAGTCGTTGAAATTGTGAGATTCTTTATCGCACAACGATGGATGGTTTCAGTTCCAGTTATCACCCAAGAACCCAGCAACACTAGTTATATTGAATTAGATTCATACAATTGCGAGTTAACACTGTGTGGCCCAAACCCTACCAATTTATAAGGCAACAGGAGGTATTTTTCAATCTATATAACTTAGTTTGGCATGGTATCTGAATTGCAACATTAATGTGATTCAATCAACTGATATCAAATGTTATGGTATATGAACGAATAAGGAGGTCGATGAAATGCTCGTTGAATTTTGCCTCTTGCTATCGTAACTGAGGTTACAAAAAAAATGTAAGTGTGTGAGTATTTTATGTATTCAGAGTGCTTCGAGGTCAATGTTAATGCCTCTCAAGTGAACATAAAACATAATAAGTCTCACGATTGCAAAGATTATGATACTTCTGGGTAACATTATCATTATCATCATTACCATTAACATGAAAAGAAATTTAGTAAAATTATATTTAAGTGTGGACAGTTAGCTATATAAGCTTGTGTACACACAAAAGTTTGTCAAATTTAAATATTTAGTTTAAAAAATCAGTTAAAAATGCGGTTTCTGAGTCGCATTATGAACCGTATGTGCAAACGCTGGTAGAACCACTGCAGTTCAGTGCTTTCCTTTCAGCTTAAAAGACAGTTTTTGGTCACTGGATGATGAAAGATTTCTCCACGTCCCACAGTGTGACATTTTCCATATATAGCGGGATTTAATTGCAAAATCGACTTGCACAAATGTAAACAAAAACCGGTTTTTCTTGCAGCTAACACCTCCACCATAATGACTGTGACCAATTTTGTATGTTGAAAGCATGTGCAATGAAAAAAATATGAGCTCAAAGTTCAAGTTTTGTTCAACTATTAGTAAGAAGGTTAGGTTGAGTGCAAGTGTTTCAGATTTGTTTAGCAAGTGCTTCGCGTGATTTAAATTGAAAGTTTTATATTTAATTATTAATCAATTTTGGATATTGGGTACATTTTATTAAATTAAGGGGGGGGAAACACAATTTTTTTTATAAATTTATGTGATTTTACGCATTTAGTAGAGTAAAATTATAATTGTTCAGTGTTGTTCAAGTTGAAGACCCTATTTGTTGTAAAGCTATGTATGCTGGTAACCAAAAAGTGTTTTGACTTTTTGCGCACAGATGCGACACCCATACTAAATTTTTCAATTTTTAGGATGGCTACCGAAATTACGAAGAAAGAAATTTTTGATGTTTGGATTTCTAAGATAAAAATTAAGCGCTTGGAAGCCGTATTTTCTTTTTTTATGAGTTACTTTAGCAATATTACGTTTTCTGACAACTCAATTAAGTCAATAAAAGCAACCTTAAAAAATGTATGCTTGAGGTTTGACGAAAAGATGCCCAAAAGTGGCCGCCATCGAGACCGTTTTGAAAGCACTAATAGTTCATGGTTGAATGAGACCTTAAAACTCCCAAAAACTGTTTTAGATGAAATTCCTTCTTTATCTCGTGTAAGCAAAGCAGGAAGACCTTTGATGAATTTTGCAAAAGCTTTGATGAATGTTGCGAAAAAAGCAAGAAGAGAAAAGTACAAAACCTTTTAGAGTCTTTCGCCAGTCTTCACCAGAAAAACTTCGCGAGTTGACACAAATACGGACCTTCTAAATAGGTTGTTAATATCTTCGGATCCATTTTTGGCAAGCATAAGATGCATCCAAAAAAAAAAAAGTTTAATTGAACATGAAGTGCTTCAATTGTTACACTTACCAAACGAGTAAGAACGTGTAATTTAATAGTATTTAATGTTGTTTCTTGGCAAAACTAAATATGTTTATATAATTTGTTACATTCTCTTCTATTCACAATTATTATAATAACAATAAGCAAAAAAAATTAACAAAAACATTTATTTCTGCGCATTATTAACTTAATCCGGAAACGAGTAAAAATCGTGAAAATTTTCGGTTTTTGTTGTTGTTTTTTGTCAAAACCGTTATAGATATATTAAAATAATTTATTACATTCTATTCTATAAACAATAACGATAAAAATAAGCAAAAAACAATTAACAAAAACATTCATTTCTGAGCGTTATAAATTTAATCCCGCTAAAAGACCGAAATGTCACACTGGTCCCTTTATCCACCCTACGCTTACGCGATGGTTGATGTCGTCATAGCAAGATGCTTCGTGATCGTGATTGATCGTATAGATGCATGGTATTTAAACTTTTTTTGGCGCTTATGGCTTTACCCGATTCCCTCAAAATCGTTCATCCATATACCCCAAGTGTTCGTTTCAAAGGATAAAGGATCTTCACTAATATGATATTTCCATCGTCAGAAAAGTTCTGTCAACTTATCCTCAAATTAGATAATCAAGAACTAATGTAATAAAGGGCAAAAGGCTCAAGACGCTTTCTTTGCGTACACTACACCAATTTCGATCTGGAAATTTCCGGTGACTCCTACAGCGCATCTCACCTTTGTTTTGAAAGCATGTAAATTGCTTCAGTAATTACAGTGTTTTCCAAGCTTATTCTTACAGACTGAATGCTCTATATGTGGTTGATTTGTCCAAAGCAAATCCATTGCGGGTTTAGACAGCTGTATTTTTTCTCGCCGGACGGAGGCCTCCCAATACCTGTTAAAGATCTTTATGAAATGCGAAATGACATCAGTTGAATTGACCAGTAATAATCGGTCAGCACGGGTACTGATTGTTTTTCATTGCGGCATTGAATTCTTCGATTGTAATGTCGGTCACTTTTCCGTTTGTTCTTGTAGGTGCGGCTATTGGCGAGTATAGTCTGGAAAACTGTTAATATGAAAATGTACTTCACAATACTGCACGCGATTTTTTTGCTCAATTCACTACTATACAACTCTGCTTATTTTGGGATTTTCTCTTTCCAATATTATTGCTTGATTCACTGCTTACACTGCAAATTTTGGGTTGCATATTTCTATGAATGCAGAGCGCATATTCATGTAAATGCGGTCACTTTGTGAATGGCTTAACTGCATCACCTTAAGAAACAAAAAATAATGTACACGACTACGACTGGATCGGATTCTTGTCGTCCAAAAACAATGTTTATTGGGGATTTTGTTCATTGAGCTTCTACTAGGATTCTATCCTTCAGGTTCATATCTTTGGGGATTTTATGGAGATTTTTTTTTTCTTTGTAATTTCGGGTGTTTCCCTCCAAGCCCACCACCATGTGTATGTCCATATATAGTCCTCGTTAGAATTCTCTCTGTGAAACTCTAGCCAAAACTTATATTTTTCCGCTTGCTCACAACCAAAACCAAGTTGGGGAACTTTACAATACTCTGCACCCTTTCTTCCAACACCAGTTTCAGGGAAATAAATCGGTCACTGCAGAGCAGACTTTAAAATAGCCAAGACGATACCAGTGGATTTTCCGCAAGGATGATACCGATTCCGTTCTCACCTTGTTCTAATGTACAAAGTACAACATTACCTGGTAGAGACAATTCTTAGCTGTATATGCACCACCTGCCACTCTATGTTGAGCCAAAAATTTTGGAAAGCCTAACGGAATCCTGCTTAATCAGGTTGCTAAATGATCACATTTGGTACCCTTTGCATCGCATATACTTCGAAATATGGACATATGACATCATTTTCACAATGTATGGACATTGGCCATTTTTCGCTTTGCCAAAGTGTCATCTGACAGCGCTGGGTCATTGTTCTACGGGATAATTGATTAAGATTTATGTCCCACTTAATGGGACATACAAGTTAGGCCTGTTTTCCACGGGGCAATGGAGTTGTTCGCCCTACAATACTAACTTTACGTTTATTCGCTTTAAATTTAAACTATACTGTTTTGCTGAACCAGTAGCTTAGCATTTGAGATTTTGTTATTCGAGATTACTCACAAAATAAGGAAAACAATTGTGGACTTATGTCCCACTTTCAAAAATTAAATTCTTAAATTATGTCCTAACCTAAGTGGGACATAATTCCATTATGGACTTATGTCCCATGGAACAACGTCCCTGTCCCTCATATGACCATTATGTGCTAATGCCACTTTGCACAATGCATTTTCTTTCTTGGCAGAATAACCTGGAAAATTCAAATATTTTTAAATAGTCGACCATTTGAGAACCTTTATATTAAACACAAAAAAATCCTCAACTATATAACTATATGCTTCAAAGCACTTAATCAAAGTTATTCTTTAATTATTGGTTTGATTATATTGGATATCCTATTCCTATGTCCCAAAAACTCAACGACAGACTGCTCTTTAACTCTTCTATTAGATATATACCTTCTATGGAAAGACAGATCAAATATTTTAAATACAGACATATGAACTTCAGAAATATCCGGAAAAAGATAAATGGGTTATACAATTTAAATATTGTCCTTCTCTCTTTGGAAATCCTTCAATTGCATGAACCCAATTTGAAATGAACCATTATTTATTTCAATTTCATTCAAGTCTTTTGGGACTTTTTTCTTGTTAAAGAGAGAAAAGATACTTAAATTTAATAAGGTACTATACCAAAAATGGAAATAAGCATCAGAAAGTTCTGATTACAAGGCTATGAGACATGTTTTATTGAATAAACAAAGGATCAAAGGCTTACCTCGGCTTGCAGTTCTGACATTTAAATAACCTACATTCAAAATCTAATTCAACATTTATACAAAACGGAATGACTTTAAATATTAAGCAAGCATGGAATGGGATTCCATTGTATCTTTTTGTCAAAGTCAAGCCACATCCTGTTTAGAGCAGAGAGAACATCGCATCAACCGTACAGGACTCAAAAGGGACACATTTTATAGAAATTATCATTCGTATTCATTTGTTTTGGGATTCGAAACTTTTTTTTCTTAACCCACAAGAATTGGTCACCCACCACCACCCACAACCGGTGCACGAGAAAAAGGACCCCGTGGGTATCATAATGAGATACACAAGTACAAGAGCAGCAGCAGCAACATTAAAACAAAAAATAAGTTAACTTTCATCTGAGTTAGACAACTTTATCGTTCACAAAGCCACATCATAATTAAAGTGGTATACAAGCACAATTATTGGACAAGTAGAAAGAAGTCTCCAAAGAGTATACCCTCAAGAGTATTTGATGGCGATAATTTTTTCCTTACCCTGTTTAATTTAATTTTTTTTTTTTTTTTTTTTTTCATGTGCCAACATAATTAAAACTCAATTAAAAATCTGTCTACCCAGTACCTACATATAACCCTTAACAAAACTTCCTATTCACAAAAAAGATCAAAACTCATACAAATGCTGAGCTTATCAAGGAAAAGCAAATATTAGCGGTTCTGATGGTTTCTTTATATCTATAATACATAATACCAGCTCGCATATATCCTGTTTTTGAAAAAAAGTACCTTAATCCTTTGCTCATTTGCAATGTGAAAATGTATTCAAATTAATTTTGCATTAAGGCTCCATTAGCTTCTGACCATTAAAACGGGAACCAACAGACACCACTTTTGCCAATCTCTGGCAAACCGAACAACCTGACCGCCCTACATAGTTTAGTTTTCAGAATCCAAACAGTGAGTGAAGAGCAGACGAACTTTTATATGCATGGAAAGGCTAATATCCTTAAAGGAATGAACGGAATGCTCTTCGTTGATAAATATTTCAGAAAATTTTCTTTTTCGTATAACGAATAACTGTGTAGTGTATATGCATTTTTATGGCAAGTATTCGGATCAGTTACAAGCAATTGCGCTACCCTACACTCTACAGCTTCAGTTATAATATCCTAGTAGATATAGACAGTAGGGTTTGCAATAAAATCTACACACTGATTATTTCTCAAATCAAAAATTAAGTTTCTTCAATTAGCATATTTTTGTTATAAGCATCAATAATGACGCTATCACACACCAAGGTTAATCAACGACTTTAATACTAATACGACCTTATTTTGTGAATAGATTTTTAGAACTATGTCAAACTACGTCCATGGTACGCAGAATGTAGAATATGATACTTAAACGTAACCCCCAGTTACGTTTAAGTTCAATATATAGCTTCATCGAGACCTTTAATGTCAATAAGCATTCAGGAAAATGAGATTTTTCCGCCATACGGATTAAGAATTCTTTTTCCGGCGCTCAATTTGTTCCTTCTATTTGTGTGTGGTCGGCAATGGTACAATGGATGAGTCCTAGGCTGTTACACCAAAGGTTGACTGTTCAATGCTCATACGAGTATTTTTTTTTTTTTCAGCATATTGTATATGTACATACCTTCAAGCTTATCCTGGACGTCGTCCATAAAGTATGAAATGAAAAATAAAAATCAATTGTACCAAAACCATTCTTTCCCATCTTTTTACTCCTTCTATAACTAGTGCCGTGTAACACAAGTTGCATTTAAAAGGCTATGTGTCTGTAACATAGTTAAAATATTCTTAACATAAGTAGTTATTATTGTGACTGTGAACCAACTCGCATCGATTCCTTCATTCTTGTTCAGGATCGCACTAAACGCTCGCACTCTACTCTTTTTCAAGCGACATAACTTCAACAAGCATCTCGTTCAAAGTTCAAATGCCGATCAACGAAGCAACATTAAAATATCAATCAAGTGCTAGCATATTACCGATGACTTTAAAATCAATCGAAAAACAAAGCTTCAGTTAGTCCAGCGAAAGACTAGTTTCAGACAAAGTATTTTTGTCATCTTGGAATCCTACACTTTACCGAAATCTACCTTTAAGCGTAACAGTCCGGGAGCTAGCATTGCAAAACACAATAAAGGGCACGACTGGATCGCACGAACTTGCACTCGGGGCAAGTTACTTTCCTGTTAACGACTGGGGAATTCGTACTTTTTTTTTTTTTTTTTTGAGTAAAAAATTTTTTTTTTTTTTTTTTTAATTTCGTCGAAATCGGTGCAGCAGTTTAAATATAATCTGAATCGAAAAAGTACCGTAAATAATTTTCTCCGGGAAAAATCACTCATATAAAACTTTATAATAAATTATCGAGTTTTTTTCTAGAAAAATGGAATTAAAAAAAGTAACTTTTTAGAAAAAAAACTTCTTTTTTCAGTTTCAACTGGCAGGCGTGCTATAAATTTTTTATTACCACTTTTTTACAGCCACACCCATTGCGGGTACGCCAGCTGACGCTTGATTTCTTAATCAGTCATTTGAGATCTATAGAAAAAGATGGGAAGTGATCAGCTTCAAATCTTTGTTCACCTTGGTTCTGCTGTAACTTATACGATAACGACACGAGCTTAGAAAACAGTCAAAAGAAAACCCTTCCTAATTTTTTTCTCATTGAGTTAAAAAGCAATCGCGGTAAGAAAAACTCACACTTGAAATTTGGTTATAATCGATCGGTAGCCGTCTATGTCGATGCTGATTGTAATGCCATCGCTGTTTTCAAATGAATGAAAAATACCGGTGATTGCGCCGACCCGACATACAATCAATCCCAATCAAAGATTTGTAGTGGTGAATACTTTGTCACTTGGATCATTGATTTTGGGTAGACATAGAGTCGTATCCGTCTAATGTTGCTTATAGACGTACGGGCTAGTGTATCCAGATTTCGAGGAAAATTACTATTTTTGCCGACTTTGTATTGATAGAAGGAAAAAAAGGACAAGCCTTAAAAAAGGGGGAAACAGCATGAGTCAATTTTTTCAAAATTTTATAAATGAAAACTGCTTTTAAGTTCTGAAAACAACATACAAAACTGTTTCTTTCAATTTATTTTTTTGTTTCTTTCAACTAGGAAAAATTATTTTGAGTTTAAGTATTTTTTTTTTCCCTAAATACTTCAATCATGTGCATCTAAATTGAAGATTTATGTGAATAAATTTAAGCTACTAATAATATTATAGTTTTTTTTTAAAGATAAAACGCAATTTTCTCAACAAAACCTAAACAAAACTATGTAGGGAGAAAAAAATTGATTTTATTTCTAGATTTATGGGAAAAAAAAGTCACAATTGTGCTAGAAATAGGGGGAAAATGTAACAAAAGTCTGGGGACACTTACCCGTTCATCCCATAATATGAATCACTCATTGACGTATTACTTGGTGACGACAAACGTTTGACAAGCATTTATTTTCTCTTCTTTTTCTTCACTGCTTAACATTAAGAATCTGCCGAATAAATCTTGTAAAATTTTCGGCAATCTTGCCGGTTTTGAATTGTTCAAGTTTTGATTCGTTTGACTCTTCAATCGATTGAATTTGTTGCTTTCTTGCTAATAATACTGTCATAAACCCAGCTATACTTTCATTTCCGACATAAAGTTTCGAAAAGCATTTCTTAAGAGTCGCAAAGGAAATATTTTTCTTTGTAGCTAAAAACAAGATGCACACTAAAATATATTCCCCACCTCCCCAACTGATAAATTTCGTACTTTGTAAAGAATTTCCATCCGCTCCACAGAACCAGCTGCGGCTGGCTGGTATGATATATTTTTGGTCCTGGTTCTAGTTCTGGTTCTATGGGTTGCCTCTAAATGCGGCTAAACCATTTTAAACTCGTTCCCAAAACGAAATTGTTTATTACCGAGAAATATAGGTACTACCAAGAACCAACAAGTTTTAATACAGAAAATTCTAGAGAGAAGAAATCTACGCTGAAAGGACACGGATGCAAGAATAGCATTGATTATTATCCTTCTCCTTTCCTATTTCATTCGAAAGCATGTCCCTTTGAGACTTTGGGCTAATAAATTTAACTATTGATTAAAAATGGTTCTATAGAAAGAGCTTGTGCATTGAGGAAAACTTGTTCAAGGTGGTTTGGCTCCTGTTTTGAATTGCTTCGCATAAACTATCACTTTCCGGCTTCTATACAACTAAATGCAATGTAAAAATGTTAAAAAACTTTTTATTGGCCTTTCTGTTGACTCATTTCATTTAGTGACAAAAAAAAAACTGAATATCCAGCTTCCAACAACGCAGAAAATTCCAAAACACACCCGAACCAGAGGCAATTCCAAGACACAGAAGGACACAATGTTAAATATTATTCCTCTTCATTGTTTGTTTCGGAGGGATACGGTTTTGTGCTTTTAAGGGTTGAAACCAAATAAGAAGATGTGAGTGTTGATGTTGAAAACTTTTTAGGAGCACCGCACGACTTCACCAAAGATGGATAGTCAATGTAGAGGAAGGGTTCTTTTCGCTTCGGTCTCTATTCCGGTTTTTTGAACCACATATACCCAATTTCGAAGGACATAACTTACGACCTTTTTAAATCTAGCCCAGACACAAAAAGTGTTTTTCTTTTTATTCAGCGAAAAAGGGCCACAGCACGAACGCATCGCAAAGGACATTTGTTTGCCTGATTGGTAGAAGTTATATATAGGATAGGAAAGACGATAGGGATTTTTTTCGGAAGGGGAAAGCCACTTTGTTGCATAAAAAGAACATACCACAGAGAAGAGTTATGTCGGCTTCAATGTTATTATATCACATTTTCGTTAGGATTTTTTTTTTATGATTTTTCACTTTTTTATGTTTTTTTCCAATGAACATGTGCTGAAATAAGGATAAGGATTCGCAAAGTATCTTATGTTCTCCAATGCCATCAGGGTCACATTTTACGGTGGGAGAATGAGGTTCAGACGTTCAGTAGCACACATGCTGCAACAGCTACTGCTTCATTGGGATTTTACTGTGTGACTTTAGTAGTTGAGTTCACAAAGTTTGGATAATCTTCTATAGTCCTGGATATGGGTCTGGATGTGCGGTTGAAGTGCAAGGGTGTTATGGTAGATACTATATGCATTTAGGAAGATTTTAGGAGGTTTTTCTGGAAACTTTATTTGTAACTGAATTAGGAAAGGAAGCTTTTGTATCTTTTGTCTGTGTCATATTTAAGAATATGTATACCTATATGTTTATATTGTGTGTAAGTGTATTATAGAAACAATTTGAGAAAACAAAATGCTTTATGAAGAAAAGTTTTCTTCTTTAGCTTTAAGAGTTTAATTATGGTTAAGTAATTAAATGTGACATGTATCTCTAATGGGGGTTTTGCAACTATATCGTATTTGTATAGGTATACGAAAGATACAATTAAAGGGCTAAAACTTAGTATAATTTACTTTTGGTATGCTATGTGTTTCCTTTATGGTTTTAAATTTATGACGTTCTATTTTATTTTCTAAATTGATGACTTGTTTGGTGAATGAAAAAACTTTTTATCTTAGAATCCTTCTATAATAATAATATAACCTATTAAATTTGTTACGATTAATATGGTAATTGATAGTGGAAGCTAATAAGTAAATTAATCAATTGGCTTTTATCTTGAAAGGAACCTTGTGAGTTTTTGGAATTTTGAATGCACACGCACAGTAGTAAAATGAAAACGGATTTCCGTGGGATTTTCGGTAGGTACTATTTTGTATCTATACTTGGTAGGTAGATGTGTTTTACTCATTAGTATAAAATAAATGGTAAGACTGGATAGCACAAACTTGCTGCTGGGTGTGACTGTGCATGGAAGGCTGTGAAAGTGGTAAGAAAATTATGTTATATAGTACGCCGCCGCCGCCGCCGGCTGAAACTTTTACCAAAAACAATTGGCATCATACTGAACTAAAAAAAAAACCGTCGGCTGCATCTTGGAGGGTAGAATATAAATAGATATGAGTCAGCAGCTCGCATTAACTTGTAAAAAAAACTTGTTTAATAAAGTTTTTTTAATTATGTTATTATGTAGGTACCTACCCATAAAAAGCACCAAAAAGCTAAAGTAAGTATAGGTAGGTTGGGTTAAGACAAGAAATAAATACTATGGGAGGGTGGATCTTTCATAGTTTAGGTGGGAGGGGAAATTTTCTAAAAAAATCGCTAAAAACATATAACAAAAATTATACAAAAACAACGGTAAAACCTACAATTTGCTATATTTTTTTGAAAAGTTAGAAACCTTCTTTTTATGTTGTCTTTTTAAATAAAGTTGTTAACAGTTTTTAAAAAAATTATTTTCAAACTCGAAACTATGAAAAAATTAGTTTTGTACTTTTTGAGAAAATTAATACAAAATAGAAATGTTTTTTCTTAGAACTGGTGGTTTTGGTTCTTTTAAAGTTTTTAAAAAGGACAAGACAGTAAAGCATCCGGTTTTCTGTTTTTGACTTAAAATTAATAAATGCAATTTTGGAAAAAAAATAAGTTTGATTTTTTTTAAGTTTTGCCCCGCATCTTAACCCAATCTACTCTCTCAAATTTTTTGCACCTGTTTAATAACTTGACGTGAAAAAAAAGTCAGCTGCATTGTAGAGGGTGGACTCTACAATGCAGCTGACGTTTTTTTTTCGCCGATGTCAACTACTTTTAGAAAAAGTTTCAGCCCGGGCGTACTAAGACTTAATTTTAATTTCCACTTCCGCATCCTCCCACAGCCACACCCAACACGGATGCGTCAGCTGACGCTTGGTTTCTTTATTAGTCTTTTGAGATGTATTGAAAAAGATGGCAACTGATCGTCTTAAAATCATTGATTAAATGCAACGCTATCTTCCGGTCTATATGGCAGAGAAAATTAGAATTACCGGTATTTAAAAAAAAACTGCTTCAAGATTTATTTTTTTTTTTTCAATTATTTTTTAATGCAGTTTAGATTTAGCTTAATTTAGAATATTAAATTCCGTCAAAACTATTGCACCAGTTCAAAAGATAGTCGGTGTAATAAAAAAACGTTCTATGATAAGTACTTATAAATATAATGACCGTTAAAAATGGGTGTTCTTATAAGAGGCGATTTTTCTTATTTTAAATTTTCTAAAAAAGTATAAAATATTTAGATATACGCATTTAGTTTTGAACTAACTACACTTAATTGCATACAATTTTGAAAAAAAATTTTTGATTTTTTTTTGAATTTTTTGTTTCAAAATTTTTAGTTTGAAAATTAATATTTCAAAAGCCATTTTCTACTATCAAGGAAGAAAATAGTAAAAAACCTTTCTGGCTTTTCAAAAAGATATAGCATGTAGGTATTATAACGTTATTTTAAAATTTTTTTTTCTGTTTTAGGTATTTTTTTTAATAAAATTGCGTCTCTCGACTAAACAGGGGGAAACATACCCCCTTCCTATACGTAGTCACCTAACTTACTTGCTATAGTTTTTTGGTGCACCTTATGTACCGACCACCCTGTAAGTAAATGAAATTATTGAAAAGTATTCCCTTCAGGTTTCCAAAGTACCAGAGAACATTCCTAGGAATCGCGCAGAGTTTCTCAACATATTAAATGGCAAATGTTATTAAAACCAAAGAAATGTTCTTAATTATAGAAATAAATGAATATAATTAACATAAATTCAAGTTAAGCATATTGTAAATTTTAACCTGACAGACACTAATAAGTTATTGTGTTAAATAAATTTTTAAACCAGCATAATCTTGTTTTTATAATTATATTTATCAAGAAAATAAAATTAGTTTATCTATATCTATCTATATCAACAAATCAAATTATTCTTTTTGAGGTAAAATTTAAATATTAAATCATCCGCAATTAACATTTTCCCTTTTAACAGAAAAAAATCATAGAAAAGGACACCAACGAACGACAACCAACATAATTTCCATGGAAGCTGAAACTGCTGACTACTTAAAAAAAATTAAAAGGTTAAAAGTGTTTAATTATTCAAAATCAGGACACATTATAATTCGTAAAATCCCGCCAGTTACCTTTATGTAGAAACATTTGCCTTTATGACGTATGACCTAATTCGTAGAGGATTCCACCTCATTTGCACATTTTTTTCTATTTTCAGGATTACTTTGTCAAAGCAGTGTTGTCGGCTTTGTATGTTTTTTTAAGGTGCTCAGCCTGCATGTATATTATGGTGGTTGTGGTAATGAACAACGCTAGGATCAAGCTTCCCTAATTAAATTCGTGGTGATTCGTTTGTACACGACTTGATGGCTAATGGCAAAGTAGAACATAATCCAACTCCAAGGACACCTGATGCTACTTAAAGTTAACATTACGTATAGGCACGTCGTCGTCGTCGGCTGTATTTGTTCCAAAGAATCCTCTTGTTGCCGTGTAGTCTGTTTGTTTAAATGTAAAAGGAATCTTTTCTATTACAAACGAAATTATCTGTAATTATTCCCTGCATCCGTTGTTATCAGCCAAAATGGTATGTGGGTGCGAAAGCATCTAATTAACTTCCACACATATACACACAAAATGCTTGTACGTCCTTTAATATACTATATGGCGGGAAATTCAATATTACAGTTCAATATTCCTATTCGGAGCTAGAATTTCTGTTTAATTATAAAAAGGGGAAAACGATTGGCAGAGCAAAGTGAAGGTATTTTAAGCGGCTTTTCTGGAAATGGGCACAATTCTGTTTGCTATGGAGATGAAAGGTGAAACTTTGGTTCACATTGCGATTAATTTGATATAATTGCTGTTAGGTGGGTGGTAATTACTGTCAAACAGATTTGATATAAAACGGGTCACATGGAGATAACTGAAGTGATTCAATGCTTAATAATACAATTTTTGATTAATATGCTTGACAAATGATGTTAATTATAATTTACTATTGTTGGTTCGTTTGGAAGTATAGGGTAAGGAAATAATGCTCATGTATTTTGTGAGGAGTCCATATAAATTTGCATGCGGTAACATAAAAATTTGTTTTATGGTCGATAAAATCAAGGATGATGACCACAGGGTTCGGATTCTGTATATGGCAAATGCTTTTTTTGCCTTTTTTACTTTTTCGAATTCGATGTTTTTTTTGGGTCAAACCGGTGGGGCCTTCATCAAGCAGATCCTAAGATGAAGCGATGGAGTATGAATGTTGTGCCCCTTTTGATATCAGAACATCATCAGAAAAGAAGCAAAAGATGCATAAGATGCTTAGAAGCTCTTTTAAAAGGACCACACTTATACCATAATAATGCGTTAACTCTATAAAATTATTTTCGTTAACTCGCGTGAAATTTAATGCGCCAACACCAATCATGTATATCTTTTGATCAAGATTGAAAAATAAACGAAGCAAAATAAATGGTGATTTGAACGCTTAAGTCCTTGGAAAAGAAAAAGGTAGCAATGTTGCAATTTTAAACTGGGGGCCGTTCTGGTTTTAGCACACATGAAAAGAGCGTTCCACCATTTTGAGACCTTTATGTAGCTGAAAATATTTGTATATGAATATAAGGATTAATTCTTCAAATCGAATACATATGTACCTAATTTAAATTTTTTTTATTGTGAGGAACAAATTAAAATACTATTTCTATAGGATGAACCACATACCTATATATAAATTTTTAAAAAGGTATCACTGACTTTCAAGGCTTCCTTATGCCCAGTTTCTCCAAACACTTTTAATTTTTTATTTGATTCCTAAATCCTAAAACGACATATTTCTATTGCACCATAACCGCACATTTAATTAGACATATTAACGTCTTTAAAATAAAAATGAAAGAACAATTTAGCATTCAAAATCCAAAATATTTCACATTTAATTTAAAATTTATTTCGACAAAGTATTAAATTTACAATATTCCACTAAAATTAGCTTTAAAACTTACAAAAAATACTACGAGTAGGTATAGTGGAAATTATATGTTTGTTTTAACTAAATTCCAAATTCATTCGAAAACAAAAATTTTAACAAAGAAATAAAATAAAATTTTACTTTGGCCCTTATTGCAAGTGTCGTTTAACTTTCGATGCGATAAAAGTCGAAAGCATCGACAAATTTTCGTTTTGGTATTGTGTTACTTGATCGACAGAGATATCTATTACTGTGAATAACGAAAACGCTTATTGTGAATAAACCTTATATTTTGGCATTTGGGGTAGTGCCAGTGATAGTACATGTAGGAAAAAATTAATTTTTAGTCTTAAATTGAGTCAAGAAGTACTTCCAATTAATAGATAAATTAAAACAGAAAACTTTAGAAATCTTGGAAATGTGACGGAAATCATCTAAAAACTGTGTAACACTGGCTGCAATTTGCTAATGATGCAATTATAACGCAGTCCTATCACATGCAATGCTTAAAAATTAGTGTTGAGCATCTATACTACATTAACTTACAGCTACAAGGCACCTTGTTTGCTGTGTGTCTGTGAAATGACACGAAGATTTTCCTTTCTTCTCTTGTAACGTTGAATTGTAACGTTGAATTTGAACGTTGAATTTGCCCATACATGCGGTATTTTTGGATTTATTTTTTTGCTAGAATCACATAATAAAGCAAATCCGCCATAATTATATTAAATTTCGATTGGGAGAAAAAATAAAATAAAACTTTAGTTATGATACACCATAGCTTACAATGAATTTAAACAATAAGGCGCACATTTTATTTCTTCTAAAAAATTGCTTGATTCACTTTATTCGTATATTTATGAGTGTATAATTTTGCGCAAAAAAAACATTTTTTTAAAGGGCCCTATACACCATCAATTTTACCTGACAAACATTATTGACGTATTTTTCTTTCAGATATCATTGTGAGAACATAGCCTATACACACTAGGGACAAGGGTGTCCCTTATGATAAAAATAAATTAAGTGCACGACTGGGTCGCACGAACTTGCTCTTGTTGAGCATGACTGGGTTGCACGTACTTGTTCTTGTGTCAAGTTGCCACAAAAATAAAATTAAATTTTATTTTTTTTTTAATATAAAGGAAAAAAATCATTTGAATTTTGTACAAAAGTGCTAAAATTTCTTTTTACAAAGATTCAAACCTAAATCAAAGTATGCCGAAAATTTTGTTGCCTAAATATGAGTTTTTACTTTGGCCTTTATTTTACTTTGGCCTTTATTGCAAGTGTCGTTTAACTTTCGTTGCGATAAAAGTCGAAAGCATCGATAAATTTTCGTTTTGGTATTGTGTAACTTGATCGACAGAAATATCTATTTTTGTGAATAACCAAAACGCTTATTGTGAATAAACCTTATATTTTGGCATTTGGGGTAGTGTCAGTGATAGTACATGTAGGAAAAAGATACTTTTTAGTCTTAAATTGAGTCCAGAAGTATTTCCAATTAATAGATAAATTAAAACAGAAAACTTTAGAAATCTTGGAAATGTGAAGGAAATCATCTAAAAACTGTGTAACACTGGCTGAATTTTCTTATGATGCAATTATAACGCAGTCCTATCACATGCAATGCTTAAAAATAAGCGTTGAGTATATCTATACTACACTAACTATCATCTACAAGGCACCTTGTTTGCTGTGTGTCTGTGAAATGACACGAAGATTTTCCTTTGTTTTCTTGTAACGTTGAATTGTAACGTTGAATTTGAACGTTGAATTTGCCCATACATGCGGTATTTTTGCAAATTCCACTTGTCATAGCAACATAAACAATGTGTCTTCAATGCATTAATTCTGCTGATCGTATGGTGACCCACTCAAGTACTTCGGTGTGTGTCATAATCGATCGCAGTTTGCAGTTGGAAGGTGTCACATTACACAATGCACTTTGAAGAAGCGCATTGTTTTGTTTACGTTGTGTAGGCAAACCAATGTTCTATAATTAGTATTTGTTTCGTTTACATAATTATGACGATTATGGATTATTATTCATGGTCAAGGTGTTTCTGGTTTCTGGGTGGTTTCATGCGCGTATGGATTATATGGAATGTATACAAAAAGAGGTTTTGTATGGGATTGAGGTTGGTTGGGACTGCGGGTCACAACAATTCGTTTGTTGGTAACAGCTCACATAAAAAAAGTTTCGCTCCGCTTAATTGTTGATGACAAATAACTAAAGAAAACAAACAAACAATTATAAAAAAATTAAATTCAAAAAGTAAGTGGGACTAGGACTAAGTGCTTAACTCTATACTATAAACTTGTTTTAAGGGTAATTCATAGTTATAGTCAGTACTGTAAAGTTCCAATAAAACGCTATATTCACTTTTATACCCACTTTTTAATTTGTTCTCCAAGTTGGTATTCGTGACCATATGCCAAGAAGTTACAAATAATTTTACAAATGTGTCTGCAAAGTACCGCTATTGTATGTCAGCTCGTACCCCACTTACCTAACTAAACAAATAAAAATCCGGTTAATGAATGAATAATCCTTATTTAGCTTAAATATTACCAAACTTATTCCAAACTATATAATTTTGATTAAAAAATCTTTTTAACCTATTTTGATTAGTTTTAAAGCGAAAAGTTCTAAATCAACATGTTTGCTACTTTCATAAATTGAAAGCTTCTTAGTTTTTCCGCAAAACGCCACCCTAAATCAGAAAATAATCATTGTATTCGTATATTGAGTCCATGTCATAATCTGTCAAGTGTCAACGAACTTACCTTATGGAATATGAAAATCAAAACAAACACTTTTCTTCTGCCAGAAATTATAGACATTTTTGAATATGTAATAATATAAATTTAATTTTGTTTATAAAGTGCAACAACAAATGGAAAAGCAAATAATAAAAGTACAATCCAAAGAAAGACAATTCAGGAAATGAAATACTCCCTATCGCGTTCCACCATCATGCGCATACATTCATGATCAAATCATGTCGGTTCTCCTCCTCAAAACAATGCGTCTGAACTTAAAGGAACTACGTGATCCATCTGTACCCAACCCCAATGCTACAGGAGCTACTTCAAACGTTGCTCTTCCACCATCTGAAGATCCAGCATCAAGCTGAACAATTTAAAGGAATTATGGGTATAATCAAAAGAGCAGAATTTATTTATTGTTTTACATTGTGCACCTTCTGTCGTACATTCTGTTCTGTTCTGGCTGATTAACTGTTTATTGGAAACCCCTAATTACAAACAGAAAAGCTGATGGAACACAACTAGCTGGCTATCTGTCTAGTCTTCTCCGTGGACAGAAAATTAAACAGATTTTGACATTTCGATTGTCAAAGTTGGGTGACAACTAAAGATTATTTTGTTATTGCGCGCTTATTGCTGACAATTCTTTTGTATTTAACGACATATTTGCAAATAATTATTCACTAGCCGGTCATACAAAAAGATGTGTCATTGGTCTGTCATGGCAGGAATGTGCCCACCCTAAAAATGCGGATAGATTTTTGACAGAATGGAAAACAGAAACAGAGAAAGTTTTCTGTCCAATGGAGACACCGTGTTACGTTGTCAACCATGAATGAAAGAATACAAGATTACGACACTTGGTTTTTTTTCAGCTTTTTGTTGTTGTGTTTTTTTCACTTGTGACTTAAGCACAAACAGAAAAACAATAAGATGGTGGAATCTTGTTATGAATTGACCCTATCCAAAGGGAAAAAGAGTGTAAGGTGATTACAAGTTAAAATTACGTCACAATTGAAACAACAACAAAGTGAAAATGCCAAAGTGTCGTAATCTTGTATTCTTTCATTCATGGTTGTCAACCATGGGTGCTGCCAATCTTTAAGCAAAAAATGTTTTGACATCCCATTTCGCGTCAATACTTTCCAGTCATTCCAAGATTTTATTTTTACTTTTATGTTCCCTTTGTTTATACTGACCTATTTATCGACACTTTTCGTACCCCATCATACAAAATTTTGCTAAGATGAATAGATATACATTTTCCAATAAAACACGCCTACTATAGCTTGAAAATAGAGAGGCCATTAAAAATATTCATCTAAAACGTTTTAAGTGAAAAATATTTCTATAGTATTTTCACAGAACTGAATTATTTCACAAAAATCGCACGCTGCCATCGGATGAACATTAAACGAACCGGAAAACTTTGTTCAAGCTTAATTACGAAAGGAATTAAAGATTTATGTTTGAAGTATGAATTATTATAATTATTTTCATACATATTAGACAAAAAAAAATTGCGATGAAAGAGTCAATAACTAGTGTATTTACCCTATAAATCAGAAATCATGTCTACTAAAACCTCTCAAGCTCTTAGCTGGAGTTCGCTTCCGGTAACACATCCTATCCCTCTTTCCTGTTGGAGTGCACTAGAAAATATACTTCTTGATGGTTGGTGCTTTTACAGGAAGGAATTTTTATTTCCTTTTTCTTGTTTTCTTTGGGGAAAAAGGATACAATGCATTAGTGTCCACTAAAGCCCTGCTAATGGAATCGCAGCCACTTACCCTGCCAATCTGAAAAACTTTCTTATGACTTGCTGTCATCTTCATCATCTTTATATTAAGTCGTTCTTTTCTTAGCCACACACCATAGAAACAATAACAACAAATCACTTAAGATCTATCTCGTCCTTGAAAAGCTTACCGTAATATAAGTGCTTTCTTAGTTTGTATTGGACTTTGAGTCCAATGTTAAAAATGCATGTTAAAAAATTCTTGCAAAGTAAAAAAAAAAAATAAAATATTCAAATCAAAATCACAAGAAACGTTGTAGGTATCTAGATGCATCATCGTCAAGGAACTTGTTGAATGCAGCATCACATCAAAAAATTCAACATCCATCTCACGACTTTACTACTCTAAAAAGTTTTAAATTAAATATTTAAATTTTTGGTTTTAGGTTAGAGTTCTATTGAAGAAGTGTTTTTTTTTTTTTTTTTTTTTTTCTTATTCGCATTGTCGCCTCCTTTTAGTTTATTTGCGGCAGTAGCTCAAGTAATGCATTATGCATCGAGATTCGAAATCTCAAAACAAAAAATAAGCAATACAAGAATATAAAGTTTTTGCACTTAAGTGTAAAGCTGAACTCTATAAAGTTATGTGGCAGTGGTGAGTGCCAACTTTTTGTGTGTTCTTGATGATTTTAGCTGAGCACTTTTATATCCTTGTGGTAAAATTTAATTTTGCCACAAAGTCCTCAAGTGGAGCGGATTCCGTAGGTTTGGAGTGTCATGCCATTAATAAAAAATTGTGGGGAAAGGTTTTGTTTGGTTGAGTTAAAATCACGCGAATAGTCGAAGAGGAGATAATTTCTTTGGCTTAACAAGGAAAGTTTTTTTTTCCAGAAGTTTGCAGCTTTAGAATAATTATTTTATACCCACGATAAAATTATTAGATACATATAATTGTTTTTTTTTTTTTTTTGTGGAGTAAGCAATAATGTGGGAAGAAAATAATGTAAATGAGTGCGTAAATATTCCGAAAATTGTGAATTACAAAGTTATGTCTGAATCACTTATGGGGTAGATTTCTTCTTTGTTTAATTTTGTAAATGCGATGATTTTTAACTGAATGGACTTTATAAAGAACGGAGTCATTAATGTTGAAAAGGGATAGATACAATATGTAAGAGGATTCCCTTTTGAATTTGTGATTTTATTTGAAATGTCCTATTAATAAATATCGAAACTGATAAAACATAAATACAATAAATATATATTGACGACTATACATTAAGTTAACTATAGGGTAATGCATTATGCATATGTTGCTTTATTTACTCGGTGTCTTCAAAACCAAAATTTCATAGAAAGCAAGATAACATTTTATTTATACTGTTCCGAGAAACAAGAAACCACAAATAGTAGGTATTTTAAATTTTAAGCAATTCTAAAAATAAAATTGCATATTAGGGGAAAGCGGGTCCATTCATACTCAGCGCGGAAATGACAGTCAGGCTATAGTTAACTTATCCGAAGCTAGTTCCAAACGAAAATAGTAAATCGGTGTCGAAAAAGGACCGTTCTATATACATACTATTAGGTACCGTTAATAAGCTTTTCGGAAGAATTTTTTTTTTGATGAAAGACATCCCCATTGGCAAAAAATCACTCATTTAAAATTTGATTAAAATTAATCGGATTTTTTTGGAAAAAAAAGTTCCAAAAACTAACTTATTAAAAACACTTTTCCAAAATGTTTGATTGCAGTATTAATCAAACTTAAGAGTTATTTTAGAATATAAAATTTCGTTAAAAAATAATCGGATGGAAAGAAGCCCTGAACAAGGAAGAAGAAGGGACTTTTTACACTGATCCCGGATCAGCTCTTCACCGTGACCGGACGCCTTACCAACCCCACTAAAAAACAACACGAGGACTATAAACTCAAACCTGTATTTTAAATTTTGAGTATCTTCAACAAATCTAATTTACAACTTTTAATAATTTACAAAACAACAATGTATACTACGTTTACCGTTAGGCCCCCTATGAGGCAACAAATTTTATAATTAAAATTTAGTAAAATTTTCTATTAAAAATAAGCAAATACTTGAAAAATAAAATGAACGATGCGGTCGCACGAAGTCTTGTAGCAAACTATGGGATAGCGAAAAATTCAAAATATTTTATTATGTGGATAGGCAAAAGATACATAAAAATTGATTGTGGATCAAGTTGTGTGGTAAAGCTACCGTTTAGCCAAAAACTTTAAATGCCATCTTGTGTCAATTGACTAATTTAAGTGCCATGTCAAATTTAAATGACATCGCGTAGGATGTTATTAATTAATGGCCAAATTTGTAAAAACCGTTAACACCAAATCTCCGATATGTGAATTTTTAGCCAAAACCCTGGAATGCGGTTATTTAAATAGTAGGTACCTAATTCAAATAGGTATAACGTTCACAAAGTTTTATCAAAATCGTTAGAGACGTTTTAGAGAAAATTTGGAAAAACTAAAACCGTTATATGGGAGGTACCCGTTATAGCCGGGCTTAAACAAAAATTCGAATTTCTCCTCTAGTTTTTTTAAAGATAAAAAAGGCTTTCCAAATGCGAACCTCTAAACTAGAGGTATAGCAGCTTCCGGTGTTGGTGATCTATAACATGTTGTTCCTTATCACATATTTGCAACCCTAATGGACCAGGCTCTCACTGGTATAAGTAAACAATGCTATCAATCAACTCTGCAAGCATTTTTGAGTCACGGACACAATGAAAACGGAAATGAAGGATGAAAATAATACATATTTAAAATAAGACTTGTTCCAAAATTTTAATGCAAGTTGAACTAATATTTTCATTACTCTTTTTTTTGTCGAATTCTTCCTTAAAACTGCAGATAAATTTATCAACAACACCACGTTTTGACAACTACTGTTCTTTTGAATTTAATTTAATAAATATCCAATTGCTAACGACTTGCCTAAGCGTACAACCTCTAACAACCCTAGGATCTACATGAAAATCAAATCAACGGCAAAATGTCCCTTCTGGGTGACAAATCTCTTTTAAGAGCCATTAGCATGTCCACAGGAACACAACTGGTGAAACCACAAACAACAAGCCACACAGAGCACCATATGTTGGTCACTTTTCGTCTCTCTGTGCTTATTGTGTAAAGTTTTACAAATTACATGCATGATGACATCAACCCTTAGCTCTGGATACTTCTGTTATTTATATTGAATAGCTCGGGAGTAAAAGCAATGCACTTTCAGTATTTGTGTATAGGTATGTGGTTAGGAGCAAAAAGGTTTCATCATGATCCGCATTGAATTGACCACAAACTAAGGAAAATTACTGCTCCAATCGCATACATATAGGACATCCTTTATTACCGAAAAGCTTCACCCTCTTAGTGGGGATGGGATGTGCCAGAAGAATGTTATGAAATTTACAAACACGACTATACTGAATGCATCAGGCATCACATAAATGTAATTTAGAATAACCGGTTTTCCCATTGTGGCCAAAGGATTCTTTCCCTTTGGGACGCCATTGCAATATAGGACACCCAACCTAACATCATTTGATGTTAACTTTCGGGAACGCTTCAATCTATTTTCTGTACATGCTCCCTTTATCTGCAGTTATTGCGTCTGGTATGTATAACTGACATTTGAATCTTAAATAATTTTCAATTTGAATAATGTATGCATTTACCTACAAATAACAGATGATATAGCCCCCACATATGATATGTATCTATACATACAGCATTCACCATGGTGCACAAAAGAGTTCAAATTCACAGTGCACATATGCCTCTTCCACTGATGGCTTAGGGTGTACCGTATATGTATAAACATGGTGGATTAACTGCACAATCCGAAATGGTCAAAAGTAAATTTCGTTGTAATAATAAATTCACATTCTGCGCGGTTGAACCAAACCACAGTTATATGCCCTTTCGTCGCTCGTATCTTCACAAAAACCTGCAGAAGGCTGATGAAAATTAATATTGCAACTGCAGCAGGATGCGGGAATAAGCTTTATAGAATCTCACTTAACTTCATCGGATATTAGCAAAAGGAAGTGCACCATGAAACCATGTTGCAGTGATACATTATACTCATAAAAAAGAAAGAGAAAATCTATGTACTATTATAACAGTTTGTTTGTTCATTAGTCATTATGTTTATTTAAATTTGAATGGATATTAAGAATATTTTCTGTAGATATATATATCTACTTTTAAAAGAAGTTTATTCTGAGAACGGACGACACAACACTACTTTGAATTCAAATATGTATTCAAAAATAACGATAACTTAACGGCCGAACTGTAGTGCCGACAATTTTTAATAAGCAAATACTTGAACCCAGAGTAATGGGTAACAACATTTATATTTTTTATAGGGTGACGTGCATGAGAAGCGACAAGAAGCTAGAGAGTTTAGGTTAAGTCGTGTCGTGCGACTATAGAATATAAAATAGAACATCGTCTTGTAATCTTGAGACTTCACCGATTTTGAATACACTCTTTTAAATCTAGAAAATTTTACATATAGTTATGTATACTGTACTGTGGATGCGCGCCCGTGCATTTCAAATGAAACAGTAAAATATCGTGAATTATAAATGAGAATACATACTTTCAAATAACTTTAAGTTTTTTTTTTTTGTATTCACGGAGAAGAAACTTAATTTTTTGGGGCTTAGAACAAAATCTGAAAGAAATATCGAAATAGATATAGAAAAGTTTTCACGGATAGGAATTAGAAGATATAAAATGTTTAGTTGGTGCGGAAAAAGTGGGATTTTTAGTCGTTTTTCGTCTATTGTGACTATGGTCAAAACCATAAACAAGAGACTTATCATGACCAATGGCCGAAACTCGGAACTCCTCTTGCAGAGTAAATCCCGCAATTTTAGGAAATCGAAAGAGCAGGATAATCTGTTATTTTGCACTAAATTCCTTATCCATAAAAGCGTATGCCCAGTTAAAAAATGTTTTAAATTACATTTGCTCTGTTTGCAAGTGATTTTAAGGATGATGTGTCCTATATATTTTAGAGGTGAATACAAATATTTTAATTGTTTGAAATATTAAAATAAAGAAACAAGACCATTGGTAGATCTCTTTTCTGCAACTATCGAACATACAGGCTGTAGATTTTTCGTCAAAGGTATTAAAATGAAAGTGCTAAAAATATGTAAAAAAAAAAAGTTGGCCTAAACGTTAGATCAAGTTGTATGATAAATCTGTCATCAAACGGTTGTTTAGCGAAAAACTGTTAATGTCATTTTGTATTAAACGGCTGATTTAAATTCCATACCGAATTGAAATATAATCGGTGTACCTAGCTGTTATGAACTTATCGCCAAATTTGTAAAAAACATTAATTCCAAATCTCTGTTAATTGCATTTTTAGCCAAAAACCTGAAGCTTGGTAAAACCGAACGTCCGCACAGACAGACCGATGCACGGCGACGGACGGCATGATGAAACCTACTTTTTTTTTTGTTCGCGAAGTGGTAATTTCCAGCATTTTATTTTCAAGAAAAAGGAAATCACTCGCACTCACATTGTTAAATACAAACAATGAGATGATTTCAAACTCACCGAAGTAGATGTCGCTAAATGAATATATCGAGTAATTATTATTGCAATAATTCCCTGTAACCAGGAACACTCAAACCGAACCGAACTAAATTCTGCATACATTTGTATTTGTTTTTCATTCTTTTTTTGCCTTGAGTTACAAGATTAATTGCTACAAGAGTAAACAAAAAACAAGTCGATAGTAGTTTGAAACTTGATTTATCTATGTGTATAAACTCAATGATACAACTTAAACATGAGTCCGGTCCTGTTTAAAGTTAGACTCGAGTTTTTAATTAGATTTTAAATTTTCTATGAATAGAAAAAACTCGAGTTTTATAGCTTTAAAACAAGTTAACTTGTCAAACATCTATGATGTATACAATATTATTCCCATTACGTATAAAATCACCACTATATAAAAATCACCTATTTTAACCATGACTTTTTTCAGTTAAAAAAAAGATACCCAGTATACCTATCTTATCAAATTTAAAATAAATAAATTTGTTGCTCAAATAACTTTAAAAGTGCTTACGTATTATGTACACAAACCCTTCTAACTGAGCTAAAATTCGGTTCAATAAAAAGATAAATAGCACCTTTCTTAGCAACATTTTTAATAAAATACTACTCGCTCTATCAACAAAATTCCAAATTGTGCAAGAGCAAGTGTGTTGTGTGTGTATCTACACGAAAATACATCGTTCGGTTTCATTTCAACTTTTGTACAAGCAAAATAACGTTCGTTCGTTCAGAGTCGCAGAGTCGCTGCCATCAAATGCAAATCCAATCCAACGGATTTATTAGTTCATGATTAGCGAGCAAGTTAAGAAGCGGTATAGGTTCGTTCTTCCGTTCAAGTGGAATTTCCTTTTTTTTTTGTTTCATAAATTAATTTTGTTGTGGTTGCTCCCAAAAGTCATCAAGTGAATGGTTAAAAATTGTGTAAAGAATACATAGAACTATGTTCGCCGTTGTTGCCTTCTTCGTCGCTTCCGCCGTTTATATCGCCGCGCGGGATTAAAACTATATCTACTAAATATTATCATTCTTTTTTGGATTACAATCTACCTATCAACGCCAGAAGCAGATTCACCAATAAGTTAACGTCTCGTCAGCATAAAAAATGTAATAATTATCTAACTTGAATTAAATTTTGAAAGTGTAAATTATTAATCGTACCTATCTATAAAATATCTTAATTTTTGCAATGCAACTTCAAGTATATATATATAGGTTGAAAGAAAAGATTTTAAAAAAAATAATAGCTAGTTGTATGCTTAACTAGATTGGAATTTGAAGTGAAAATTATTGTGTCACACTAACACTCCAATGGGTGTTTTACTATATATTCGTGTGCATGCAAAAGTGTTCCTCCAATCGAATGTGTGTGTGTGTGTGTTTTTTTTTCAACTTTGCCAGTAAATTGAAAATTATCTTTTAATTGGATATTTGGTAAAACAAATAAATAATAAACAAAAAGAATCTATCTTAATAAAAAATTGGATAACTCTTGATGGTTATCATTAACGATCACTTCACTTGCAACATTTTATTGAAACATTGTTTGATTTGGTGCAACAAATTTCAACAAAAAAAAAAAAAAACATCAGCAATTTTTATTTATTAATTGTATTATTGTGTATCAAAACATTTCTTGGTTTGTGTTAAATTAATTTTACTTTATAGATATGTAAATACATACATAGATAGTGTTAAATTTTTGTATTTATTTAGTGATCTGTTAACATTGTTTTTCTGGATGTTGCTTGCAACAACCTAACAAAGTAGATACATTTGCGTGTATTTCTATGTATCCATTAAAAATATCTCTGACAAACCAGAAAAAAATTATAGAATAGATACTGATACTTTTTATTAAAGAGAGACGGGTGGCAGGGCAGGGCATTGAAAGGAGTATAGAAAAAAAAATATTCATCGCTCGTAGCGCGATCGTGTTGCTCTGCTGAGCTGAACGTGAACCAACAAAACAACCAAGTCGACCGATCCGACATCGACGTTCCTTGTATTTTGTTGTTGTCGAATGGAATTTCTTTCGCGCCGTATAATATACAAGCGAACATACATTTTGTTGCTTCTTACTTTGACGACATACGTACATTTGGAATGCGCACACACATCTACATCTACATACTTAATTATATGGAAAAGATAAAGTGAGATGGCTGTGTGTGCACATAGTTACGGGTATGTGTGCAATGTGGTCGATCCAC
This sequence comes from Baccha elongata, assembly GCA_951217065.1. NCBI lineage: Eukaryota > Metazoa > Arthropoda > Insecta > Diptera > Syrphidae > Baccha > Baccha elongata. Next base: position 55,320,023 of record OX578273.1, on the reverse strand, counting down.
TCCACTGATCACGCATCTGAGGACTGAGGAGAACTCAGAGGATGTGTGGTGCTGCCAGATTTCATATTAAACAAAACATTTTTATTTATGTTTTGTTAAAATCATTTAAATTTTTTTACAAACAAACCAAGCAAAACAAGTATCGTAGAAAAATGAAGCTTGAATGAATTTGTTTTCCGTAGATAGGTAATTAACTATATTCCTATAGTTATTTTTGTGTACCTAATTTTAAAAGAGTCTTAAATGCATATTCAAGTAGTGAGTTTTGTTCCATCTGCCTTTTCAAAGTTATAACTAAATTTTTATAAGGGCTACCTACCTAATCTTATTTCACAGTTATTAATTAGGTAAATTTATAAGTTGTAATTACATTCACTTATTTAGTAACCGAAATGTTTACACCTATTGGTTTTTTGTTTGTTTACGAAGTCAAAATTAGACCGCCCTAGTTGCGAATTTTAGATGTCGTGCACGTGCACACAGCCAAGTGTGAATTTTATTAAAAGCTTTGAACAAAATAGTTTCACGGATAGAGTAAGGGCGGCGACGAATATATGGACCACCAGTTCATCCATATTTTTGGAAATAAAACCCAGATTGTCCACACTTAAATATGGGAATTTATTTTAAAACTTAGACTGGTTAGTTTTTATTAATTCATTAAAACAAAAAAACATGAATCCAATATTAGTCCAGTCAATGAATGAGTATAGAGTGCGTGAGCAGGGACCTAATTCATTCCTTCGGAATATTTTGCGACTGCAACATACTAAAAGTCCTGACGTCTGGGAAGTGAGCCGGAGGAGAGGAAAGTGTATTAGTTCCCCTTTTTTAGGCTTGTGCTTATACCACAGATATGGCCTGTTGTAGGGAAACATTCCCCATCAAGTTTCCTTCAATTTGTGTTATAATCAAATTTCAAAATTCTAAGCCGCATTTAAAAGACAATAAAATTCTATGTTAAAGAAAATGCAATTCTATAACTATTGTTGCTCGTACCTTCATTTCATTTCCGAGCTGTTTCCGAGCTACATGCATCGCAAAGAAAAAAATTAAAAAAAAAAGTTTTTACCTTAAATTTTCGCTGAAATTTTAATCTGAACAAAAAATTTATTAAAGTGCATTAATTCCCTTAAAGAAAATCAACTTTGAAATTGCATAAAACAAAAAAATCTTATTTCAAAAACGTTAAAAAAAATACACATACAATTTTTTAATTTTTGAAATAAGATGATTTTACGCACTCAATAACCTAATTTGAAAAGTTGATTTTCTTTAAGGGATTTTAATGCACTATAGGTACCACCCTCTAATAGATTTTTTGTTCAGATTAAAACTTTGAGGAACTAGGTATATGAACTAAAAACTTTTTTAAATTTTACTCCTAAAAGACTCAGGTGCTCACGCATTCTAGAAACCCTTGATTGATATAACCTCATATGTGAATTTATTTTTCACTTGTAAAATTACGAATTCCTTGATTTTGCATTCAAAAACAACAAGCCAACGTCTAATGAGCAATAGCCCACTTAGATAATTCCCGGTAATTATGACTTTCGTTTGTTTTCGTTTCGAATAGAGCATTTTTTGCACAACTTCATCTTTCTATTTCATCAATAGAACATTTTTAAGTCAATTATCAATTAATAAAGTTTAGTTACACTAGTTTTAAATATTAGCACCCATATTAATAAACCCAAGTTACTAATAAAAATGTTACAGCGCTAGCTGTAGTTTATCAACTGAGAGTTAACTTCTCCAATTACCTATAGTAAATAATATAAAAGTAAAGTTCAATTTTAGAGTTTTTTCAAGCACTCCAATATTTTTTAAGTGCTTTGTTTGTTGTACTTTTAGAAGTTTTATGATAAAAAAACAACTTTTTTCTAAATCCTAAATCGTCTAATCTAGATATTAGAGTTTTATGTTTTATAACAAAATGGTAACTTTTAAGCATATGCTAAAATGTCTCCGATCTATTTTTCTGTGAGTAAGCACCTAACTTTTATTTTGCAATTTGATATTAGCCTCAAAAGTAAAAATGAAGCCTAGAGAGAAGAAAGCAAACCGAACATATTTAATTATTGATTTGAAAAGTTTTTCCTGTTTCGTTTTCCTGATCGCTATAACCGGTCCCTAAACTGCCAAAACTATGAGTTCTGAAATGTCAAACTAGAATGCAACGTACCTCGGGTTTGCAAGGGGTATGATACCTATTATTTTTTTTTTTTTTAATAATAATTTTAATAATAATTTGTATCGAAGTACAAATAGGTAGGTAGGTACCTACCTATCTTGTATTAATTTCTTGGATTTTTTTAATTTCATAATTGTCTTCATTCTGGTAACACCAACATCTTCGTTTATGGGGTTGTTTTCGCTGATATGGAAGTATCTATACCTATCTAGTTATTGTAGATCGATAAGTCCAATCACATTCCAATTTTGACATCTATAGGTTTAGGTAGGCTTAGGTATGATAATGTATGATAATTGACAATCAACATCTAGAGGAATGTACATAGGTACCTACCTAGCTACCTACCTACGTCCGTCGTACTTAGTAGGTACATTATGTTAAAAAAAAAACAAATTTGACCAGTTTCCTAAATTATATTTAAATATTAACATTTCTGATTGATGTTGTGGGCCACAACACATGCAAATAAATTCCTTTCATATATTTTTTCTTAATTTGCGTTTAAATTTGTTTCCATTGCCAGCCGTTGACGTATTTTCGTTCATTAGCACAATAATTAAGTAAACTGTCTCTGTTTCTTTCCAAACATTTGTATACTTTCTGATACAACTCTCTCTTTCTGTCTCTCGTGCTCACAATGTTGCTTTGTAATTTTGTTATTGCAGATCGGAATGTTGTTGCGTATGGGAACGGGAGATTTGTCATTCATTCCAACTTCATAGAGTGAATGAGATGCGGCAACATAACAACAACCCCATGAAGGCTGATTTTTTTTTTTCTTTATTGATCGAACAAGAGATGAAAAAAGCAAACACATAACAACTCGACTCGACTTCATTTCAATTAAATTGTAGGTAGGTAGCTACCTACCTAGGTAAAGTACATATGTGCATTTTGTTGTGTTTACTTCTTCTATTTTATAACATCCCCTGTAAAAAAAAACAACAAAAACAAAGTGTAAGAGAAGGGGGTTGAAACTTGGAAAATGTTTTTATTTTTTGTTAAGATTTTTTTTTAATTGAAAAATTGTATTTATAATTTGTATAAGTAAGACATAAATATCTAGCATGCAAATAGCTAGGTATCATTATAACTAAATTCAATTTTTTAAAACAATAAACATATTTTAAATAGGTAATGTTTTTTTTTTTCAGATACATTTTGTAAAAAAAAAAGTTATCGCAACTGCATCTTTCCTATTGAATATAAAAATATGAAACTCATGGATTCAAATTCAATTCCATCGAGTGAAATACGCGTGCACGCCGCTGTTACGATCGTGTGAAATTAAAAAGAAAATAATAAAATCTTCAAAAATAAAAGAAAAACAGTGAATTTAAATTAAAAAAAAATCTAATCAAAAATCAATCCGACAATCAACGACGGGAACGAGAAAAATTCGTAGAAATTTGTTAATTTCATTTTGCCGTTCGAAATCCGATTGAAATTATGCCAAAAACACACAATCATGGTGAATTTCCACTGCCAGATGGTTGGGATGTTGCTAAGGATTATGATGGAAAAATTTACTATATTGACCATAATACGAAGAAGACAACATGGCTGGATCCCCGCGATCGGTATGTATCTTTTTTTTTTTATTTCTACACATTCATACGGACTTATTTTACCGTTTAAAACTCAGATTTTTTTGTTTTGGTTTTTGTCATTGTGGTGATTGGGGAATATTTAGTGATCACTGATCGTCTTTATTCTCTTGAGTCTTGAGTCTTGACGTTTCATTTTGATAAAACGGCATCTTTCACCTCACCTCTTCACACTTCGATTCAGCATTCCAGTCTTTCTGCAACCCACCTTATAAAAATATTTATTTTGTTTCTCTTTCTCGTCCCAACGAGACATGAATAATTGATAACTGAGTTTATGATAAACGAAACAAAAAATAAATGATTTGTCCCCACGTTCAATAAAAAAAAAAACAAACAAACAAAAAATACACAAATGAATGTGCACTGTGTTTGTTATCAACATGTTTATGGGAAGAAATCAGTGAAATATTTATAAATTGAAATTGGAGAGATCGAAATGGGTAGATGCTGCTCATACCATGATACTGAAAGAGATAGAAGAGAAAACAATTTACCACATAACCTATGGGGGCTACGAACCGCATTCCAAGAGGGCACTGCCAGATCAACATTATTGATTTGCTTTAAATTTACCCGAATTAAATTTATATGAGAGAGGGGTTACCTTGAAAGTTAATTGAAGTCTGTGTTGTTTGTATGTATGTAAGGTTGTGAGTGGATTGGATTGAACAAAAGCCAACATTCCGCATCTGTCGTGTGTTTTTTTTATGAAATTTATGAAAGAAATTTAAATTTTGAAGGGATTGATTGAGTTTTTTTTTTGTTTGCTTCATTTGTTTTATTTTTTTTGTTTTCAAGCAAACGATTCGGGATTTTATGATCAGTGGAGTTTGTTGCATTTTGTATTTCTTTGGAATGTTATTGTAGAGTTTGAACTTTAAACTCGGGTTATTATTTTTATTTTTTTTTTTGCTGCCGCTATTCACAGGGGAGTTTTAACTGACAAAGAGGTTGGTATTTTAATGGTCTTTCATATGGGAATATTTTATATTTTAAAGATAATTTGAGTGCGGAACTTCGAATACAGTGAAAGAAAATTTAGTTCTCTATAACTTCCTCTAAGAAATGCTTTTCGTCAGATTAATAGTTTAGATGATATGACAGAATGTTTGAGGAAAAATATGGGAAAAACACATATTTTTGTAATTCTTACCCTTCGCGATGCGTTTAACTCGGATACGACAGAGAATTGGAAAAACTTATACTTTGCAAGGAAATGCTTATTTTGATCCATATTATAAACATTAATACCTACCTACATATAAAGATGCAAAGTATCTCATTCCTTCAAATCGTTCCTCCCCTTAGGCTATGAGGGTATGACCATTCGTCTGGCAGGCGCCTGTGTCAACAGCCCACTACTTAGGAAAGTAATAAACCTACCTAATACCTTTGAAAGATGGTTTTGGCGGTTGATTTAGCTATTCTTGTGTTATGCAAAGTTGTAAAATTCACTTTTGGGAATTGATTTGGGAAAATAAAAGTCCTTCAAAATATTTAATAAACGACCGGTCTTCATTGACATTTGCTTATCATTATGGCGGATTTTCAAAACACCAAACAAAAAGTGATTTGTTCTGCCACACAGCTCTGATGCATTCCATAAATTTTACTAAAATAAATCAAACAAAATAATCATCAACTAGAATAAAATATTTTTTTTAAATAAACGTCAGATACCTAATAAATCATCACTCGATGTCTCCACGAGCAAGATTTCATAGATTACCATCTGTCATTTTCCATAGAAAGAGATTTAGAAAGAATGCTATAAAATGTATGATGTTGGGGGCATTTGATAGTTTGATAAAAACTCTACCGGAAATGTTGGTTTTCCTATATACACGTATAAGTACACTCCTCGTCAACTGAATACGCACAAACATTTTTGAATATATTTTATCCATTTTTTCCAAACAGTGATGGTTATTATGCCATCTGTTGATGGTAAAAATTTTCGTAACATATAAATAACAGAATTTCAAAGTTTTATCCAAAAACAACCGTGAGTTTTTCCTTCAACCACTTCCAAAGTGAAACTTATGCAAAGTAGAAGTTTTTTTTTGAGTCAACTGAATAGGTACAAAAATAAAAATTGATATTGGAATGGAATGAAACAAGTTTTTGTTTAAGTTTAGTAGTGGGTACTTCCACCTTTATTTTTAATAACTTCGTAAATTCGATCCGGCATGGAATCGTATAGCTTTTTAATGTAATTTAACGAAATTTCGCTCCACGCTAATTTGATTGCAGAAATTAAGGTGTCTTTGTCTTCGAACTGACGACCACCCTCATAAACTTTGCGTACTAACCATCCCCAGACATTTTCTATGATGTTTAGATCAGGTGAGTACGGCGGCCATTGAAGCAACTGCACTTGTTGCTCCTCTATCCATGTTTTTATTATGCGCGCTGAGTGAATAGGCGCATTATCATGTTGGTAGGTCCAGTTTATGGGTCCAAAGATGTTAGAAAATTTAGGAAAATTTCTTTCCAAAATTACTTTATACCCAGCTGCTGTCATTTTTGATGTTACAACCTCGAGCTCAACTGTTCCATAATAACTGACTGCTCCCCATATCATGACACCTCCTTCACGGCGCTTTAAAAATATTTGTTCTTTTCTTAAGTCGTGAAAATAGAAGTTGAACCCATCAGGGCCATCGAAATTAAACTTTTTTTCATCTGAAAAAACCACGCGATACCATTCTTTTTTCCAACTCATGTGAAGTCTTGAAAAATCTAATCGCAACATTTTCCGTCTCTCGTCAGGTGGTGGTTTTTTCTTAAGTTTCATTCGTTTAAGATGGCTTGAGTTGTTGATTACTCTTAAAACTGTTGAGCAACTTGCGTTTACGCCGACTTTTTGTTTTATTTTTGCCACAGAATCAGACAAATTTGATGCACATCTTAAAATTCTTCGTCTCTCAGCTGCTGTTGTTGCTGTTTTCTTACCTCCCTTCATGTTTTTGCCGTACGCATCTTTATTTTTCAAGTAAGAATAAACTACATTAAAACTTCGGCCAACTTTATCAGCTATTGCACGTCCAGTTAGGCCTTGGTCTCTAAGTAAATCGATTTTAGCTTTTTCAACACTGTTAAGACACGTAGATCTACCCATTTTTCTTAAAATTTGAAATCAAGAATTAAATTTTACTGAAAACACTAAAATCGTTAATTTAAACTGTCAAGCACTCCAAAAAACTTAAAAACAACGAAGAAAATGGCGTTGTACCTATTCAGTTGACTAAACAAAAAACTCCTACTTTGCATATAAAACACTTTGCAAGTGGTTGAAGAAAAACTCACAGTTGTTTGTGGATAATTCTTTCGGAATTATCTGCTTAACATCTTAAGGGAATAGTTAGCATCAACAGATGGCATAATAACCATCACTGTTTGGAAAAAATGGATAAAGTATATTAAAAAATGTTTGTGCGTATTCAGTTGACGAGGAGTGTATCTGTAAAATTTATTTAAAATGTGTGAAACAACTTTTGAAATACAAAAGTAAAGCGTTGAAAATGTTTGTTTATAGTTCTATATTTTAATCTCTAATAAATTTTGAAATTTAAATCTGTTTTAAAGAGTTAAAGTTTGTCTTCTACGTACATACCTACTAAGATATTATCTGTTTTAAGCTTGTAATCTCGACGCAGACACTGGCATGATCAGTCTATTGATTATGTTTCACGGTTTAGCTTTTATGGTCTTGGCAATATTGAAATGTAAATACAACACATTTATTTAATTTTTATCCTAGCTATTTTAATTGGTTCTCATTCTCATTTTAAGCCCCTCGGCAAGGAAAGTATGAAATTCTTTGCAAAGCTCTTAGTCAGCAACACAACTAATTCTGAATTATAAATAAAAACGAAATAAAACGTACCTAAACATACAAACAACTAGAGTCAAAACTCATATATTAAATTACCGGCAAACACGATTGCAAGTGACCATTATGAAACTAGTTTTAAACTATGTAATTGTGTATCAGTCGGCACGTAAAAGATTTCATAGTTCCATTTGGTACTGGCTTGGTATTTAAATTGCAATTCAGTTGACTTATGTGCACTTTTATTTCGCAGACAATTGACATTTTAAATTTTATATTAGGTACTCAACCTAATTAAAAATTTAATTTGACTTTTGTTTAGTATTTTTTTTATGTTTTTAACTTTTTCAACAATTTGGTATTAAATAACGGCATTTTCTGCATTGTACCTATTTTATTATATTGATAAAAGACAGATATGTACAATGAATCTAAAATACCCTTCAAGTTGGCATTGAAGTTATTCGCTCTTTGCTAGTTTCCCTGAATCCATACCCATTTCATTCTTATAACTTTTATAGGTGTTTATATCTATTTTATTTTTAAAACGACTAGTTATCTAGTTTAATTTTTACAACAACTCTAATCTACTGCATGATAAAAACTTCTAATATCACATTTAGCAAATACCAACAAAATCAAAATCTCAGTAAAAATAAAAATTATGAAGTATAAGCAGCACCAGTTCGGTCGCTGCACACATCCCACTGTATACATGAAGAGTGTTTATTATTATCTCTATACATGGATTGTTAATCATCGCATTGGAATTTAAACGTTCGCTTAAGTATACACAACCATAAACGCGCTCATTAGATATCTCTATCTGGTCCGTCCGAACACCACCTCGCTCCCAATCAAAAGTTCCAACAAGCAGCGCCCGCCTTGTCAGACATCTATCCTTTCACGGTTCGTCACTCCGCCTTTACCCTATACTTCAACCTCACCCTGTACCCTGTGCGCTATGTTGTGTTTTACTTGAAAAGACACCACTACTTGGGGGCTTGTTGAGATGGAATGGAGAAGCCATGCGTTGGAGCTTCAAAATAAACACTGCGCAGCTCATGGGGCACTAAGCGCTGGCACATTGTTATTGGATTAGTTTTTGATTTGGTTGGACGGTTCGCTGGCAAAATGTAGATGTTTTTATTTTGTTTCAATATTTAAAGCTTTTCAATGTATTGTAAGTATAATGTATATTGTATCTCGGATTGGAGTATTAAATAATCATTTATTATTGGGTGTGTAAGGAATTTGCAGCTCGTTGTTTGCCGCATTCCGTGTCTTCCCTCTTTTTTCTTCTGTCAGTTTTGGAACTTGCAAGCATTCGTCAACATTATATATCTACGTATGCATTTGGAGAGAGCAAGTTTTTTTTTTACTGGAACGACAAACAGAAAAACACTTATGCCATTGCCATTATATTACCTCTGTTTTCATACATTGGGTTTAAATATATATGTAGATCGAATTGTCTTAGATATAAATTAATAAAATAAACAAATAAAATAGTGCACACACAAACTAATTGTTTCCAAGATATCAGGCGGTGATTATTGACCAAAAACTTTACGTTATTATTATCTATTAGTAGTTGATGTTTACCCTCATGATCATTATTAACGTTATATGCTTCACTTTGCAACGAAATTCGGTTCGCAACCGAACTTGGTCAATTATTTAAAATTTTGGTTTTAAGGAACTAATTTTCAGTACATTGAGCAGTACAAAAGAAAAGCTGAACAAACTTTTATTATTATTTTTTTTATTTTCCGTCTGGAAGGATGAGTACAGCTTTGGAAAAGTTAAATAAGCAATACGCAATTGAAATCTATGCATTTCGGATCAGTAACTAGTAAATCATGAAGTTATAGTAAACATTTTCTATTAATTCCTTATCCATAAAGAAATTAAAATAATGAGTTATTTTTTTTTAACTTTCATTGATTCTGGTAACGCCTAGAAATCCTATTTATTAACAGGGTTGTGCTATTACTGTTACCCAACTTAACTTAAACATAAAACAATTAAAATTAAATTTAGATAAATTAATTAAAATAATTCAAAACTTAAACGTTACCTACTTATTTTTATCGAAGGCTTCTATAGGTATAGTTTGACAGAAACTTTGAGGCTTGACAAATCGATAAGGGATCGATGCAAAATATACGAATGTCCACATTTAACTCAACCGACGCTTTTTGACAGTCCAATTCGTTGTATTCAAACACAGACGCGTAAACACAAAACAAAAATATGTGGAATGAGCCTACATTATATGTAGCCTATTCTGCTTCCGGATTTTTGGATTTTTTATAATTCTCATGGATGCATTTTGACTTTCGCTTTTCTGACATTTGTAGTTTATAAATGTTTCGCTTTTTGCACCAATATTTTGAAAGTTTTCACAAAATTTGGTCATTTTTGACTGGAAATATCAATTAGATAATAATGAGGCTGTAAAGAAAATTGTAAGCATCTAGGCGCATTTCACATATTATCTTTTTTGTTTCGCGTGGTTTCGTGAATCCTTTGTGTTAACACTACTTTGACCCTTATTACACCAGTCTTTTTCATACGTGTCGTGTTTCGTCTTTCTGACAGGTACGTACTATGGTGATTAGACGGTTCGTTGATATTTACTCGTTTCCATTCGTCATTTTGAGACGCCGTAGCAAAGTTTATCGCCGGAAAGCGGGTTTGTATAAGTTGTGGTAGTTTTTTTGTTGAAAAAAAAAAACAAATATTATTGTTAAATATCATTGCTAATAGTTTCTTTTCAATTGTTACATTTACAACAAAATAATGTCAAAACAGTTGCAATATTTAATATTCTAAATAATTCAATTTCGCTTTCCGGCGTCAAACAAGAAACGTCAAAGTTCAACCAGAAAAAGTCTTAAAATGTTCATACGTGCTTTCGTTACTTCTTTCCTCCTTCGTTTCTATACCCCTTACCCAAAATGTCAAAAAGACGTATAACGACACGTACGAAAAAGGACTGGTCTAATCAGGGTCTTTGTGACTGAACACGGCGTGATGAGTGAGTCCAATGTGAACATCGTCAATACCGTCATAAAATTATCATGGATTCATTTTGACATTCGCTATATTTTGACATTTGTCAGACATTTTTAGAAAAATATCCCCGAATGTTTTTTTTTTATTTTTGACCTATGTATGTATTTAAGTACCTACATCGTACATAGGTATAAAAATAACGGTACCTACCATACCTGTGTTACCAATAATTGTTTTTTTTTTTTTTTTTGGAAAATACGATCAATTTTAATAAAATTTCATATGAATAATTTGTCCCCAATGGTGATGTATTTATAAGAAATTTTTTACGTAAACGTAAACATTATTTGTTTGACATAATTTTATTTTTCTGTTCTCTGAACCTGTTTTTGTTACATTCTTTACTATATTTATCAATTTCAAGAGAGACATCAACACGCGTTAAAATTTCAATTAATCATAGTAGCAATAAGAATCTAATTTTAAAGAAAATTAGAATCTCATCATATACCGAATATCCTCCTTGCGAGAAAAATTGATCACTCTGAATAATTCTTCGATTTTTTTTTAAATTTTCTTTCATAAATATTACCTATATTTAAAAAATAAATAAGTTAATTTTTAGAATTATTCTATATGAAAGTTGAAATTCCAGTACCTACCTACCTATATCGCAGAGATTTTTTTTTTTCGGTGCACGGAATTTTCCATTTTTGCATGATATAGGTACCTATACGACATATGGAATAATTGTAAAAAAGTATAAGACCGATCCGAGCAGTGCAGAACAGTTAATCTCTTTTGATCTAGAATATAATCTCATGAAGGTTGTAACCTATATATATACACATAAATATGTGTACATGTGTACCAATGTACATAATCCTACGATTTATTCAAGAGAATTTGTTTTACCTTTTTTATACATTTTCCTTTGAATCACATTCTTGAATGAGATATTTTCATATTAACAGGTTTATTTTTAGAATAGTTGATACTTTTTATCAAATCAATGCGTAATCAGGTATGACGACAACTTTGTCAATTTGAACAAAATATTAAAAATTAAATAATATTAACACTATCATTTGTTGACATTTGTCATTTCTTTGAAGTTTCTATTATTTTTGTATTTCTATTACTTTTATCTTATTGTTTTTGTATACATACATATATTAATTACTTTAACTATTTAATTTAATTATTAAGTGCAAAACACTTTTCTCGTCTTATTGCAGCACATTACTTTTCATATACCTATACGGCAGTAAAAAACATCTGTTTTGTTTCACTCTGAGTCCTCAGAGATTTTTTTTGGTAGGACCCTTTTAATTACAAATGGAAAATTAGTCAATAAGAAAATAATTGATTATATCACTTAGCTACGTCCAAGCACTGAGCAAGAGTCAAATTATTTGCAACTAAAGTTCCAAACCCGTCATGGAAGCATTTTGAAATCTTGGACGTGTCAACTTATAAAAAATAAATTTCAAAATCGTAAAAACAATCGTGCTGGGTGGTTGTGTATGATTTAAGTTGCATTGTTGTGTAGAACTTTGACATTTAGTTCTTTGTTTTAACTTTTTAACCAGAAATATTAACATTGACATTTCTATTTTTCGTGTTTTTTTAAGAATTAGTTGACAATTTACATAACAATTTGCAAACGATTGTAAAAGATTTGAAAAAGAAATGAATCAACCAATTGATAACTCTCTTAGTTAGTTTTAAGATTTCCCTAGAACAACAAAAGAATGTGTATAAGTTCCACGTCATCAAGCACCACCTCCGCAATGAAATGCAATATGAAACCTTGACTTCTCCAACAACTAGCCAAGCCAATCATCTTGTTTTGCTATATGTATATGAAGAAGTATTTAGATGTCTACATATATAACAAAAGATTTTTTTCCAAGCTCTAGTTCCAGCATAAGATTAGCGCCCACACTATCAATCTTCAAACTACCTGTCGTAGACAATTACCATTTCATTCCCACACCTCATATGAGGTGGAATATAAATCTCTTTGTCTTCTCTCCCACTCTCTTTAGCGATTTTTTTAATAAATTCTAGTTTATAACAAAACAAAAAAATAACGATAATTATGTTAAACAAATTACTATAGCGTAACTATGTGAAAACATTTTAATGCATCAAGAAAATAAAGCTCGTACCTAGTCGCTTAACTCATTATTGCATGCATATAACAACTTCTTGTCGATATATTATAAAGTTCTTATAAGAAAGAAATGATTTTACTAATATCATGGTATTTATTTTGACACCCATTCGTGTTGTCAATGAACAAAACTTGCAGACTTTATTAAAAAAGACAAATGCATTCCATTCCGCCACCCGATATGTAGCAGAAGTTTGACAGGTGCTGTAGTGACTAAAATATTTAAAATATTTAGCACACGCCTGTCATTCAAATAGTTTTGTTTTTGGGATAAGTAATTATGTTTAAACCCAAATGTGAAACAGAATGTTTGTTCATTGAAGGTAAGTTTAAATTTAGTTTTGTTTTTGGTTACAAAATTATACGACAACAAACAAAGTGTCAACGAGCTGTGATTGATGGTCACCGTACATTTTCAAGTATGTATAGTTGACAGGAGATTTTCGAAAATGTCATTGCGCCATTGCGGTTGTGTGTTCGATTATACCGGTTGTTTAATGACCAACGCTTTTTTAAGGTGTCACAGGGAGCAAGCTCTGATTTAATTTAATAGTCATCATGAAATTATGCATGTATAGTACCTATATGATGTTATATTTATATTTTTTACTTCCATGGAACGAATTTTCTGTTTTTTAGTTGTGCTAGTTAGTGTATTACAGACTGGTTGATGTTTAAAACTAGTTTAAAAAAAATAAAAAGATCTTTTTTAAAAAGTTGAATTATTTTTGGTTACCTTAAAAATGTAACATCCCTGAACTAAAAGTATTCCATTTCTAATGGCGGATGCCAGAAAATTCAAGTCCTATGATACTTTCACACTTTAAGGTCAGGATTACAAATGCGAGTAGGTATTATCATTCGGTTTATACACATAGAGGAATCAAAATGGTTTCAAACTCACCGAAGTAGATGTCGCTAAGTGAGCATATTGAGTAATTATTATCGCCCTAATTTCTTGTAACGAAAAACACTCAAACCGAAGCGTACACAATTATTCTGCATACATTTGTATTGGTTTTTCTTTATTCCTCTTGCCTTTCAACTCAAGAATATTTGCTACAAGAGTAAAAAAAAAATAAGTCGATAGTAACGACATCCTACAAGCAGTACTTGAAACTTACACATGATTTCTCTATGTGTATAAACTCAATGGTATTACCTACTCAAATAATTTACTCGAGTTATTAAATTTTAGGAACCTTAGCAAGCTGTATGGGGATAAAAATAGATCGAAGCTGGATCTATAAATCCGATAAGGCGTCCTTACACGGGTCAATTTACGCCGTGCGGCAAGTCGCCTACGAAAATATCGTAGGCGACTTGCTAGCTGCACACCACCAACATTTTAAAAAGTGCCTAAAGCCACATGCGATTTCAAGACTTGCTTTTTAAATTTAAAAAAAGTAATGAAAACACGTAAACTTGACCTGACCGCACGGCTAAAATCGACCCGTGTAAAGCCCCCATTACGGAACCAATTATTTTTACAAGAAAGACTTGTATAATATTTTTGATTAAAGTCCAAGCAAAAACTGAAAACATTTTGATTTTAATGAGACTTTTTACTAATAGTAAATAACATTTTTGAAATATTAATATTTAGGCCCCCATAACGATTAGCGAATCGAGCGTTCGCCTAAAAGCGAACGATAAAGAAATCTAAAATTTATTAATATTATAAAAGCGAGTTTCGACGATAAATGATTTCAAAAATGTTCGCTTTTAGTCGAACGTTTGATTCGCTATAATCATAATAGGAGCCTTAAGGTTTACCCGATCTGCAGTCTTCTTCCCTTCTATTGGAAAAGTATATCTACTTACTTAAGGTGGCGCTAAAGTCCGGGGTGGACCAGGCCTCAACCAAAAAGCTTCTATAATGCCAAGCGCGCAATAGCGATTATTTTTAACTGAATGCTCAGAAATATAAATCTCAGCGAAAACTGAGTCTGAAAATTTTTAGATTGGTTTGATCAGTTTATGTTTCTCCATAATGAAATATTTTATATGATGCTGCTCAGTTGAGATGGCGGAGCAACCGGAAATCCAGTTTTCGTGAAAAATTAAACACTAAAACACTAGGTTTACCATACATTTTTGCTCGTGTAATCGATTTTTTTAAATGACAAATGGAAGCATTCAAACAAAAGGATGTGTACCTACCTACACATTTTTTGTTGGTAAATCCTTTTAATTCACTAATAAGTAAGTGCTCGGTGGAAACATAGTACCTATTTACCTTTAAAATTCCATAAATTCCTCATAAAATTCCTCCTCTCTATAATTTGTGAAAACCCGCACACTTGCAACAAAATAAATCCATTCCCACCATTTATACAGTAGGTACCTGTCTAATTTGATTTGTTGCATAGATACCTAGGTACCTACCAACTAAATCTTAATTAATTCATTCATAAAATTCCTTTAAAAGCATGCTTTAATTCTTTATATTATAAATTTATCAATTTCTAAAAGGAATAGGTATTTCTTTTCTGATTGCTAAGCATATGGCGCATTTTTGCTGCAGCAGTATTATTTCTTTACGTGGCCTGAGCTGCACCCAACGTACAAATCAACAACACGAAAATAATAACAATCCAATCAAATCCTTTTGAAAATGTATGGTGTTGTTATCGAACACAAGGAATTCCGTATGTGATATTAAAAAAAAGTTAGCTACCTACCTAAAAATTAAGTCGAATTAACAAGACCAAATTCAAATCCCCAACAAAAAATAAAAAAAAAGACAGAAAAGTATTTTTGACTCAGAGTTAGAGATGAGTTAAATTTGAATGTCTTATCTTATTCTTCTACGAACAACAATAAATACAGCAAGATGACAACATGGTTGGAATTTCGGGAATCCACCAGATAAACCAAAGTGGCGATCCCCAAAGGCACCAATTTTTTGTGTTTTTTTTTCGATGCACACGCTTGTGTTTACTAAGGCACATACCTACATGATAATACATATATGTACATAATAAATCTCTCGGTGGGTACCTATACTACTTTCCAACTGAAGCTGATCGCATAAGAAAATAAATGATCTCAGTTAAAAAAAATATCTGCGTGCCTATACTTTTTAACAAGTAGCTAGGTCCTAGGTAGCTGGAATTCCATTGAATTCAATAAATTGTTTCTGTCTTCCAATGAAATCGTCAGCAGTATTATTAGCAACAAAATATAAAAAAAGCTTATTATTAATATTGGTAGGTATCTGTAGATAAATTTACGGAAAAGATACAAAGTAAGGTAGGTATCTATACTATCATTTCATATTTCCTTTCATTTTGAAGAATGAGAGAATAAGGCATGGAACTCTAATAAAAAAAATTAAATTACATCAGTAGTCAGAATGCATAGATAGAAATGCATATGTGTAATTACGAACAAAATGCCTATGTTGCTAGATACTAGAGATAGATAGAGAAAGAGAGAAGACAGATATTATATTAAATGTATGGTGGATTGGATGATGGGGCAGCAAAATAAGGTGTCTAGAGGGAACGAGAAAAAAATAGAATGGAATGCGGTCTTGACGGGTTCTTCGACATCAACCGTGAGTTGAGTCAACTAAGTTGTTGTTTTTAGTTTTCTGTTGCCGTTTTTTGACCATATCGTTAGTTGGGGTTGGGGGCTTTTAACTATGCGACGATTTGCAGAGAAGACGGCTTTAGGAGTGTTTTTGCTGCACCAACATTGCGCCTGTACGAACTGACTTTTTTTTTGCAATTTACCTACTGTAGTATTGTCTCTTTTTTTCTTACTAAAAAATAATATGATTGACTTTACTATATTTTAGTCAACCGTTGACGATTATTTTGATCGTTTACTTCGACATAGGTATAGTGGAAAAGATATCAAACAATTTAATAAGGTAAATGCTTATTTGTTTGTTCTTCAGTTTGGTGGAAATGATATTTTGTTTAATTATTTGTTTTATTTTTTTATATGCACCTATGTATATGGCAATCCTTTTTTGTCACTAACAACAATTGCAATTTGCAATTCACGTGAAAGTTGCTGTGTTTTTTTTTGACATCAGTATACACGTAAATACAACAACAACATAAGTCTATATGGACTTAGCTATCTTCAAATAATTATCGGGAAACTGTATTACCGGCACAATTACATGTATGTAAGCCGTTTTTTTTCATATAGACTTGTGTGAAAAAACGACATCAGTTACACGTGAATACAACAACAACATAAGTCAATGTAAACTTAGCGAACTCACTATAATTATTTATCGGGACTTAGCTAATTCCATATGGACTTACTGCATTACAGACACAACTACACCATCAACTACATGTTATATGGGAACGTCAAATTTAGTCGGTAATGGTGTAGGCTAATCCCCAAGGTCGTCTTTTTCGACAAGTCTATATAGATTTGCAAAAAAACATAGCTAGTGTTGCAGTGAACAAGAAACAAAGTGTGTGGCCAGTGATGTCTTCGGTACTCATCTCATCTCACCTTAAAACATTTTTCGCCCTGGCGACGACCTATTGGATATTTTGTAAAAATATTTAAATAAATTCAATTTTATCATACATAATTTGTTTTAACAGCACAAAAATCTTCTATTTCCTTTGGCAGCCAAAGTTTTCGAATAATTTATTTTTTGACCTATTTTCTACATGGAATGGCCAGAGTCGAATAGCACTGTAGTTACTGGACTTGATTCACCGTTTTATCAGAAATTAGGCGTGTTTTATTGAAAACAAATATAATACCTGCTTTAGGTAGATAGGTATATATATAAAGTAGAGTAAAATTTGCATGTAGACAAAAACATTAATGACAAAATAGTGAGAAATAGTGAGTAATTTTCACGTCTCCTTTCCTTAAAAATCTTATTGGCTATAAAATATTTATAATAGTTGTTTGTCTTGTCTGTGAAACTTGGTAGACATGCCTATTAGCCAAGGTACTTTATTGTTGTACATATTTTTTGTGTTTCGTGAATCGTTTTTGTTCACATACTTCTTTGTGTTTGACGAACACGACATATTATACTTACCTACCTCAAAATTAGTCGATTTAAAGGAAAATAGTTTCGAATTTAGCAGAAAGCTAAACAAATCTTAAGATTTAAAAGGCCATTGTAAATTACTAATATTGTAAATTCATTATTAGCCGTGTTTTTTTGCTAGTCCATATAGATTTGTATAGAAAAAACGACATCTGTTTACGTAAATACAACAACAACATAGCTTACTCCAGATGATTATCGGGACTTAGCAAAGTTCAGATAAAAACTGTATTACCGGCAGTACTTTTACATGCATGTTAAATCTGAACGTCAAATATCGTCGGTAATGGTGTGAGATAGTCCCAATGTCGTTTTTTTCGACAGCTCTATATGGATTTGCAAAAAATACAAACAAAACACGGCTAATGACTATTAAGTGTTTGATGGAATCATCGTATTAGGTATAGCCTTAGAAGTGCCGCACGTTTCTTCATTACTGATGTTACTACAAATAAATTATTAATTTCAATAATTAAAAAAAAAAAAAAACTGTCAACAGAATAAAACGTTTGCGATACTTTTTCTTCATTTCTTTCAAAGAATATAGGAATTGTTGAATAACCGAGTGCATTCACACTATATATAAAACTGCACACTGCAAATGAATGCCAGCTATTCCAGTCAACATAAGGCGAGTTCCTGCAGTCTCAACGTGATTAGCCGGTTTCATAGATTTTCCACCAACTTCATCAACATTTTACCTTCTCTTCTGTACGCGCAACCGGCAGTAAAACCACCAGCTATAGCTAAGCTAGCAGCAGCATGAATTCTACAGCTTTGTTGTTGTATTCATAGCAGAATTTGGAGTAGGCAGAGTTAGGTACTCAATTGATGCATAAGTTAGGTACGTTTGTGTATAACGAAGGAATAAATGTATTGCATTGCAGTTGCAGATATAAGATTGTTGGGGTCTCATGGTCCCATGCTGTCAATGCTATTGCGCTGATCCATGCTTGATTTTTTTTTTTTTTTTTTGTAAGTGAAAGAGTCGCCCCACGAGTTAATGCAACCATTCAACTTTGCTGTTGCTGCCAACCTGGTACTTGTAGCTTAGCTTAGATTATTGCTTTTGATGGTAGACGCGCAGCTCGATGCATTTTTATGCCCACTATTCCAGTTATGTGTATGCAATGACGGTATATCTATGCGCACTGGTCTAAAGAGGGAGGGGATTCGAAACTATTCAAGTATGTGGCAAGGCACATAGTGCAGTTGATTAGATATACAACTTTTTTGTATCCGCAAGGTATGAAATCAAACATTCCTTTCCATTACAATTCTCTTAGCGTCTCGTCCCTCTTTCTTATTTTAGAAACGCGACCGACAGACGTACGTACTTACTATAAAACGACATCATGGTGAATTCAGAAACGTTGACAACAACGAAGACGGCGACGACGACGTCAAGTTGTGCACCTCGTTTGGGGGCTCGTATACACCCATTTGACAGGTAGGTATGCGCTGGTTGTTTGTTGTTGGATCTTTTTGACTCGTAGGTAGGTACTTAGGATAGAAAATTGCACTTATACGGCAATGTTGAGTATATTTTGCAACAGAAGTTAGTTTCCTTACTACAACAAAAATTAAATTAAATTCACAAAAAATTACAAAGTAAAAAAAAATGATAGGAATACCTACCTAGGTACGTATTGGTTGGTGCTAGGCGAATTACGAACCCGTCGTCATACCTACCTAAACCCATTTTTTTTTTAGCTGGAAAAATGTAAAGGGGATTAAAGTTGCATTGCATTGATTTCAAAGTAAAATTCAAAAAAGTTGAAATAAATTTTTTTGATTATGGAATTTGAATTTTTTTTGTTTGCAAAAGAATTCAAACGTGGAATGTGAAATTAGGTTCGATTTTGTTGTATAGATTACGACTTACGAGATGCGTCTAGTTAGATATGTTATTATATGGTACCTACCATGTAGGTACCTACCTATCTACCTACCTACTTACATTTTTATTTATTTATTTTTGTTTAAAGCACAGTTTTTCAGTGAGAGATTATTCCAGGGTTGGACTAACCTCGAGTTAAGGCTAATGGAAACGAGTTTTTTAGGGCCAGTTGTGCAATCGTGGTTCAAATTTTTAAACCACTGATTTCCATAGATAATCTGTCAAAATCTTTAGCTGAGTTAACTTTTGGTTAACTCGGGATCCCAAACTGACCGAAAAACGTGTTGCCATTAGAGTTAACTTGAGGTTTTTGTAGGCAACTCTGAAAAACTGGGCTTAAGAAAACTATTTTAAAAGATGTTTATATTTATTAATTTTATTATGAAAATGTAAACGGGTAAGACTTGAAATATGCCCACAAAAATTGAAAATCGCAACCAGCCCAGCATACACAAAATCGACATATAAAAGGAGTCAAAAATTGAAAATCGCAACCAGCCCAGCATACACAAAATCGACATATAAAAGGAGTCAAATATAAAAAGTATATTTTTGGGTGTTGTATTCCTTATTCTGGAAAAGTTTAAGTTATGGCAACTTATACAGGGTGAGTCATGAGCAATGCGACAAAATGCTAGGGCGTGTAGGTTGCGTTGAGACAAGAAAAAAATCGTATGGGAGGGGGGGTCTATTCCCCTCCGTTTAGCCGGGAGGGGCAATTTTCGAAAAAACTGACTTAAAATGGGAAAAAAATTATTTAAAATCAACGGCTTCATTCACAATGCTGTGCGATACGTTTTTGAAAAGCCAATAACTTTTTCTTTCATTCTGTGTTTAAATAAATCTATTCTAAGAAATAGTTTTTGAAATATTAATTTTCAAAGTCAAAATTTTGAAAAAAAAAATTGAAAAAAAAATTTAAAATTCATTTTTTTCAAAATTTTACGTAATTAAGTGCTAATTTTAATTTCAAAATTCAATGCTGTTATTAATTTTAAGTCTAAATAAGAAAACCGGATGCAAAAATTTTATGTCGTTCTCAAGAAATTAAAAAAAAACCAAAACCACCTTTTTCTAAGAAAAACATTTATTTTTATTGTAACGAAGCAATTTAAGAAGCATTAATCTTAGTTTTTTTAGTTTTTTTTATTCCCTTTATTTTTACTATGTTTTTTTATTGGAAGTACTTATAAAAAATTCTCGATATGATCTCCATTGTTTAGAAGGCATAGATTATATCTCCTTGTAATGGCTTCACATAAGTTTATGCTTGACAAATTTTCCTGCAATTCGACTCCAGCGACTTCAATTCGTTCCTTCAGTTGTTCCAATGATACTATTTCCACTTCGTAAACATAATTCTTCATAAATCCCCATGCATAGAAATCTAGGGGAGTTAAATCTGATGACCTAGGCAGCCATTCCGTGGGGCCCCTTCTTCCGATCCAACGGTCACTAAAATGATCATCCAGCCAGTTTCTCACCTGTAAGCTGTAGTGTGCTGGAGCACCATCATGTTGGTAGATTAAAGTATCTGCTATAACCAATGGAACGCTGTCTAATAAATCGGGTAAAAGGTCTCGTAGGAATTGCAGGTATGATTCTCCATTAATAATGGAATTCAAAAACCGGGGATCGATCACAGTGTGTCCAACAATACCAAGCCAAACATTACAACTAAAGCGGTGTTGTGATTTGTTTTGTTTTTTTTTTTTGTGTGGATTGGCGCTACTCCAATAATGTAAATTGTGGAAGTTAGTAACCCCATCCCTAGTAAACTGTGCTTCATCCGTCCAGAATATTCTTCTAAAATAGTTTTGTTCGGTTTCATTTCTAAGTAGTAATGTTCTACAAAATTCGGTTCTCAATAACTTGTCGTTTGAGGTGAGTTCCTGAACAGGCGTAAAGTGGTACGGGTGTAAATTTTCCGCCCGAAGTACTTGACATGCTCTTGATTGGGACACTCCAAGCATAGTGGATATCCTTCTTTTACTGACGGAGGGATTATTTCGGACTAAATCCAGAATTCTTTCATCTAAGATTCTTGACTCATCAGAAACTGGCCTTTCGCTTCTTCGATGCTCCAGCACTCCATGATCTCTTAGACGTCGGTGGATTCTTGGAAACGTGCTATGATGGGGACACCTCCTATCGGGATATCTTTCAGCGTACAGTCTTTCGGCTTCACGACTTCGACCATTAGCTAAACCGTAGCAGAAATGCATGTCCGTTAATTCTTCTCGGGTGTATGAGCTTGACATCGTTACGTGTTAATGAGTTAATATTCAAATTTGAAATAATTACTAAGCAAAACTGCAATGCCTTTTATTTATCTTGCGTTGCAATTTTCTTTTTTTTTCATTAAAAAAAATGCGGTTTTATTGTCCCTATTGTCCCCATAACAGGTAGAACCCATGGGCTGCGGGCAGGCCAATAAGGCAAAAATATTGACAGGTCAGTTTTAAGAAGTTATCAATGAAAATAATATTAATCCAGGGTTATTCCAATACTATTTAATTTTATTACGTTCTCATAAAACTCCAATTAAAAAAAAAGTAAAAAAACTAAGATTAATGCTAAATAAATAAATAAATTGCTTCGTTACAATAAAAATAAATGTTTTTCTTAGAAAAAGGTGGTTTTGGTTTTTTTTTAATTTCTTGAGAACGACATAAAATTTTTGCATCCGGTTTTCTTATTTAGACTTAAAATTAATAACAGCATTGAATTTTGAAATTAAAATTAGCACTTAATTACGTAAAATTTTGAAAAAAATGAATTTGAAATTTTTTTTCAATTTTTTTTTTCAAAATTTTGACTTTGAAAATTAATATTTCAAAAACTATTTCTTAGAATAGATTTATTTAAACACAGAATGAAAGAAAAAGTTATTGGCTTTTCAAAAACGTATCGCACAGCATTGTGAATGAAGCCGTTGATTTTAAATAATTTTTTTCCCATTTTAAGTCAGTTTTTTCGAAAATTGCCCCTCCCGGCTAAACGGAGGGGAATAGACCCCCCCCTCCCATACGATTTTTTTCTTCTCTCAACGCAACCTACACGCCCTAGCATTTTGTCGCATTGCTCATGACTCACCCTGTATATAGAGGGCTCACAGCTGTAGGTACCTAACCAAGTCATAAAATAAGAAATTCTAGAAGAATATAAGTCAGAGGATGCTTCGTTCCTAGTTATGAAGTTAATGGTAAAAGAAAGAAGTCAGTGCCTGTGTATAACTAAAGATAGTTCATTAACTTAAATTGTTTATGCCTATCTCAGAATTCAATTTTTGTGACTTGGTTCGGTTCAGTTGTGATCATATTTGTTTTCTACTATATAAATTTACATACGTAAATTTCAAAACATTCCAATGATAATAATTTATTGTATGGTCACTTTTAAATCAGTTATAAAACACGTTCAACTGTCTAATCTAGAACCAACAAAAAATACTTACCCATTTTTACACATTAACGATTCGAAGAAAACTCGAAATAAGGAATAAATAAATAAAACAAAATAATTTAAACAAAAAAAAAACACAATACTGAACGCGCGATCTAAAATAGCCGCACCATTATTGTCGAATGACGTATATGCCAGAAGAATTTATTTCTCGCATTTTTCATGTGTATTTGCGTCTGTGGACTGTGGCACATTTCGGTACAAGTATTTTTAATCTTTTTAAATTTTTCACAACCTCTCTAGTTTTTCTTTTAATTTATTTTCGATTTGATTTTTAAAATACTTTTTATTTTTGCAAGAGGAGACCCAGAGGCGTACCTACGCTTCTTGGCTGGCTAGTGTTTGGCATTTTACTCTGTTAAGGACTAATATTATATCTGCCACTTAAGCGATCATAGAAGCATTCCAATTGAAGAGACACAAGATGGTGCAAGTCATAAAAAGTAAACAAAAAATTATTGGGCGTATTCAAAACATTAATATATGTATATACCTACCTATAAACTCTTAGATGATTATTTGCAAAAAAAAAAATAAAAATAAAATATGCAGGTGTTTTAGGAGAGGGGGTACAAGTCAAACAGTTGAACGTCCTTAATATTGAATTAAAAAAATCCTAAAAAAATCTGAGGTTCAATAATAATCAAACACAAATATCAATAACTTATTAGGCAGGTAGGTAGCAATACAAAATAGCAAGCAAGAATTTTATGTATATTTAATGAACTGTAAAAAATCAATAGGTACCAAAATAAGAGTCCTGCAAACGTTTATTGCTTTAAGTTGTATCATTGTGTGTACATTTCAACAGTATTTTCATGCTGAATAATCACCGCCTGGCCATCTTAAGAAACTTGTGAATAACACATTTTTAGGTTCGTGCATTTACTAGTTGTCTATTCCGTAACCCTGATAACAGTCGTAAACATATATGATTTTTGTTTTGCTTACGACTCTTGTCAAGGAAATATGGATTTTAGAGCCAATAAAATACATTATATATTATTAATTTGATTTGTTGACGACTTTTGTTAGGGTTACAGAATAGACACTTAGTAAATGTAAGAACCTCCAAATGTGCGGTTCACAACTTTCTTTAGATGGCGCTGCTCCATGGTTGTACTATAGAAATGTATATACAATGGTTGTATTTACGTATAAATTTATTTAAAACAAAAACAAAACATGTGTTTCGTAGGTATACACATATTTTTTCATGTTGTGCTTAACATTAGCAATAAAATTTTATTCAGAATTAATGAAATCAAATAACTTACTCGATAAGTATTATTCATTCGAGTATAAAATGTTTAATTTCATGTTAATTTTCCAGTGAAACATCTTAAATCCTTTGGTTTTTTTATACAAGATAAAAATATATTTTAAATAAATTAAATATAGATTTTTTATGCATATGGAGAATCAGAAAGAACTTGTATCCAATAGAATGTGTATGAAAAACAAAAATGGAAAGAAAGTTTTACAGTAAAATTGTATCCACATTCACACCCACCACAATCCTATTAAATCATTCTTGGAAATTTTAATCTCTATTTTATTTCCACATTCCTTTACCTCATAATCAAAATGTTGTTGCTTTTCTTCTCAATCGACACATGCCTATGCAAACGCATACCTATGGCTTAGCGTGCTAGAGTTGATTAGTGTGAGTTAAATCTTACTTACAATGCCACATTAAAAAAAAAAATTCCAAACATTCCGATCGGCATTATTCATTGTATTCAATCTACATGCGTTGAAGGCAATTGAATTGTGTGAGTGTTTGTGACGAGTTTTTGAATAAAAAAAGCTGTTATCGAAGAATAGGTTTATCATTTTTGATCATTAAGCTGTTTTAATATTTATCAATTTATTGTTAATTGGGGTTCAAAATGCTTGATGATTTGATTATGTTTCTCTATTTGTAAGGTTGGTATACCTACTTGATATTATGTATTTACCTTCCTATGCCATACTCACAAAATTTCAAGAAAATAAAATTCTGAAAAACAATTAACAATTATACCTACCTATTGCATTTTCATAATTGAATTGGATTGATTTGAATTTATTTGAAGAATTTAATATCTATTTAGAATTGGAAACTTATTTAAAATACCTACCTTAATAATGGATATATCTTTAAATCAAAAAGTATGCATGCATACCTACTTTTTTGAAATTTAAAAGTCAATCAATGAAGGTAAAAAATACAGGAATGGGAGTTGTGCGTACGTTTAGAGCCTGTTTAGACTGGGTTTGAGTCTGGCGTGGTGAGTACCTACTCCCGTGATTACCCGCAAATAGTTTGAGGACGCCTCACTTGAAGCGGGTGGAATTTTTGTGAAGTGAAACATTTGTACGATGCGAATGTTTTGCATTTCGTAAAAGAATATAATTTCCATAAACTTTTATATAGGGTGATGGAGCCAGTAGTCGGCCATTTAACTTTTTTTACATTTGACTGTTCTTTAAAACTATTAAAGTTTGAATTCTGAATATCCAATGTATTTTATCAGATTATTTGGAATGTCTAAATTTAAAAAAAACTATTTTTTTTTATTGGATTCGCTATAGAATTTGCAAAAATTGAAAAAAAAATGTGTGATTCTGGTGAAGTCGGCCACCTTAACTCCAGTGGTCGGCCTCATGACTCTTCAGTATTTGGCAACTTTTTTGGGATCTAAATTTGTTATTCTTTAACGCAGTTTCGTTTTAAGCCAAAACTGCGTTAAATTTTAGAGCCTGTTATCTTTTTGACATCTTATGTTTAAAATAACTGCGCACCAATTAAATATGAATACCCTTAACATGATTTAACACGGTGCTAAAACACTAAAGGTCGCATTTGGGATCTGCTTTTACTACAAAAGACAACATTGAGTTTTCAAAGAACTAAGTGCCACGCGGTGTAAAGTCTCTCATTATACAATTCTATCAAGATCCAAGTCTAATGAAATTATCATCGAAGAACATGGTTGTAAATCTGACAACGAATAGTAAGAGTTGAGAAAAACTGTCTTGAGCGAAAAAAAAATAGCGAATTAGAAGACAAAAAATCTTCGTGCATCCATCTCCACTGTTTGTTTCCTTTTCCACGAATTCATTATCTGTCACTCTTCGTTTTGCTTAATTATGAAAATACTGCGATGTTAAACACATCGGCAGTCAAGCCGATAATGAACAAAATGGGAAAAAACGCAAATTTGGAATTGGAATAGGACTCACCAGTCCGATGTTACAATTTAAAACCGCCCCACAACACCACTAGTAAACCTACCGCTTTTAAAGCGGGAAACATATTAAGCCATCACCAGCAACAGCGCAAGCGTCAGCGGCCATCGTTATTCCAAAACATTTCTGCAGACCATAGTCCAGTGCTGACAACTTTTAGTGGCACCGAACTGCAAAAAAATCATAATAAATGATATCAAACAGTTAAAATGGTGGGGCTGGTGTAATGTGGTTGATACAAATTCGCTGAACATAAATTTTAAAGAGAACGTAGTCCATTTTGCTTACAACAAAAATTATCTGTCAAAAGTGAATCCTCATAAAATGAAACTAGGTAGGTAGTACCTGCCTACAATTGCTGTACAGAGGCTGTATCATAAATTCATGAGATTCATTCATGTTCATATTTAAAAAGCTTAAAATTTTTCATTCTACCTATTGCAAAATATTGTTATAATTTTTATTCAATCATGAGGTCCAAATATCAGTAAGCCGCCAGGAACATGCGCATGCGCATTGCAGTTTTTGCAAGTTTAAACAAACCTTTATTACGAAATTTTAAGATTTAACATTCATGTTCAATGAATTTATAGGTACCTACCTAACAAAAACCAACTGACCGCGATCGCAAATAATTTTTGTATTGTTGTTCTTGCTTTAAATAAATTGATTTTGTTGTTGTTGGATTTTTTATATAAAAATTCTCAGTTATAAGAGGGGCTGTCATAAAATAACACAACAAAACAACAACTGTTACGACCTTCGCATTCCAGAGACCAGAGCATACGATGTTTTTTTTAATGGGTGAATGGCGACGTAGCGGGCGCGTACCAGACCAGGCGGCCGGCAAGCGGCGGCGGTGGTGGCGGACATCTGAAATTAACAACACACAAAATAGCAAGTGTATTTGCTTTTTTTATGTTTTATTTTTTGTTTCTTCTTTGTATGTGTTTCAAAAAAAAACAGAAAAAAAAAATAAGTTCAGTTCTTCTGAAAAGAGTGTGTAATATGGCATAATATGGGGAAGTACGGGGTAGCGGATACAAAATACAACAGAATGGTAAAGAGATCAACAAGCTAATGAGATATTATGTATGGATGAGGACAAAAATAGCATTGGTAAGCATAAAAATGTTTACTCATGTGGGATATAATGTATGAAAGAATTTTTATGTTTTTCTCTCTTAATTTGTTTGTAGGTATATGTAGTAGGTAGGTAGGTAGGTACCTACTTAATTTTTATTTTCAAATTAAACCTAAATTTAGGTATACTAAAATGGCTATAACTATATTATATAAATTCTTATATAGGTAGGACCACATGATATTATTTAACAATAAGAAATAGCACGTGGGAACATTTATTTATTAATTATAATTATTTTTTTAACGGTGTACCTTATAACAAATAGAAAGTATCTAGATTTGATCGTATAAATAATAAATATCATTCATTTTCGTAGATGATTTCGAATGGGTCAAAATTCAACGAAATGGTTAGGTACCTACCTACCTACTTTTTGTCATGTTTATAGGTACAAACATCAACATGATCTGTTAAAACGTTTTTTTCAGGCACGTAAAGGTGTTCCTGAGGATAGCTTTCGTCATGAGGCTGTCAATGTTCGGCAACATTATTAATATTGAAGAACAAAATAGTTGTTTGTTAAGTCTCCTATTGTCATTTAGATTAATTTGTAAGAATAAAGTTAAAATTAGAAAAAAGAAGAAAAAAATATTACTACACATTTCGCTTCAAAAAATTAATATCGCCAAAAACTTAAAAATATCGCCGATTTTGGGTAACGTCGCCAAACCAATTTTCGTGTCGCTAAATTGAATTTCGAATCGCCCGTATAGCGATAAATCGCCACATCTGGACAACCCATTCGTAGTAAGCCAAGCATATTGGATCGTGTATGGGGCCTTAAAAGGCCTTTTGCACAAAAAAAAAAACAAATGCAATTTTTTTTACTGTTTATGTGAATTATTGTGATTTTATAATAATATATACATATAAGTACATAAATACCAAATCCCTTTAAAAAAAAAAATCATAAAATATAAAAATTAAATGTTTGTGTCTTATTTTTCTTTTATCAAGATACTCCGCGCCTATTTGACTATCTTAAAGAAATAAATGTACATATGTAGGTACGTAGCAAAGATAAAATACATTCTTTGAATTCCACAAAGTAATAAATACAAAACACAACCTCATACACAATTCACGTAATCTTATTACCTATACCTACTTAAAAAGAATACAAATGCCTTGGTAAAAAGAAAATTGCCTTGTAAACAAAAAAATCCAAAATAGAATTTCCAAAGGTCAATGGCATTATGTTTGTGTCAGTGTGTGTTTATGTATACGTTTTATTGCATTTAATATTTAGTATTCAACAATTATTGTTTTATTGTATGTTATTCTAAAGGTAATTATTATAACTTTATAGAAATGTTTAATTCACCGGAAACCGGAACCTTCTCGAACATCGGTGCAGACCACCCCAAGAAAAATAAACATTTTAAAACCGAAGTCACAGGAAATTCCATAAAACTGAATTAATTTTTCTGCTTCTGCTTTATCTTTATCACAAGAAATTCCACAAAACTGAATTAATTTTTCTGCTTCTGCTTTATCTTTGTCTTAAAAAATCTAATCTAAACTATTTATTAATACAAAATGAAAACAATATAACTATTCTTAGCAAAACATTCTTTAATGTGATAGTTTAATACAGTCTACCTATAGTCATTATTAATTTATGTTTTGTTTTTGAAACATTTTACTGGTGTTTATTTTGTGTATTGTTTTAATCTTAAGGCTATGTCAAGGCGATGATATTGAAATAAACATGAATATTATACACCACACCACATTTTTATTACTTTCATATATAATGAGATTCTGTTAGAATTTTTATTAACGTGTTTTCGGTGTCTTCATCAAACAATTTTCCGTTTCGACAAATATCCAAAATACGCGCAAAGCTAACCGGCTAAAAATAACAAAACACAACTTACTTACCGCGGAATGAACAAAATTCAAAGGTTAGCGACGAGCAACACAGGTGTCGGATGTTATTGCTGACAACGTTAAGGAAAATATTCATATGGTTTATACTAGATAGGTATGTGGTTCATACTAGATAGGTACGACACTATCGTATGATTCAGAATCAGTTGCATTTGTTTTTCAGTAATTCACACTTGAAAGGTCTTTCCAATAATAAAATTAAAAGGTGACTTAGGCCCACTTCCACAAAACTTTTTTGAAAGTAGTAACCACTGATTTATCCATGAATATGCACTATCTCTACATAAAAATATAAACCCGTTTAATCACTACATTTAGCGCTCTATCCATAGATACATTTTTTGTCCACACATATTTCTATGGAAAACATCTTTTTTTACATCTGTCAAATAGAATTTGACAAGAAGTTGCTGTCAGTGAATTTCGCCTTTATATGTGCATCAAATGTTGATGTTGTTTTGTGGTTAGCTGTATTTTCATTCATGCAATGTCAAAGTGAAAATTAAAAACTTATCTATTTAATCCTGGGTAGTTATCTATGATTGTACAAATTTATCCTCCTTTATTTTGGTGGAAGTAGCCCTTAAATGTTTTTAACGAATGCTAAATAATTAACCATACCAATTTATAGTCGACTTAAATTTTTGTGAAGAGAAAAAACACATGTTTATCGTCGAGGTAATTGTGACAACTAATAGCTTGTTTCATTTACGAAAAGATTTGCTCTTTCCTTCAAAAGATTTGATCTTTTTGCAATTTTGGTGTTTCATTTAAATGAAAAGAGGGAAAAAGAGCAAATCTCAACAAGAAAGAAGCGATCTCCCGAATTCGGGAGATTTGATCTAAACACTGACACATAAAAACATTTTAATGGCGGATTTTTGATTGCGCGTTCTTTTTTATCCTAAAACTATTGGATAGCTTTGTATTGTTTTACCTTTTTGGACGGTATAGGTATAATGTTTCAACATGTTTCATTTAAAAGAGAACTTCTTGATTTTGAGGGCAAATCTTTGAGATTTAAATGAAAAACGCTATAAGTAAAACAGAAAAAAATTCTTCTTTTCCATCAGTTTTAAATCAGAATTAAAATTAAATGAAAATTTTTTATGATTACATAGCATAAATGTCATGACCAATTTCACAATCAAACCAGTCCAATCTATATATTGAAAGACCATTAAATCTTCGTTTCTTGAAACTATGGGCAATTTGTATACAAATTAATGTTAAAGAAATGTTAAATTAAAAAAAATTGTAAAACCGCTTGACACACACTGTATTTATTCTTAACCAATATGTGTCCTTTATATCAGCAAAAGCTTTTAGTTTTGAATTATCTGACGATTTCCGGTTTAATCAGGTGATTATACAGGTATATCTGTTTTTCCCCAGATACAAAATATAAGGTACAAATTGCTTCATTCCTTTTGGTAAGAAATCAAAATAAAAAATATTTATATTTAAACTACATATCACAATTCACAATACGCCACGCAGATATATTATACCATTAAAACCTAGGTGGGAATGATGTGAAGAATGTGCTCAAATAAAGGAATAGATCAAATATTTTGACTTGCTCAATAGGATAAGTACCTATTGGTTTTGTGTAGACAAAAAAATCCCAGTTTTAATCAAACCTGACATTAAGATGATAAAGAAGACCAAAACCAATAGGTTTCGTCATGCCGTCCGTCAGTCTATCTATGCGGATGTGCGGTTAGCTGTTCACCGACCTACAGATTAAATGTTTCGACCAATTTTTTTTTTTTTTTTTTTCAAATTTCGTTATAACGCGTATACCGCGGGTATAACTGCCATATAATGCGAATTTTCTCGGAAACGGCTATAACGATTTTGATAAAACTTTGTGGAAGTCATAATTACAGCACACTTATTGTAACTGCATTTCAGGTTTTTGGCACATAACGGAGTTACTAATTTGGCCATAACTCGATAACGGCTAAACCGATTTCATTTAAATTTGGTATTCAGTGTTTAAATTGGTTTGGCCCCCTTTCTTATTTGATTTTGTTTCTAATAATATTTTCTTTTATTCCGCAATACAATCCAGATCCAGTAAAGAATTGTTCTGCCCCTGTTTGTGACAGAGGGTATATAATCTTCCTCATTTCCCTCAACTCCAAATTGTCCTGGTACCCCAGTGAAGAGGTACTATTTTTGCTTAAATTGTTTCTTAACATGCCCAAGACAGGTTGCAGCTGATAGATGAATTCAGTTCTTTGAGTGCAGCATATGGTTCAGCCTGACCTAAACACATATACGAACTTCGAAACAGCATTTGGATCTCAAACCCAATTCATACGTGCATCACCCCACATATCATTCAGTCGTCAAGCTAATTATTTTCTTTTGAAATTCTGTTTGCGCATAAATTTAATAGGTACCTACTATATATATTTTGTCGTCATAATAACAATTTTCGTTTAACTGATTGTAGTCTGCTTCTACTTGACTTTTTGTATCTTATGATAATACCTGTACTTAAAATAAACCGTCCTCGGTTGGAATGTAGGTTTATAATTGTTTATTGTTTATCACCAACATTCCAGCAATTAATAGCTCCTCAAAACAAACTTTGATTATACAATCAACATAACACTTTTAATCACTAATAAGAAACCTATTCAACAAAGAAGCATCGGTAAAGAGTCGACAGAGTGGCAGTCATGGCAGTAAGCACGTTAAGTTAACTGATCAAAGTCCTGATGAGTGGCCCTTCTGTTTATTATGTATTATCGATAGCAAAATTTAAATTCCTGTACCTACTACATATAGGTATCCTATAGTTTAAAATATATTTTTTTACGATTTATTAATTTATAGTTTACTGGATTTCTTTTTCCCACAGAATATTTACAGACAAAAAATCCAAGAACCTATAGCTTCACGTAACAGGGATATTAAAAAAAAAGTGCACAAGTCGCGCTCTCAAAACGACAAAAGTTGCTGACTTCTGCTAGGTTAGAATAAACGACAGAATAATAATTAAATTCTTTGGAATTATTTTACATATCGTCAGCCAGCATGGCATTAGTTTGTGTGTGTTTGTATGACCCATTGATTCCGGGACAATGATCCACGGAGCTAGGGGAGAAGGTGTTGAATGTGCAGCACCCTTGCAATACAAATTGGATTCACAAAGAAGGCACCGACCATATTAGTACGGTTGATGATAGTGACGGCAGTCGGTGGGTGGATGGTGGTGGTTGTAGTGGTCATTACATGGCTGCACTCAACCGCAACGAAGCTTATCATAAATATTCTCACACAACAACAAACAACAATTCTTTAACTGAACTGCATGGACATGTATACATGAAAACTGAGGGCTGAGGCGAATTAAAAAGTCACAAAGAGTTTGCGTTTGAAATTCTATCGGGACACGGAATGGCTTTTCTGTTCGGTTCTTATGTGGCTTCTTTTTTTATAGGTATAGAAAATATTTATGCTGGCTGAATGAGAATATAAATTTTCCCTTTTCATCAATTTTTACGTTGGAAGAACATTTCTTAACAAAAAGTCTCTAATCTTGCCGTTGTTGAATTGGTTAACCGTGTAATCCTTTTTTACAGGCCATCAATAATTTGTGATGAGTGCGTTTTTTTTATTTTGCTACTGTTGACATATAAGTAGGTTGCTTTGACAGCTAATTTTCACAACCAAAGTTTAAGGTTATAATTATTAATTACCTACTGTGGGACACGACACAATTTAAGCATAGAGCCCTCGTTTTCGTTTTGCAAAATGTGGTCTTTTGACAATTTTTAGTTTGAAATTTAGTAATAAGCCATATTATTGTATTCCACTCGATGTCGTTTTTTTAAATGGCGCCCAACGTGAGACTTTAAATACACCCTGCTTCCGACGAACATAGCCGTGTCACATCTCAGCTTCTACATGTATCGAGGAAAGGACCGGTGCCAACTCTTATGACGTATTTACTAAACGTTTATTTTCGCAACTAGAATTTCCAGTTAATTTTAACCAAAATGACTTGAAATATTGTGATCTCTAAATCATTATTTGGCCTTGAATTGCAATTTTCATGGTTGACAACTTTCGATATAATAAAAAAAATTGTTCAAGAAGTTAGGAGTTTCTTTTCTAAGCATCGAATTCAAATCTAATACATTATGCATACCTAAGAGGAAATCGTAAATTTCAAAGAAATAAATAAATTCCAATAAAATCATAAAATCAAATTTAACATGCTTCTCTTTTAAAAATGATGTAATAAAAATGTTGTGCTTGAATTTATCACCAGTCTTTTATTCTAACTCAGTGCATTTTATGATTTTTCACAGTTTTATTAATTATTATGAGTTGTCTTAAACGTTTTATTTAATAACTGTTTTTTTTTTTATGTTAGATACACAAAGCCACAATCTTTTGAGGATTGTATTGGCGATGAGTTGCCGATTGGGTGGGAAGAAGCCTACGACACAAATATCGGTCGTTATTATATTAATCACATTAGTCAAACCACACAACTGGAGGATCCAAGACAAGAATGGAAGAGTGTCCAAGAGGCGATGCTTCGAGATTATCTCAACGCCGCACAGGACGTTTTGGAAAAGAAGAGGGAAATGTATGATGTTAAACAGCAGCGATTGCTAATTGCCCAAGATGAATTTAACCATTTGAATACATTGGCCGCTAGTCGCAGTAGTTGTAAGTATAAATCAATATACATAATTCTTTATTTTCTGTTTAATTTATTTATTTATTTTTTATTAATAAGTAATTGAAAGTAACTTGGTTATTATTATAATTTTAGTTGCGAGGACTATTAGCTCTGATTAGTATAAACAATTCAAATTAATATCACTTACAATGTGCAAAAACTAAAAAAAAATATTTTGTGAATTTCACATTGGGCGCCAATTTTAAATTTCTAGAAATATTATTTCTGAAAACTTCATTGCTTAGTCAGTTCTCTTTCTTATTCCTCTTTAAAATATACATACTAACCAAACCAAATTTATCTAATTTGTTCTTTCTTTTAGTATGCTCATCATCAAGCTCGATCAACACCCGCCATGATCCGGACCTTTTGCGCGCCGATCTAGTCCTCGCCAAGGAGCGCGTTCGTCGTCTAAAACAAGAACTTCATCACATCAACACTGACATATCGTACACTCAGCGTGGTGTTAACACTCTTTATTCGGTTGGTGAAAAGATCAATGCACGTCAAAATGGTTGCTATGACATTGCTGAAGTTCAAGCCATACGCGAAGAAATGCTTAAGGTTCAAAAGTCACTGGTTTCTGGCGAAAAAGTTCGCGAAGAACTTATGCAAAGCCTGGTACAAATTAAAAATGAACTTAGCCGACAGCAATATAATGAAGAAGCAGCCGCAGATCTTCTTAATGCCACTTCACCATTTGATCGTGTGTGTGTAGCATCACAAACAGACCTCTGTGGAGCGGCCAATGATAATATGAACAGCGGGGCCAGATTCGCTGAGATGTTCAAAACCAAACTGCAATACAGTGAGTGGCGAAAAAGAATCAAACAGTTGCAGCAGCAGTTGGCTGACCATGTGGAGCGTATTGAACCAGGTCAGTTGGAGTCAGACAAAGACCGTTTGCTGTTGATTCAGGAGAAAGAAAAACTTCTCAATGAGTTAAAGAGCATTTCTCTGAAGTCAAAGTCGCAACAAGAGACCATTGTTATTGCACAGACCAGAAGAAAATTAGAAGAGGATCTTAATGAAGCATATGAGGCTACCAATCAATGCATCGCCAACCGTCTCCGGTTGCATGAAGAGAAACAAACTCTACTTGATAAACTCCAGGAGGCACTTAAATCAACAAAAATGTTAGAGGAACGACTTAAGTCATTCTCATCTGAAAGCACATTCTCCATTAGTAGTGGATCCAGTTTAGGATCCCTGTCTACTGCAAGCAGTAAGAGTGCCCTCAGTTTTACAGATATATACCTAGATCCATTGTCAGTGGATCCACAAATAGATGTGGTAGACCTTCATCGGAGGTCGCAAGGTCTTTTCCAGATGCAATCTGCCATCTCACTCTCTCCACGTAGCAGTTTATCAATGGAAACACCACCAGCGTCTCCAATGAAATACACAGATGCTCCCAAAGAGGAACCAACATATGCAAATGCATCAAACTTCAATTTGCCACAGCAACAACTAAAACAAAAAACACCAAATTACGATTTAGATTCGGCAGTTTTGGATGTAATGATGTTAGAAGAAAAACTTCACGATTTGAAGACGGTGCCATTAAATTTAGCAGCACCACTTTCGCCAATTTACGAGAAACCATCGCTACTGGATCTGCCGCAGGACATGCTCAGTCGATCGTCATCCACATCGAATACCCGCTCAGTTTCTGCTGCCGTCAGTAATGAATCTGTGGCTGGTGATTCTGGGGTATTCGAAGCATCCCGGGCCCATCTACCACGAAAGGAATTGGCTCAAGTGCAAATCGGATTGAAATATTTCAAGAACGAAGCTATTTTCGTGGTTTCCCTCGAGAGAGCAAATAATCTAGCTGCTTTGCTAACCACTGCGACGGACAATTCTCAAGTGTAAGTAAACAAATACTGTAAATATAATTCTATAAAGAATTATTATTAATGTGTTAATCACTTTTTTTCACAAATTTAACATTATAAATTTATTGTTTTAGGTACCTTCGTGCTGCTCTCCTGCCAAATTCCCTTCAATCCATACGAACAAATAACGTTTCCGACTTCCATAAGCCAATGTTTGGTGATAATTTCGCTGTACCAATTTCATTAAGCAAACTTCTTGCCAAGAATCTACATGTTACAGTAATTTGTGTTACCGGACAAAAGGAGGAAATAATTGTAAGTATTTAGATGACAAACAAATAGCTTGAAAGCCCAAATATAACCACTCATATTTTAGGGAACTGTTCATATCAGTTTAGCTGAATTTAATGCTGATGACTCAACTCTCAAGTGGTATAACGTTCTCAGCTCAAGATTCATGCCAAGTTTTGATGGAAAAGAAGAATCTTCCGATGAATCGACAATAACCTCGTCTCAGACATCAACTCTGACGAGAAACCAAGCTCCTCCGTTTGAAATGCAAGCACAGATTGCCGAGGATCTTAAAGAGTATTTGAATTTGAATGATGATGCCGAAGAGGAAGACGAAGAAGATGAGCTTGAAGAAGAGGAAGAAGATGGCACTGGCGGTGATTATGGTAATTTTCAATTTGTTTCCTATTCTAAGAATTTGTTTTTCACAATAAAAAATCTTCTTTCTCTTCATAGCTGAATTAACGAGAAAAATGTTAGACGACTACATGAATAACGTGAAACAAGAGTACGCCGACAAAGAAACGAATACCGAGTGTGCCTTCCCCCCAGAAAAATGCCGAGCCCGGCTGAGTGATCCCACTTCCCAACAGCAACAGCAGCAGCAACAGTCCGCCGCTGACGATAGACCCGTCAAGCGATCACAAACTTTCACACCCAGTGCTGCTGTTGGAAAAAGTCGTTACATATGCCGATTAAATCGTAGTGATTCGGACTCTGCTATGCACTTTGGTGTTACACCACATCCATTCCATAGAGGAGCCGTCGAAAGGAGATCATTGAGATTCCACACAAAGACTTCAAAACCAGTCACAAGTATGATTTTCTTTTCAAAAATATTGTTTATCTTCCATACTAATGTGTCAATCCATTTTTATTTTTAGAACTCCATCATAATCATATCCCAAGAACTAGTTTGGATCTTGAATTGGATCTACAAGCGCAACATAGCAAATTAGATTTTCTTAATGATGAAATTATTAAGTTGCAGAATTTGAAACAAACGTAAGTTAATTTGAATACATAATCAAAAAAATATACTCACTTTTGTTATTATAATGTAGCCTTGAACAAGCCCGAGATAATCGAGACACAAGGATCGCAACATGGGCTATGGAAAATGAAGAATTCCAACGATTAGTAGAGCGAGCCGATCCAGCTAAATGCCCTGAAGAGAAACAACTGCAAAGATTGCTGCACAAAACTTCTAAGGAAATCTATAAATTACGCAAGACGAAAGTCGCTAAGGGATCTGTAGATTTGGTGTCTTTCAAGTAAGTATTAGAATGTTCTTTTTTCTATTTATTTACGAATATTTTGATCTTATAAACCGTTATGAATGTATATATAAAAACATCCGTGCAAGATATAAATAGGGTAAACTTATTAAGGAGGTTACGTGTTTCATGAAAACATTCGCAATAGTATTGAAGAAGTTTTCGAGCATGTATAATTTCTTTTACTCCATCTTCTCTTATTATTAGAACCGCATCAAAAGACTTACTTAGAAAGTTGGATTTCTGATATTAATTTTAATTTCAAAGCGTATATTCTATGAAATTATGATGTTAAATTATTGTAAGCCAACAATTCTCAAACAAAATATACTTATGAATGAATGTTTGCGTCCATATAAAAAATTGAAAGAGTTAAAAAAAAACTGCTGTGGGTTTCTACAGCCTTTGTACAACTCTAAAAAACTTCGGCAAACTTCCTGTTTTATTTGTTTATTATTTCATTATTTTTGACGAGAAGGCTTCTTCGTATCTTCCTATTTTTAATTTCATCTCAGTTGTCGTCAATTTGCTGTCATATTTCTTGTACATTGTCTAACATTGTGAACTGTTTGTAAGCGCTGGACGAAGCACTGTGGAGTTTTTTTTTTCAGATTACGGGGTATTTGCCGTCACAGAATATGGTAGAGTTCTCCTGCCACTTGGTCCACCTCACGCTAACGCTATGGGATGTTGAACTCGTTATCATAAGATGCTTCGTTATTGATAGATCCAAAGTATTTAAACTCTTCGCATTTAAAAAGCACTGTTTCTATAAAATAAAAGTCCGAAATATGCCTAAATTTAGGAAATGGACAGCATAAGTATTTATGTCTTTTTTATGCGATACCCACTTCCCTTCAAAATGACCACCCTTCCCTTCAAAATGACCACCAAGTACAAGTTGAATGTAGGATCTTCACCACTTTATCTTCAAGTAGATAATCAAGAACTAACTGCAATAAAGATGAAGACCAAACTCATTTCGTGTTGTTTCTTAACGAAGAATTTTGCAATTTCCTGCTCACAATAAACATTAAAACTAATGTATTTTTTCGTTTATTTTTTTAGAGAAAAAATTGCCTTCTTCACACGCAAAGGTCTTTCTGTACCTGAATTACCACTCGAATTCATTGTAACCGAAGAAGATGTCATCGAAGAAGATGAAGCTGAATACGAAAATGAAAATGATGGCTGCATAAGCAACCAACCTCCCGCAATCGCTATCAATACAACTCTTGTTGAAGCCAGCACCAAACGTCAACAAATTAAGAATCTCACGGCTACAACAGCATTGTCAACAAATTTGTTATCGCCATGTACTACGTCTACGTCTACACCAACAACACCATCTGCCAATTGCATGCCAAGAGAGCTCCCATCTTATGCGGAAGCTACGGCTGCATCAAAATCAAAAGCGGCAGCAGCTGCTCTTGCAGAAGCAAATGCTTGTCAACCTTCAACATCAGCAGCTGCGCTAGCAGCTGTTGCATCAGCAGCATCAGTTACAGCGACGGCGTCCAGCAATACAGAAGAAGCATCTTCCGAGAACAGTCGGTTTGATTATGTAATAGATCGAACATATGGCGTTGAGGTTTAATAATTTTGTTTTTGTATGTATTGTTTGGAATTCGTTGTATAAACAAATACACATAAATGTATATAAATATTTTTATTATGATAAAAAAATTGTTAATATTTAATAATTATAATTTAAATTATAGAAATAGTTTTACAAAGAAAATGAAACGCAAAAACTGATAATCTATTGTGCCTTAAAGAGGATTAGTTTTTTTTAATGGATATAGGTATTGAAAAATAAATATTGTACCTACCTATACTTTTATATACATAAACAAAAATAACATTTTTTGTAAATTTAAGAATATTTAAATTAAATTATATAAAAAAAGCTTATTAAATATATTTTTATACAATACCTACATAATTATTCAATTATATTAAAAAAGAAAACAAATATGTAAATAAAATTTTATATTAATTTATATAAAAACAAATAAAATTAAGGCTTGCGTTTTTGTTGAGCTGTTTATTATATTCTAAAATATATAGAAAACATTTTAATTTTTCTAATTATTATATTTGCTATAAATAAATTGTAGTTAGCGAAGATATTACTATGTAGTATAGCTGCCTATATTCATTGTTATTTCATAATTATATAGTTTGTAAAAAAAAAAATATTAAATTATAAAAAAAAACAAATCTAACCCTCATGAATTCGTATTTTTTTCTCTTTCATTTATTAACATTTTTATATTAAAAATTAAAAAAGAACTTTTCTAACTACGAATATTATTGAACTACAAAAATTAATATTAAAAAAAAAATATTCAGAAGGCCCTATCGACGCCATAACCAATATAACCATGTATTATACGTAAGTCTTCTACCCTGTATTTTGCCTCTTTAAAGAAATAAACAAATCTTTTTAGCAATCGTGCAATAAAACAATGGAAACATAAACTAAAAAATAATTTTAATACAATATTAAGCACTAATAATATGCTAGTTTTTTTTATAAATACATATACATATAGGCCTACTAAAGAGAACCATGTGTCTGTATTAAATCAGAACAAATTAAATTAATTATTATTATTATATAACTCATTTATATTTTGTATGTTGTTTAGAAGTGGATAAATATATTGATTTTAAAAATTTATACATTAATATATAAATGTGTATGAAAGAAAAAACAACCAAACAGTTAAAGAAAATTTTGTTTAACTTTACATTTTTGTCATAGCTGTATAATGTAGCTGAAAGAAAAGCACATTAAGCTGTTGAGCTTGTTCTTATTTGTGGTATTATAATTATGAATGAATTTATTTGATGAAAAGAAATGATTAGAAATTTAAATAAAATAATGATTAATATATTTAAACAATACATATGCATATTATGCCGATTGAAGAAAAATATACAAGAATGACATAAAACCAAAATAAAAAGAATTGTTTGGTTTGAATTAATATTATGTCTAGTATACCTAAACCTTGTCTTGATGATCACTAGCAGAAATGTCAACAAGCAATAGCGCTGCAATGGAGGTTTTAAGGTTCTAAAGCTCAGCGAACGTATCAAAAGCTCTGCCTTAATTTCGACCAGCTCCGGGTTGATCTCAAAAGCGTACGTCGAAAATTATCCTTCCTTTTTTAAATTTTAATTGGAAAACTAATCGAATTTTTGAACAACAACAACAACTTATAGATATAGATTAATAAACAATTGGTGACAATTGTTCAGAAGAATAGCTTGAAATTAAGTAAACAATATAAGCAGTGTTTGTTAGGTTAAGTTATAAAATCTTTTTTACTTTTGGATACTCACGGTCAAGAATCATTTAACGGAGAGCAAGCCAATTAAATCGTGTCTGGAAAAAAGAGCGAAAATCTATTTCTACCATCATGTATAGGGATTTTTGAAGAACTTTATGAAGCTCGAAAAATCTAACCGAGTCTTCAGCAATTTTTTAAGGAAGCCAATTTCTTATACAGGCTCTGCTCTAAAGTTTTGAGAAAAATAAAATAGAAACAAAATATCAGAATTTCATCAAATTCAGGACAATTTGAGCAGATAAGGGAAAATGTCAGTTAAGAAGTAAAGCTTATCATTTTATAATTCTTCGTGTTCTGCAATGAACAAAGTGGCAAATATTTCACTTAACTCTAAATTTAATTCTAATCCATGTCAGAAAGAATCAAATCTTGTATTTCACCAAGAAGTTAAACTTTTTAATAAAACTGGTCAATTTTTAAAGTGCTGTATTTGGAAACATTTTAAAGATACAAAATTATTTTTGCGCTTAAAATGTTACAAAGTTTTTCTACTTTAAAATTATATCAAATTTCTTTTAATATGTTGTACTTTTTATAAGTTATACGCGAAAAACTAAAAATAAATAAGAACATTTGGAGCTCTTTCGAAACATACATACAAACTTGGTTTAACACTATTTGTCTCCTTACAATTTAAAAAAATATGATAACAGTGCAATATTGGATATTTATTCTTGTTGCCAGCAAGGTAAATATTTTCTTTAAAAAAACTCAAGATACAATGACTTTTATCAACTTCATATTTGGTAGATACATCAAACCTTTGCTATTATATATTTAATTAATATATATATGTAGCTTTGACCAAGTTGATAATTATATGAATATTTGAGAATATTTATATTGATTCTATTCGGCTGTGTTGGTCGTATTAATGATTTAAATGACAACAATTTTCATTTGTATTTTTCCCAACGTTTCGACGGTGGTTGCCGTCTTCTTCAGGGGAGCTTTATTTACAAAATTAAAAAAATTATTTCAACATATATAATAACATAATAGGTGGACAAATATAACTTACATCGAGTTCGATATAAACTAAAATTTGTTTTCATTTAAATCATTAATACTACCAACACAGTCGAAGAGAATCAACATAAATATTCTCAAATATTCATATATTCAATATATATATATTCATATATTTAATTGAAGC
Organism: Baccha elongata; assembly: GCA_951217065.1. Taxonomy (NCBI): domain Eukaryota; kingdom Metazoa; phylum Arthropoda; class Insecta; order Diptera; family Syrphidae; genus Baccha; species Baccha elongata. Next base: position 55,277,860 of record OX578273.1, on the reverse strand, counting down.
ACAGTTTGAACATATACTAAAGCTAAACAAGTGACCTCTTTAATCTATACTTGTAAGTGAACATGCTAAAGGTACCATTTTTAATTGAGATTAAATAATTTTTTTGTTATTGTGGTTCTTAAATGAGTTGCCCCTCCCCTCTCCCTGATCAGAGTCCTGCGTACGCCCCTTTGGCGTAGCTTTTAAAAAGAAGTTTCAATAAATCCAGAAGGAATCGGGTAATGTTATTGACTGTCGCTTTGTTGATTGTCGATTTTTGTTATCAACCATTTGTGGGGTATGTAAAGCAATCGCTAAAATTTTCTTGTTTCTTGACAACTCTTGAATAGTTCACTGAATTGTCACTTAAAATTATCGCAAAAAAGCGATTATCAAATTAATAACCACCTTCTTACAGGGAGGTAAAGAAAATAATTTGGTCGTCACATATCAAATATCAACTTACGCTATTTTACCCCATACAAAAGAGATTCTAATCGCCGGTTAAGATACGGAAGGGAATACCGAGTAAACACGCAGTCGATGTTGAATATCCAATTGCGAAATGTAGACATGCCAAATTCCTCAAGTGAGCAACATTAGACAATCAATATAGGTGATGACCAAGAGTTCCAAGTACATACACGATTAAAATGAGATTAAAAAACCATGTCACTAAAAAACCATACAAAGCTGTTTCCGCTGATGTGAAGTTCAAAGAATTTATTTAAATACGCTGGAGATGATCTGGTTCATGGAATATTGGCAAATCTTCCAACGACCACTATTTATTTATTGATTTTAAAGCTGTCAGTGAAACTGTTGTAAACTCGTAAATTAAACTCTTGCCAATAGCTGTTTATTTGGGCTGGGTAAGTAATAAGCAAATGAAGCCTTACCGATAAGACAATGTACAAAGCATTGACCTTTTTTGGTATCAGATGAAAGGTAAAGCTCCCTTTGATACATGCGAGAGAAATGTCTTACAAACGTTGAATGGTCCTGTTTTTTGGTTGACAAAGCATTAAGAACACATCTAGTGGAGAAGATACAACTACGAACTACATTTGCTATACAGCGACATAAGCCTTCTCAAAAAACTCCGTCTTCAGCTGTAAAGTTCGAAGTATCACGTAGAGTAAATTGACACCGACGCAACGCTTTAACCCGTAAAACCTTCAACGTCATCTTAATGCAATGATAGGATCGTAACATCATCAGAAGCTCAGTGTGGGGTTGGCAAATCGAATTTCGGCAAACCAACAATGCAATGTTTTTCGCCCAACAATGAAGGAAGCAATTCGTTTCAAATTAAAAGTGTGTGTAAATATTTTTTAGGGAAAATAAGTTTCGAGGGAAAATAAGTTTCGTAGTATTCCAAAACAACGGGAACTAAATCTCATTGCATTGCAATATTGAACAGAATTCTAAATTGACATTTAATTACCTATTATAAATACCAAAGTTTTTTAGAAGCAAGTGGGTAAATATTTTTAATGTCAATGTACACTGTAATGTAATCTGTACAAACCACAAAAAATCTAATTACGTAGGTAGGTTAATTTACGAACACATTTTTATTTATCAAATCTTAATTTTCTACATGCTAACAATATAAATTTGCACTTAATTTTACCCTATTACTTTAAAAAAAATATAATGAACCTTAAATTTTCCTTAAGTTATGTATAGGCATGATCCATACGCTCCATATCTCTGATTTCCATAAAATCAGTTTTTAAACGTTGCTTAACAATTTCTCTCCAGATTGCTTCCCGATCACGGTAGTTAGAGATGCCCATACGCAGTAGTGAGTGGTCAGTGATTCGAAGCAAAGCTCGACCAGTTATTTCGTTTTTGGAGAAATTATCAATGTAGGAAAGATACTCACTGCAATGTCGCCGGTACCAAATGAGCACATCCGATGCACTCCAGAGATATACAGGCTTAGGACGTGTTACCTTTACACGATGTTTAGTGTGTTGATGTTTTTCGTTGATCATTTGGATATTTCTAATTTGATGAAATGCAAATGAATTTTCCGTTTTATACTGAGAGCACCGCAAAGAAAAGATAAATATAAATTAAAACAATTATTATTGGTTTGTCGTATTTTTCGGGACATACAAAATACTTTTTTGTTTGGAATAGATGACAGTTCTGTTCTGTTTCTGTCACGTGACATAACGTATTGTTTCTTGACGGGACTAATCAAGTACTGCCAAGTCATTTATTTCTTTAAGCGAACCTTACGCGGACATTCATTTGATATCAATTTATAAAGCGACCTTTATACGGTCAGTCATTTGACATCCATCTGTAATATAGTGTTTGTAAGAATAAGTCTGTATGCGTTTGACTTTTTGTGTATGTGTTTTGACTTTTTCGTCAAACAAATGCACTCATACCTACTGCTTTGTTTTTACAAACACTTATTTTAGATTGATGTCAAATGATTGCCCGTGTAAGGTTCGCTTTAACCGTCGGGATTTTTTGTAAGTCCATATCGTAGAATAATAAATAAATAGAACATCAACTTAGGAGGCTCCACCCATTTTTACCTACAAACTTTCAAAACTGCAAAGTTTTAACTCTATATGCGTTCCCGTGCATTTCAAATGGGACTGTCAAATTTGGCTGGACAATACATTTTTAAAACTTCGCATTTTGCTGTTCACACGTAATCACGGTTAAAAACGCGCGTGTACTTTTTTTTCTGCGGGAAGAGACGGAGGATTACGAATTAATGACCTGTGGTCCATATAAAGTTGTCGAAAAAAAAACGACTTTGAGGATTAGCCCACACCATTCCCGACGAAATTTGATGTTCATATAATTAGAGCCGTGTTTTGAAAATACGACATCATCAATTTACACGTAAAAAAAAGTAGATACTGGTAGACGGCCTTCGGCCAAACCAAATTAAACAAGCTTGAATTATTGTTAATTTAAATATTATTTGTTTAATAAAGTTTTCAACTAACTAACAAAAACAACAAAAGTCCTTATAGACTTAGTTAACTCTTTCATTCGGAATTGGTTATAAAAAGGTACCGATTATAAAAGGTAACAAGGCTGCATTAACATGTAAAAAATCCAAAGGCAAAACAATCAAAAAGTTAAATAATAAAATTTTGTACCGCATATGTTCTGCACGAGTTACCTTTTACTGACCTTGAGGGTAAATTATTAGCAGCATAAGAACTCCTTATCGTGTCTTGCACGATGCACCCCAGGCCCGCGGGCCTAAATGTAGCCCGCTTAAAATTTTTAAAATGACCCTGCGTCCCTGCGTGATATGAAAAAAAAACAAAAAAAAACATCGCTGTGTTTGACTCCACCGTTTTTATTATTTTTGCTTTAATTTTAAAATACCTACAAAAAAAACCACAAATTTTCTCGCACAACTCGTAAACACCCAAAAAACATTTAGGTAGTGTTAAGACGTGGAGTATCTTCCTCTGTGTATATTTTATTATTAACTTATTTCTACAGCGGGTTGGGTATGAAATCCCGACTGACAAAATCCCGTTTGAAAAAATTCCGACAGATAAAGAATTAAGGAAACCCCCGGCATGTGCTCACTATAGGATTTGGCGTGTGTGCGAGTTTGGGTACATATATATTTTTTTTTTGTTCAAAATTGATAAAAATATATGTTTTTAATTCATACTTTTCTCAGTCGGGATTTTGTCCAGTCGGGATTTTTGCAGTTAGGATTTTGTCTCTATTCCATTTCTTCTTCATTTTGAAGTACACCAGACTAATTCATCCGGGTAAAAAACTGGTTTCACTCATTGCCTCAAACACGGGATGAATTAGACTGGGGGGGAGGGGGAGAGTACGATAACTTTGGCGCCAAGAATTGATAACGGTTTTTTGTAGAACAGTTCAATACAAGCATTTTTTACTATGGGTGGGGTGTCTATCTCCCTCCGTTTAGACGGGAGGGGCAATTTTATAAAAACTTAAGCACTGTTTAAGAAAGTAGTTTTAGTAATTTTCCATTTTCTCAAAAACCAGGAAACATAAAATGATTTTGTTTTCAGTTTATGATTTAAAATTAATATGAGCAACTAATTTTATAAAAAAAAGTAGTATTTTATTTTACAGTTTTGAAAAATCACACTTCAAAGTTTTTTTGTACCTTTTTTTCGCAATTTTTGAGTTTAAAGTCCGTTTTTTCAAAGACTATGGATAGGTTTCACTTGATTTAAAAACATCTAATAGAAAAAAGTATTGGCTTTAAAAAAAGATATAAAACTTAGTTGTAAGTATTACCGTTATTTTTTAATATTTGTTTTAAATTTTTAGCACTGTTTTTATAAAATTGCCCCTCCCGCCCAAACGGAGGGAGATAGACCCCCCACCCATAGTAAAAAATGCTTGTATTGATCTGTTCTACAAAAAACAGTTATCAATTCTTGGCGCCAAAGTTATCGTACTCGTGCCGAGGGGAGGTATTGCTGTCTCAGATGACGCACATATTATTTGCAAATATGATTTTTCCAAATCTTCAGCAATGACTCCGATTCTACTATAATGTTCCCAAGGTGGTCCTTGCAAGCTTCGGTTTAGGCCTTGTAGCTTTGTGATGTTCTTTTTACATTTTGGTAAAACTTCCGAACTTCATTCCTGTTATGGCATCCCTCTATCTCCTCGATCGCGCTCTTCTCATGCTCCTTCTTTATTCTTCTGAGAAGTTGGCGTTCTTCTTTCCTTTTCTGCGCGTAGAGCTCTTGCTCTGCTCTAGTCCTTCTTTGTAGTGGCGCTTTGTATGCCTGTTGTTTAGCTACATGTACTTGCCGACATATTCTTCATCAAACCAGGGGTTTCGTTGTGGCGGTTGTGTTTATCCGAGCACATCAGATACGGCATCTCTAATTGCTTCCTGGAAGTGTTTCCAATGGTTTTCGATGATTGAAGGTGGCGGTAAAGGATTAGATAAGAGTTTGTGGGTGATTCGATCGGAAAAGGACTTAGAGGTCTCTTGCGAGTGTAGGTGGCCGACATTGAATTTCCTCACAGTTTTTTGACGTTTCGGCTTTGTTCCGGATATCCGCAGCATAACCTTGGCTACAACGAGGAAGTGGTCCGAGTCAACGTTAGCTCCCCGGAACGTCTGGACATATGTGATACTTAAGGAATGCCTCTCGTTGATCGCAATGTGGTCAATCTGGTTGACGGTCGATTGATCAGGATATCGCCAAGTCCCCTTGTGAATATCGAGATGCGGGAACTGCGTAATAGCTACCACAATGTTTCGCCCCACAGCAAAGTTTGAGTCCATTGCTGGAGGTGGTGTTGTGCAGGCTTTTTTTTTCGATTATTCTACCAAAGTCATTTTCTCTTCCTAGTTTGGCGTTAAAATCACCTAGAACAATTTTAATGTCATAACTAGGGTATTGCTCGTATGATGTCTTGTCCAATTCATCCTTGGTGTCCTCATCTCTCTCCTCTGTGGGGGCATGCGCGCATATCAGGCTAATGTTGGCAAATTTAGCCTTGATGCGAATTGTCGTGAGGCGCTCGTTCACATGGTTGAAACTCAAGACTTCTTGCCTAAGTCTGCCTCTAACGACGAATCCACATCCGAAGAGTCGCTGTTTTGTTGGTGGTAGCAGTCACCGAAATAAATATCACAGTCCTTCATCTTTTTTTTCCCGGCCCATCCCATCGCACTTCTTGGATGGCGGTGGTATCAGCTTTGTAGGAATCTAGGGCCTCCGCTAATAGTTCGGCTGCACGTGGTCTGTAGAGTGATAGCATATTCCACGTGCAGATCCGAAGTTCGTTGTCCTTATTTCGTTTGCTTGGTTCGTCAACAGTAAATCCGTCAGTATCCGAGGCTTGTTTTTGCTTCGCAACTAAAACTGCTTTACATAGCCGGGAAGTCACCAACCGGAAGGACCAGACCTTTGGTATAACTTCAAAGGCCGGGAGCCGAATCAACCCCTCCTTATCGACCTGAGCTCCGAATATGTCCAAGTAGCCCGTATAAAGTGTTCACTAAGTAGTTAAACCTAACTGGAACTGTAGACGCCACCGTTGATTCCATCTGGGGAATTCCTCCGCTGCCGTCTTGATGATTTGAGAAACTGCCTTAGTGGAAACACTCCTCCTCCCCTCTCCCCTCTCTCGTTAGCTACCACAACTCCCCAAAGGGATTGGTAACACCGATCTTAGGTTAGGGTACTAGGCACCCGATCATCATCACGGGGAGGTGAGAGTAAAAGTTGGTAGTCGGAGGTTGGCTTTGAGAAAACCTGTGGACGTTTGAATCCGCTTGAATGCACATAACTACCCTTTAAACACTACCCCATACTCTCAGGCGACAATTTTACAGGACTAATATCTCTTTTCTGTACACTGTACCGTACCTATATAAATTAATGAAAAAAAAATTTGTTTTTGTGTTGTTTTGTTATCGATTGTTTGGGGGGAATTATCTTTAAATTTTAAGATGCTTTGTTACTTTTGTATTTAATAGTACATATATAAGGAATATTAGTTGTGAGGAACATTGATTTCACCAAACTACAACACTGCTTTAATTATAATAAAAATACCTATACGCTATACCTACTTTCTGTTCTTTCGTTACCATGTCAAATCAAAGGTTACTACTCATTGCTCTTAAATTGTCTTCAACAGAATGACATACATACCTATTCTGTTTGGAAATTAATTGAATATAGAGATACAGATATCCCAAGAGTAAGTTTGTTCAACCATTTCATGCATTGAACTCGAAAATGAAAATAAATTTAATTTTTGCTATTTCTTCAGTTTGCATCAAATTCTATAAGCAAGTAGTTTTTTTTAATTTATTTTAAAATAAATAATAATAATTATAATATAACAATTCACTGATAAACACTAATATTAATTTTTTAAAATAAAGACAAAATTATTTTTAAACAAAAAATTAAATTAGAAATACATATGTATCTAGTCTAATCTTTACATAAGTACATACCTATACACTATACATATTTCCAATTTGTTATATAGATATTTTATAATATGTTACAAAATCCTTACAAAATATCTTATGTAAGAAAACTTATTGTTTTTTTTTCAATAAAACTATATAACAAAATGTTAACAATTGAATTCAATTGAATAAGGCCAAAAAGATAAAAAAAATTGTTAATTTATATCTTAGCACCATTCAACCTTTTAAATTTACACAAAAAAAAACATTCAAGCTAGAAGGGATAGATTGAAATAAGTATTTTCATGCATGAATGAAGTGTGCAGTAAAATCATATAATTGTGCCTTTAGAATCCCGCCTGCCCGGCCTGGTATCTTAGATTTTGTTGTGAGTACGGATTTATACCATGATTGAGTGCTAAAACTTTACTAATTATATTAAGCTCAGGAGTATGATCAAAACGGATACCTGACTGATAAGCGGCGGCAACATTTTGCAACTGGTTACTATTTTGGGAAGTCAGTTGTTGCCTATAGAAGTTCTGATTCTGATTGGCCGTCAGCTGGTTTAAGCCTAAGTTTCCTGTTTCCGATTCTTGTCGAAAGTGACGAGAACGTTGCTCCTGATTTTGTTGCTGTTGGTGGTTTTCTTGTTGTTGCAGATAATTGTTGCCAGCATTCAGGAATGGCAGATTTTGGAAAACCTGATAATTGTTTTGAGGAAGATTTTGGAATGGTGACAGTTCTGGGGGCTGTTGAACCAATGTTTCTGACAAGTTTGGCAAGAAAGGTAGTTGATTTGATGGTTGAATTTGAACAATTGACTGGCGTTGGGCGCCATTTACATTTGAATTTTCATTTTGTGCGAATACACGGTTTCCATTACTGCTTGCTTCAAATGTATTGTAGTTTGCATCAAAGAAATCATTGGAGTTAAACTGATTTCGGTTGAAATTACTCTTAAATTTGTGGGGTTCATTCGAAGGCAGTTGTTGATGTGACGAAAAGCCCAAACTATCTGGTGAATTGTTAACAGTAGGAATGAATTCAATTGATGGTCGAATCGTATATCCACTATTTGTAGATTTCTGATTATTTGACGCATTTTGAAATGGCAAATTAGCTTGTGTTGATGGTTGTTGACGTTGCTGTTCGAGTAACTGAATTTGTCTTGTTATTTGCTCTTGCTGTTGTTTAGCTTGAAGTTGAAGTTGGTAAATTTGTTGTTCCAAAGCACGCTGCCTTTCTATGAGGTAGTTATTCACCAAAGGGAATTTAAAACTTTGTTGAATATTCTAAAATGAAAATAAAAAAAAAGAAATTAAAAATCTGTTATCAGTTTTTGTTAAAAAAATATTATCAAACCGAATCCGGTCCGGGAAGTTGACTTGCAGCTTCTGTCGGAGGAGTAGACTTTGGCTGCGTCAGTATATTTCGCGAAAATTGTGCAACATTTTCTGATGGTAAAGGTGTAGGAAGTACTGCACCAGATGGCAGCACGCTAAGTCTAGCAATAGTAGCTCCATTCTCAGAGGACACCGCTGATGGTTTTTTAGTTGTGGTATACCGCTCAATAATAGGAATAACATTTTTCGCAGCACCTCTTTCATCTAGGTCCACTGTAAATGCTGTAACTAAAGGAGCTGCTTGAATTTTAATGTCATCCTTGTCGACTAGTTCAATGTTTTCACCATCCTCATTGTGAGTCGGTCTTGGAGTGGTTGTTGTTGTGGTTGTAGTTGTAGTGGTGGTCGTGGTGCTTGGTACTGGCTTCTTTTTCACTTTAGTAATTTGAAATTGAATTTCAGCCTTGTTTTCCGATGATATTTCATTTGAACGATCATCAGACGCAATACTTCTTGTTGCCTGGAGTTTATCGGGTGAAGTTGGAGCAGTGTCATTTAGAGGATCTGGTGATCCTATATTAACCGTGGCTAGGATTTTCTTTTTCAATTGTTTTTCTTTACTTATGAATGATATAAGAGGTTGTTCTTTGGACAGTTTTTCATCAAAGGTCGCTGTGAAAAATTGAACTGTAGGAGCAAGATCAGGTGTTGTGCTTTCTTCGAGAATCTCTTCAGGTACACTAGTGGTTGTAGAAATTTCAACAACGCTTGCTGGCACTTCATCATCATTGTTTGATGGAACTTCATCAGATGAATGTGATTGTGCTGCTTGTTTCTCTAGTTTATCTATGGCACGGAGAAGAGCTTGACGCACTGTATCATCTATGTTTTTAATTGATTCCTTGGGAAAGATTTCGTTATTCTCCGTTGAAGTGCTATCCTCGCAAAAAACAGCTGATGAGAGTACCAAAAGAACAAGAGATGTAAATGGATTCTAAAAATGAAAAAAAATTGTTTTTATTTTAGTTTTTTATACATATATACATAGGTGTTTTTTAATACATAGGCACCTACATTTATCTATTACAAAAAAAGACCAAAAAGATTGATAAAGGAGTGATCACACATCAGTATAATATTCTTGTAAGGAAGCCAAACCTCACAATAGTTTTCAAATTTGATTGCTAGGCTGGTTCTCAGAGTTTATAAAAATAAAATGCGTGACTGCTCTAAACTAAAAAAAACTTAAACCGTTATATATTTGGGTGCTATTAACAGAGTTTGAAGTAAATAGATAACGGCTGAACCGATTTCATTTAAATTTGATTTGGCATTTTCTGAGGTCATACAGACGAACCCTATAAGCAGATCAGTAGGTGAAGTGGAGAAGTGGGAAAGGTGTGATCCCGTTCGAGATTACAGCATCGATCGTCATAAAGGCGAAAAGAAGAATTATTAAAAAAATTAAAAAAACACGAAGGGTCACCAACGAATTTCTCAACTTGACTGCAGCTACATTATGGCGTTTTATTTGACACATTTTTACCGGCAGCGCAATGCAAAGAGGATAATAAATATCACATCGCATGGTAAGGGGACTTACATATATAATTGAATTGTGCTATACTTAAGGTGGAAGTGAAACTTTTTTAATGCTGCGTTTTCTTTGCGGTACAAAAGTCTATTTAGCTAAACCTATATAAACAATTAGCCCTAAGGGTAAGAGCTCTAATAAGCCTAGCAAATCACGCTATTTTATTTTTCACCTCACTTTTTTAATGGTAGGCATAACCACGTTGTTTGTTTTTAAATAAAAACCAAACCCTCAAGCACCTGCTTCACGAAGTTTTGTATACTGCATCTATTGTACTTTATATATGTATAGAGGTACGCTTGCATAGGTACTTAAACAAGCGGAAAATTTATAATTTATCTTCAGTTTTTTTTGTTGTATCTATAGGTACAATTGGGATTTGATAATGTTTGTAGTTTTCTACAAGTGAAGTTTTTGTAAAATTGGATTTGATATTTTGAAATATTATGTTTTTATCTATAAGTGCAATGGTTTGAGGTACCCAAAGGTCGATTGAGGGCAATTGCGAAACAAAAATGTGCACAGAAAACGTGAGTTGTCTTTATAACGGTGACGGCCAATCAATATCTGGCCCTAGTCTTTGGTACAAATCTTTGGTACAAATATAATGTTAATTGTTTTATTGAATGTGTTTGAACAACAACAACAACTTAAAGGCGCTACCACCAATTTCAAACGAATTTTATTTACTCGTTTACGAATATTATTATTCGTTTCTTTCTATCTTTGGCTGGAGATATAGCTATTTCAAGGATTGCCAATTCCTTTCATCAGTCTCCTTTTAGTGGTATTGAGCTTTAATCCAATTTTATTATGAAAAACTTTTTCACATGCACCTCGTGAGATTTGAACCCACGCCTTCAGATTTACTCAGTCTTCGAAGTCGTATGCACTACGCATTCCACCGCTTATGACCACTGACGACACAGGTCGAGATGTTATGTTTGTTTGTTTTTTCAAACGCATTTGGAGCTTCAACATTTTTCTAAGCGCCTCTAAGTATGTTGTTTTGTTCCGCCTCCATTTTCTCCTAACCTTATTTGATAGACTACAATTCGTAGCACATATCAAAGGGGGAGAGGTTGGAAGATTTGGTACGACCATACTATTTGAGTTGTTATTGTTGTTATATTGTACTATTTGTACTGTAGAATGTCAGTTTTTATTACTTGACCATTCTGTTAATTTTTCATTGAATGTGTTTGAACAACAACAACAACTTAAAGGCGCTACCACCAATTTCAAACGAATTTTATTTACTCGTTTACGAATATTATTATTCGTTTCTTTCTATCTTTGGCTGGAGATATAGCTATTTCAAGGATTGCCAATTCCTTTCATCAGTCTCCTTTTAGTGGTATTGAGCTTTAATCCAATTTTATTATGAAAAACTTTTTCACATGCACCTCGTGAGATTTGAACCCACGCCTTCAGATTTACTCAGTCTTCGAAGTCGTATGCACTACGCATTCCACCGCTTATGACCACTGACGACACAGGTCGAGATGTTATGTTTGTTTGTTTTTTCAAACGCATTTGGAGCTTCAACATTTTTCTAAGCGCCTCTAAGTATGTTGTTTTGTTCCGCCTCCATTTTCTCCTAACCTTATTTGATAGACTACAATTCGTAGCACATATCAAAGGGGGAGAGGTTGGAAGATTTGGTACGACCATACTATTTGAGTTGTTATTGTTGTTATATTGTACTATTTGTACTGTAGAATGTCAGTTTTTATTACTTGACCATTCTGTTAATTTTTCATTGAATGTGTTTGAACAACAACAACAACTTAAAGGCGCTACCACCAATTTCAAACGAATTTTATTTACTCGTTTACGAATATTATTATTCGTTTCTTTCTATCTTTGGCTGGAGATATAGCTATTTCAAGGATTGCCAATTCCTTTCATCAGTCTCCTTTTAGTGGTATTGAGCTTTAATCCAATTTTATTATGAAAAACTTTTTCACATGCACCTCGTGAGATTTGAACCCACGCCTTCAGATTTACTCAGTCTTCGAAGTCGTATGCACTACGCATTCCACCGCTTATGACCACTGACGACACAGGTCGAGATGTTATGTTTGTTTGTTTTTTCAAACGCATTTGGAGCTTCAACATTTTTCTAAGCGCCTCTAAGTATGTTGTTTTGTTCCGCCTCCATTTTCTCCTAACCTTATTTGATAGACTACAATTCGTAGCACATATCAAAGGGGGAGAGGTTGGAAGATTTGGTACGACCATACTATTTGAGTTGTTATTGTTGTTATATTGTACTATTTGTACTGTAGAATGTCAGTTTTTATTACTTGACCATTCTGTTAATTTTTCATTGAATGTGTTTGAACAACAACAACAACTTAAAGGCGCTACCACCAATTTCAAACGAATTTTATTTACTCGTTTACGAATATTATTATTCGTTTCTTTCTATCTTTGGCTGGAGATATAGCTATTTCAAGGATTGCCAATTCCTTTCATCAGTCTCCTTTTAGTGGTATTGAGCTTTAATCCAATTTTATTATGAAAAACTTTTTCACATGCACCTCGTGAGATTTGAACCCACGCCTTCAGATTTACTCAGTCTTCGAAGTCGTATGCACTACGCATTCCACCGCTTATGACCACTGACGACACAGGTCGAGATGTTATGTTTGTTTGTTTTTTCAAACGCATTTGGAGCTTCAACATTTTTCTAAGCGCCTCTAAGTATGTTGTTTTGTTCCGCCTCCATTTTCTCCTAACCTTATTTGATAGACTACAATTCGTAGCACATATCAAAGGGGGAGAGGTTGGAAGATTTGGTACGACCATACTATTTGAGTTGTTATTGTTGTTATATTGTACTATTTGTACTGTAGAATGTCAGTTTTTATTACTTGACCATTCTGTTAATTTTTCATTGAATGTGTTTGAACAACAACAACAACTTAAAGACGCTACCACCAATTTCAAACGAATTTTATTTACTCGTTTACGAATATTATTATTCGTTTCTTTCTATCTTTGGCTGGAGATATAGCTATTTCAAGGATTGCCAATTCCTTTCATCAGTCTCCTTTTAGTGGTGGTAGCGCCTGAGTAAATCTGAAGGCGTGGGTTCAAATCTCACGAGGTGCATGTGAAAAAGTTTTTCATAATAAAATTGGATTAAAGCTCAATACCACTAAAAGGAGACTGATGAAAGGAATTGGCAATCCTTGAAATAGCTATATCTCCAGCCAAAGATAGAAAGAAACGAATAATAATATTCGTAAACGAGTAAATAAAATTCGTTTGAAATTGGTGGTAGCGCCTTTAAGTTGTTGTTGTTGTTCAAACACATTCAATGAAAAATTAACAGAATGGTCAAGTAATAAAAACTGACATTCTACAGTACAAATAGTACAATATAACAACAATAACAACTCAAATAGTATGGTCGTACCAAATCTTCCAACCTCTCCCCCTTTGATATGTGCTACGAATTGTAGTCTATCAAATAAGGTTAGGAGAAAATGGAGGCGGAACAAAACAACATACTTAGAGGCGCTTAGAAAAATGTTGAAGCTCCAAATGCGTTTGAAAAAACAAACAAACATAACATCTCGACCTGTGTCGTCAGTGGTCATAAGCGGTGGAATGCGTAGTGCATACGACTTCGAAGACTGAGTAAATCTGAAGGCGTGGGTTCAAATCTCACGAGGTGCATGTGAAAAAGTTTTTCATAATAAAATTGGATTAAAGCTCAATACCACTAAAAGGAGACTGATGAAAGGAATTGGCAATCCTTGAAATAGCTATATCTCCAGCCAAAGATAGAAAGAAACGAATAATAATATTCGTAAACGAGTAAATAAAATTCGTTTGAAATTGGTGGTAGCGCCTTTAAGTTGTTGTTGTTGTTCAAACACATTCAATGAAAAATTAACAGAATGGTCAAGTAATAAAAACTGACATTCTACAGTACAAATAGTACAATATAACAACAATAACAAGTTAATTGTTTTATTTATACTTAGTGCTCTGTAATAGAGCACACCACTAAAGAGAAGTGTTATCCATTAGAGATCCAGTCAATAGTGGTCTCCTGATGGCCATCGCGTGCTGCCATCAGTGCAATGGAGTGAAAGAAATGGAATCTATTAGCAGTTTCGAAAATCGCCTTGGATTCACCTTTATCCTGAGCAGCTGTAGCAAGTTTAATATCTTATGGGAAGATATTAGGGATGTTTTTCAAAACACACAAATAAACAAAAAAAAAAAAGAACAGAAATCCATTTCATAATAAAAACCACAAAAAACACGAATAAAATAGAAACGTCAAAATTTCAAGTGCAATTAATGTCCCGGTCAATTAAATTGTGTGCGAAAGAAGAGTGGAGAGAGTAGTGGAGACTTGAACTGGTTTCACCGTGGATGCGTACCTTTTTGTTAACATTTCGTCTGTGTTTTTGGAGAAGACGGTAAATTTCGTTTCACTTCAGCTGCATACTAGGTTTAATACGGGATGTATCCGGTGAAATGCGAAACTAGCCTTTTTGAATATAGTTGGGGCTTGTTGATTGAAACGTACCACCCATGTACTTGACTATAGGGAGTTTTACCATCTTGTCAAAGCTCACACTATGCCGAAGACAGATTGAAATATGTATCGCGCTTTTTTCAAACTGTCAAACTCAAGATTTTGCAGAAAACAATTTGGAAATAATTTTTAAATGCGGTATTCTTTTTGTGTGAAATTTGTGATTTCCGTGGCTTAGAAATTTATTTTAATTAGCAAAACCAACAATTTTCGCGCACAAATCTTTAAAATTCCCGCTTTTGTTTTCAATCAATTTGTCAACAATGATAAAAAAAAATCAGCTGTTCGGCATACTGCTGTTTTTGACAATTCTGTGAGAACGAGAAAGAGATATATCGTTGTTACCTAAAAAGCCCTATTGGTTTGGCTGTCAAGATAGATGCATCAGGTAGGTTTATGGTGAGGGGCGTGAGGTTGCGGTACTTATGGTAGTCAATTTATCTACCAACAGTATTCAATACTTTTTGAACAGTAGTTGAGGGCCTAAATATGTAGCATTCAACGACAAACTTTCAAAATATGAACAAACTCCTGAATGCAAGTTTTGCAGAACAAAACAAGTCTAAAGCAAGTAAAGTGCGCTTAACAATTTTGACAATTGCTTATAGGTATGATCGAAAAATGAGGTCAATTGCGTTATGAAACTGTCTGCTAAGCAGAGTGAATTCGCCCTATTTTTTTAAAATTTTCATCGCATCTGTAGCAAAGCTTGAAAGGGGCATCCTGATTCCTGGGTCATTATTTGAGAAATATCTTTACCTATTAATGAAGTAGGAACTGTGTTGCAACTGAAGCAAAAAATACTCTGTGGGGCTATTTCGTTTGCGGTTGTATTAAAAAATTATAGGGGTAGGTAAGGTACCTTGCTATGTTCATTGCATATAGAAATGCGGTTACGTGAGCTTAATCGGCCCTATCACAGAGCCCGTCGGAACGATTTCGTACTACGAATTGCAAAAATAACCCACCATATTTTATAGATTAGTGAACATATTGCAATGACATTTAAGTATAAATGCTTTAAGTGATTGTTATTTGCAAATTAAGTTGCAAAATATTCAGTGTGAAGTCATATGCGATGTTCTATTTTTGCCATTCGTAGTCCGAAATTGATCCGACGGGGCAGGTCATATGGCCGAATACTATAACAATTAGAAACATATAGTCATAAAATTAATAAATAACTAACTAATAATAACTAACGCATCAGAAATGTAAGTACAAATGTCATAGAAAAGCGAAAAGTATATGTATTTACAAATTCATTTGGAAAAAAAACAGGAGGGAGCGAGATCAATCCCGTGTATCCTACCCTGGATACGGCCTTGTGGCGTCGCGTCGTTTCGCGAATCGCGACCACGACTAACTATTCAATACACATAATATAGTTGCATGACATATTGTCTCTTGTACAATATAATTTGTACGATATATGTATGTATATGCTGTGGTATAATTTATAAACCTACAATACAACCGAATCTACATAATCTCTTGACCAATGCTAAGTCAAATGCTTGTTTAATTGACTAATTAATTTTATCCAAACAAAAGGTGGTGATGAGTTCGCGGGATGGGTAGACTAGAATTGGTTAATATCGTGCATCATTTTTATCTATATACCTATTATAATACATTTTTGATTATCATGTCAAACTCATTCATAAATCGTTAAAAAACAATAAAGCAATATCCAATATTCCGTAAGAAATCTCGGACTCGTGTGTGGGCGGTCACACGCCTTTATATGATTCTGATGATTTATATTGAATTTATTATTTTCTATATTCAAGAGATCGCTGTTATTAGATCTCTTTACATAAATTAAGCGATTTTTATTTACCTACAGATGGAAGCGTCTCGATTTAAATTTGATATTTTTTTTTTGTAGAATCTTTATGAACGATCTGGCCGAGTGATTCGATGTTGCTTTGAAAAATTAATATTATTTAATGTGTAGATATTTTGCATTTCCCGCCCGTGTTGAGAAGGTAGGTAGGTATGTACACAAAATTTAGCGAGGTAATCAATTCAAAGAGATTCGCCCGCAAGTTCCGTGCTTTTACTTGTTTTTTTTTTTTATTTTTGCTGTGAGCCTTGTGAAAGGCTATCAAACGATGCATGTTTTCTTTCATCGAAATATGTGTGTAGTACAGTTCGTGCTGCATGAAAATCGATTTCACTTTCCGCGTGTGATTTGCAGATCGTATAGTTTAAATGATCAAACACGAGCTTATAATATTATTATGAACAATAAAGGTCAGAAAATTGGTATAGGAATTTGAAAGGGAAGGAACATTTACGGTTAAATGTTTCGGGTGATTTGTTATAGGATTTTCTTATACATCACTTCCAAACCATCGCGAGAATCCATAGGGCACATATAATAATTGATAGCCGATTCCGCTGGAGGTGATTTTCGACATCTATTTCAAAATCACATTTTTTTCTACTTTATTCTGATGCCAATACCTATAAGCATCCCAAATCAAAGAGATATTGATTAAGATTACCAACTCAGGATATTATTTCACCATCAACCCAAATTTTTTCGTTTGTTGTCTTTTAACTTTATAATACATATTCATCTAAGATTAACTGCATTTATCTAATGCTCAACCTACCGGGATAGGGAAAAAAATTGAAAAATCCCGACCTAATAGTACGAAAAAAAATCCAACTTTTATCCTTTTGTTAGGTACCTTCAAAAATATCGACTTTGAGCATGTTTTCGTATCCTCTTT
The DNA here is from genome assembly GCA_951217065.1 of Baccha elongata. Lineage (NCBI taxonomy): Eukaryota > Metazoa > Arthropoda > Insecta > Diptera > Syrphidae > Baccha > Baccha elongata. Next base: position 55,260,696 of record OX578273.1, on the reverse strand, counting down.
TTCCTTTTGCACTCTATTTGAACGGAATTCAGGAAGGATTCAAAAATAAAACAACAACTCAGTAAAATTAGTTTCTTTGCATTTTCGGGCACAAACAAATCTATTTATTGAGAAAGCTACTGACTAAAACGCCTGCCATACGACTGGACATGCACTAAGCGGAGCAACGAAGTTGCGTGGGCGGGACTAACTTTAGGAGTTAAAATCATTTGAACCCGCGAAGCGGGCCACCCAGGTTCTGTTGAATATGGAAACTGCTGACACAGAAGCCTGAGACACGACTGGACATACCCTAAGTGGAGCAACGAAGTTGCGTGAGCGTTAATAACTACAGAAAGGGAGTTAAAATCCCGCGAAGCTAGTCACCCAGGTTCTATTGAATAAAAAAAACTTCTGACAGAGGCGCCTGCCAGTCGACTGGACATACCCTAAGCGGAGTAACGAATTTGCGTGAGCGGGACCGACTATACAGAAAGTGAGTTAAAATGCCTTGAATTCTACCTAAGTACTGTTGAATACGGAAAATATTGAAATCGATGTCGCCTGGTAGGATCCTTTTGCCCACATCACATATCATATACCTATTTGAGGAGATTTAATTTTAATATCTGTAGAATAACACATTCTTTACCCTCGAAACTATGAATTTTTTTTGTTTAAAAATATTATTTTTTTAATTTTATGTGCAAAAAAAGGAGTAGGCCAGTCGCGATTTTGTCAGTCGGGATTTTGGCAGTAGTGATTCTGTCAGTTGTGATTTTGACAGTCGGGATTTCGTACCGCGAACTCCATCCTACCTAGGTAGGTATATTAATATAAATTTCAATTTCTTTTCAACATTTTTTTTATAGTTGATAAACTGATAAGTGATAACATTTTTCAAAAGTACAATACATTTACATATTTATTATGTAAGTATGTTTTCTTGCAACTCTACAATCAACAAAAAATTTTGCTGATCCAAAGATATATCATAAAATCCCATAATTCACCAAATAGCAGATAATAATTCAAACGCCTACTTGCAAACTCAATACATATTATATACTTTTACGTTTTACCTACATGCATAATTTCTTAAAATTATTTATTATTTCAGTTAAAATGTTATCTTATGAAATATGTTAAAACAACAATAAAAATGAGTCTCAAAGACACTATCATTGGAAGCGGACCATATATTCCAAAGAAATCAACTCAATTTAAATACTTTTTTGATTACATTGAAATAAAAATGCAAACCAGTCGTAATTCTATAAACATTTTAAAAAAAAAATTAAATGTTTTTTTTATCGAATTTCAATGGTAGCTTATTAAATTTAGTTCAATATTTATAGCCAACCAAACCGATTTAGTTTGATATTTATTTGATTATATTTGTAGAATTTGCATGTTCGTTTATCAAGAAACTAGTCCGATGAATATGTTTGAATATAAGTGCTTTACGCAGATGGCCAATATCCATATCGTATGTAGGTACCTATATGGAAAAGGAAACCTTGACAAACTCTACAAGATTGGGATTGCTGCTTATAATTATTGAATCGCAGACTATGATAATAGATGCTAATCGCGATTATATTAAAAGTGTATCTTTATCTAAAAATGATGTATTATTGATAAGTCAAGTTCAAACGTAATATGTTGCACATGTTGACCTCAGCAACTTTTTATTTCCAAACGCCAGACGGTGTTCTGGCCTGGTTAAGATCTTAACTGCCTTCATAAAACTTCCATCTTTTTTATAATTGGAACGTTTACAAATTTTCTAATGATTTTATGGAAAGAGGTGGATATTCTTGTACATAACCCCTAACCAAGAACAAATGTCTGCATTTCGATAGGCATAATGGTTTTGAGAAACATTATTGGTTTATCCACACGAAACGTATTCGATAATTTAGATTGAGGTTTGAGTGAATGGTATATCTATTATTATTATTTATTATTATTATTTATATTCTTTATTAAATTTTATTTAAGAAAATAATAGTTAGTGATATTTATAATTCAAAGAATCAGAGGTAATATCACTTTAGAAAAAATATAGCTTTACATGTTGTGTGGTGGGCATTATAAGTATTTAAATAAAAAGAAAATAGAAAAATAGAGGGGTAAAGAAAAATTTAGATGAAAATGTTATTTGAAAGATGTGTAAATTTTGTTTTTTGAGGTCATCAAGAGCTAGACTATGGTCAGCAATCTTATCGGCATATTGTCGTCGTTCAATGAATATTCCCTAAGTCCATTTTTGACGTTTTGAGATATTTATTTAAAATTAAAATTGGAAAATACACGTGCTACAGGTGACTGCAATTTGAGAGTTTTAGATATCTGTGATTCGGAATTAGAGTGACATATAGGACTTTATTGAGTTTCTTCATAACTTAGATAGATATTATACAGATACCGTATAAAGTACTCAAGTGTAGAATTAAACGATTCCAAAAACATAATAGTTTTCCGTAAAAGCTGCCAATCGCTCAAAATGATTTCTCATGAACAGTTACTATATGATGATCACATTTTCTATTCTTAGGATATATCGAATTAGTATATTCGTATACCTATGCCAGGATAATGTGGGTGGTAACTATAAGTTAAAAAACTTATAACTTTGAGAACTACTAGTTAAAAATTCAGGAACAAAATTTAAACTATGTAAGCCATTGTAAATTTTCGATCCTTGGATGAGTGAATGAACTTTTCAAAAGCAACTACGAACTTCAATAAGAGTGATTTCCAAAGAGTACTAAAGTTAAAAATAAAAAAAAAACTATCCAAAAAAATACAGATACACGTAAAAGGTGCATATCTATTATATTAATACAATGATGATAATAACTGTTGCACATCGTCTCGTTATCTTGTTCATTGAAATTGCCACACCATGTTACGTAATCAAACCACTGGTTTTGCTCGTATGTAAGAAGATGAGAGCACGTTTTACCAAATAAATAATCCAACCACCATTGACCAAAAAAAAAAAAAGGCGCAACGAGGATGCATTCCGCCATAAACTTTCTCCCTGTCAGCAGCATCTTCTGTAAACTGTAAGAGACGACAGAAGATCCAGCTCCAAACTTGATTGTAGGTACAACGCCGCCGACAAGACGACATTGGATGTAATGGTCTGTTATGTCTGTCGTCTTGGGTTTTACCAAATTTAAATTTTTTTTTAGGTAAAGGGTAAAATGCAGTCTAAACCAAAAATACACTAAAAATCACTTACGACTTTTTTTAAAGACCAAACATCTTCAATTGATGTTCGATTGAGAAAATCGTCTTATGATGGTTATGATCAATGACTATGCCAATGCACTGCCCTTCAATGAGCTGACAATACAAAATCTGTGGCATTTTCACTGATTGCAATTTTTGGTTAAAAAGATTTTACTTTTTTCTTATACACAAGCAAAGAAATCTTACTGCAGATGCACTATGCAACTAACCTCATAGTATGGGAATTTGAAACACCAACAAGCTAAAACTAAAGTCAATGGCATCTCAATGGATTGGGATTTCACTTTGCGTGGTTAAAACAACATAAAAAGAAAAATAATAGACTTCAAGTGAGTATCATCTTCACCTTGCAAGACTACATGGATATAGTTGAAGAAGCTAGGACAAAAATAAGATGCTAGTCGATAATAACTCAATGTGGGGTCTTAAATTAATTTCTCATTTATTATCGATATAATAATAATCTTGGATTGTTTATCTGATAGTTTTCCTGATGCCATTGTGATTTGCGATCAACTTCTGATTTGTGATATTTGATAGTCTACTCCATGTAGCCGATAATGAAGTTTAAATTTATTGTATAGGAACTTCAGATATGGAAACGTGCGCGGAGTAATTATGATGTAAGACACCTTTAAGTTGGTCATTTACTTCCACTTTCTACCTTCATCGGATGCTATCCGATGAGGAAAAGACGGTATTCACATAAGCGGATTCATAATTTGTTATGAATGGAATAAAAAAGGAAGAAGCAATAATGTACGGTTGCTAATGTGTAGAGTTGGAATTTTATTAAAAAAAAAAAGTAAAAAATATGTGTAACTGGATTTTAATTGCATTTGTATCGGTAACACAAAGTTAAAATTGTGAGTTGTTATGTAGAGTAACAGATGTGCAGTGCACCTGATCTATAAGAAAATACTAACCCAACTCGTGGTTAAGAAAATATGCTACAATAAGGGTGTTATACAGATACTCGTATGTAAAGTATACTTTACTTTTACACATAAACGTTATAAAGAAATAGAGCAGACACAGAGTAAATACGTTAAAAAAAACGAACACAAATTCGACAGTCGGCACAACGGAAGTGGGACCGAACGGTGCGATCCTCCTTGGAAAATGGTCGAATTGAAAAAGTCGTTTTCAATTCGATATCTCCTTATTCAATATCTCCCAGAGTTGTTATTTTTTTTATTTCCAACCGAATGCTTTCAATTGTTCCCATATTGACAGCTGATTTCAAAACGAAAGAGATGATATCGAAAATTGTATGTCACACAAAACTTTATTTTCGCCTTTAAAAACGATCGGGGGAATGATGAATATCGTTATTTCAAATAAATGTTGAAGGTTTCAAAAAAAGCTTCTTGATATTGCAGCAGGTTTTCGTTTTTTTTTTAAACAACGAAAGTCATGCAACAGTAGATGCTATAGTATATTGAAGTTGGTCAATAGCAAATTGAAAAAATTGCAGTATTTGCTGCAGAAATTCATCCGAAAAAAGTTTCACTTTAAGCAGATACTAAATTTATTTTTATTATTTACACCAATTTTATAAATACTAAAATCAGTATTAATTTAGAAAACCACCAGTAAAAGTTTCCTATACTTTTTGTCAAAATAACAGATTAGGCACACTCTCACCATCCCGAATACCCAGGAAAGATCCAATTTTGTCGTGATAGGGTTGTCGTAGAAAGTCACTAAGTCAGCTTTTTTGAATGCGTATAACATAATGGGACTTAAAAATAATCAAATTTTGGAACAGCTAAAATTAAAATCTCTACACTTTAGGAAAAGTTTGGTATATATATTTTTCTTAAGTTCCAGAGATTTTTATTTAAGCTATTACTTAATTTTTATTATTAGTAAGGCCCAATTACTTTTTGCAAATAAGTTTGTCTCCAACAACTGGCCTGTTAATTAAAATGTATTTTGATAATTGCTGAGTACTACCTGCCAAACAAGTATTGTCAAAAACTTTTAATCGACATAATACACAGGTCAACATCTCATCATGCATGGGAAAACAACTTACGTATACGTTGTGTGTTTGCATGAAGCAAAATCAAATTTTTTTGATTTTTGCTCAAGCATAGAAAAATGTATTGAATTTGAAGTTTTGAATAAAAATTTACTAAAACGTTCTTACATGCATGATGAGAATGATTGACCTGTGTATATGCCGCTTTATTTGACATAGATAAAGTTCGTAGATATACCTTTGTGCATTTTTCCGATGGAAATTTGATACTTGAATTTTTTTTGTTTTTTTTTAAGCTATGGAATTAGTGTCATCATTGTTACATAAACACTAAATAGGTACATAATGTACATATGATGTAGGTAGTATCCTCTCTATAATTATCTATGCTTTAAAATCAAAATTGACCCCGAAAAAATTATTTCCTCTAAAATCATAAATATCAAAAAATTAAACTTAACATGTTTGTCTAACGTATACCAAATATAGTAATGTTAATTTATTAGCAATAATGTTGCATAAAATTATGTGGATATATTTTGTATTATTGATGTATTGTTCCGGTGAAACAACTTTAATTCATTGATATCAGTTAAAATGCTAAATTTTCTTGTTATACTGAGTGCTTACATGGTTACCTACTATGGATGACTAAAAAGTCAGTTAAAAATTATCAATATTTCAAAATCAAAATGAATTAAATTAATAATTAAGATTCATCAAATCCATAGCCATACCAAACGTATAACTATATTGATTTAATGCTTTGGTAAGCAGCTTTAAATAAATTAAATCTATAGATTTCGATTTAAAAAAAAATGGGAGGTTTCAAATTTATTAATGACCATCAATGTTTAAATAAAGCATAATTGTTGATATCTTTATTGACATGCTGGCTATTTCTAACGAAATATTTATGTTGTAGATCTTTCGTAAATAATGTTAATTTTCTTAGATTTGCAGTTAACCCGAATAAATTAAAAGTTTTTGCTTTGACTATGGTTTCGGTAAGAAATGAGTTAAATTATTTTTTTTTTTTAAGAAAAATAAATTTTAGGTGTTAATTGCTTATTAAATTATAATAATGTTTTGAAATATTTTTCGTGTGACTTGAGTGGACTTCACCTATTTCTTCAATTGACGAAAGTTTATTTGCTGTGAAAACCGAATATAATATTAACCTTAACTCTATAATAGGTGTAGATAACCTACATAGTTCAATTTATTAAAAAAATCCCATTTAGCTTTCTGTGCATGATGTTAAATATTATACTATTGTATCAAAAGCCTACGATTATTATAATATTTACAGTTAATGTATGGTTATGCTATGTCATTTATTATTATTAATATTTATTACTTTGTGTTAAGTAGGTGTATGGGTTCATATATAATTGATTGATATCTGTAGGTGTTTATTAATGATGATAACACTTTTAGCATCATGTTATATTATAACATTTTGGTCATCAATCCATTATTTAACCACCCGGGAAGTTTGAATCGCAGCATTTGTCGTCTTGAAAACGTAATGTCATGTTAAATACCAAACAAATTTTTAGAATGCAGAAAATTACATTCAAGTACGTTTTTTATGACTGTATAATATTAATTTGCTGTCAAAAACTGTAACTCGCACGTATCTCACTCCCCGATATCATCACAACCCTCATCCTGCTATAAAGGCGATTCAACAGGTGTTCCTCCTTTTTACGTAAGCATCAGCAATTGATTAATATTTAATTCAAAATATTATTGTGACCCTGAGAAAGTTACAATACAATTGATATTTTTGGCTTTATTTAGACTTATTTTTTATATATTTATTAAAAAAAATAGAAATGTTGTCGTACGTAATTACACAAATCGTATGATGCACATTGCACACATAGAGCAGTTTAGTACCTAGAAAATGTAGATATTGTTTATTATTACAGATTTTTTTTTCCAAAAATTTGAGATTGAAATTAATTTTTAAAAACCTTTCACTAAAAAAACTTTATTTAAAAATGAAATAAAAGATGAAATTTCTCGCTTTTAAAAAAGGTCTAGCCGGAGCTTTTTTTAAATTTTTTTTGTCTGTTTTAAGTCAATTTTTATAAAATTACACCACTCGGCTAAACGGGTGAGGATATACCCAAATTTCAACTTTTAATTGAATTTAGTTTTCAGTTACACCTTTGATGTCTGATTACACGTATGAATTTTAGTTTAAGTTTTTATTGCCGATTTCAAGAAAAAATAGTTTTTCTCTATAAGGTTGTTTTTAGATCCAGATTAAACATACGTTCAGGGCAGATATCTAATTATATGAACCTAAAATAAATTTAGAGAAACGGTATTTGCATTTTATAACTTAGTAATGATGTGCTTGGGGGCTGAATGTATTCTATTTCAATTTGCCAAAGAGCCTCTTTACCTCTTCACATTAATATAACTGGTTTATTTTAACGCAAAAAGTACAAAATGGCTAAACACTGATGTTGTTTTTTTACACTTGTAAAACAACACCTACAAATATACATATATATATGTAGTTAACATATTCAGCTGACTAATTAAAAACCCATTTTTTATGTTTTAATTTTTATTTCTCACATCTATTCGTTGATCTATTAATCAGATGCAATTGTATTGTTATTGTTAGACTTAGCATCAATTATGGGAATTTCAAATAATTTGATTAAAATGAATAAATTACTTAAGGGCAACCCCATCATCAATAAGCTTTTCTTGACTATATGCCAGTTACACATTTCTGGGTCAGGCATATCTTTATCGGTGAAGGTGCTCAGTCTCTGTGACTTTGTATGGTACCTAATTAGAAATCTTAGCAAAGAAAGAAATTAAATAATTTTGCATGCCGTGCTTGTCGCATAAAACTGACATTCGTGATACTCTCTGACTGTGGGTACACCAGCATCCATCTGTTAGTTATATCCACACTCCTCCTCCGCGACATGAAACCCTTTGTTTTGCTCAACAGATGATGCTGCTTTTTCTTATTCAAGCTACAAACAGTACATATTACAGAAATACAGACATTTTGTTTTTAAATTTTGGATGTTAAATGAAAAATAGAAAACGAGATGCTTGAATAGAGCTGTTTTTAAATTTATCACGAGTTTGCTGTCATAATACGAGGAAAGGTGCAAGTTTTTTTTTTTTTTTTTTTTAAGTTAAGAGAAAAATTAAAAAATATCTGTTAGTATTTCAAATCAATATAGAGCCAAACAAAATACATACGCTTTCTCGCTCCCACCGATTATCCTAATTGTTTGATGAAATACGGCCATACCTTTATGACCCACGAGTAATAATTTTAATAATTCATTGTTGATAAAAATGCGGTTCAAAAGATGAACGTGTGTAGTGAGAGTGACTTTAAGGTAAGCATTGCGTGTAAAAAATATTAGCTAAACAAATAACTTTTCAACACATAATTATGTAGTTGCTTACTTATATCTTTATGAACAATGAAGTTGCTAAAAGGCAATCAGACGTGTCGGAACCGATGTTTATATTGGAAAAAGCCTATAAGGTGAAGCATTTAATGGTTTTTCTTAACTAAAAATAGACATTCTTCGTGATATATGAGAAAACACAGACAATGAACTATATAATATGTTTAACAGCACAATAGCTATTTCTTTATTTTAAGTAGGTATATAAGACATAGGAAACATTCAATGCAATCCTGGATTTGAATTTTGATTTTTAAAAAGCATTCAATGGTTAGCCAATAGACAGATATGGGTGGTCCTTAGAGAAAGAGAAGTTCTGGACACCAAAGGGTGGATGATTAGATCATATATATATACCAATGAGTATTTGTCAAAACAAAAGTATGATGCCCACTGCCAGCCGGAGTCCCAGAAAAATTATTTATCAAGAGAGTCTTGGTTCTTTATTTAAGTCATTGGCTATACTTAAAGGTAAGGTGGAGGATTCGAAAGTTATTCAGTTATTCTTTCCCACCAAAAAAAAAAAAAACATCGTAAGTGCAGATCCTATACGCATCTTTGAAAATAGCACTTGATGTATCAACAACAAATTCGGAGTTCAATGGCCCGCATTGTATCATCCTTTTTAGTAGTAGATATAATAGGGCTCTTGAGTGCCAACTTACTCTAATGAGAAAAATAATATTAAACGCTTATTTCCGTCAACAAGGACACATATTTATACTCAGGTATGATGACCTAACCCCAATTTATCTTTATACAAAGGTGCCACAGTTATATAGAACATTTAAAGATATATTGTTTTTCGTGTCATTATACTTTATACAACCTGCTCTAAGTGCTTGAAAAAAATCGGGGAACAATTATTTGTGTGTATACTTTTGAAATAGTAAAAATATGAAAAAGTTAGTGTTGTGCTTTATTTAAAGGGATTTATGGGGGAAATTATATGTGTATTTTAACTATGTCAGTGTAAAATGTATGCTCAAATGGCAATGATAGTGTGTTATTTTATTTCTGTCTCATCATCAGCTGCTCCATTTAATTGAACAAGACAAACGTTCAATATTATTATTTGAATGTAATAAACTAAATTTAACGACCTATTAGCTTTAAAGATATTTCAGCAGTATGTGAAAACTTTTCGCAATATTGAAATTATGGTCTCGAAATTGTGAATTCACCTCAATTTCAATTTTTTAAATCGCGAAAAGTATTCACTCTAAACTTAAAATAATTTGGTTTGACAGTTTTAATTAAAAATAAAAAGCACGACTGGAGTGACATATAAACTATACGTTCTTGATCAAAACTTGAAAATATCTTAGTTTTTATTGCTGAGATTACAATTTTTATTTTTCATTTTGTTTGCAGGACTTTAAAAATATTAAATTTTGTTAAAATCGATGCAGCCATTCGAAAGATAGTCGGTTGTAAGAAAAATGGTTGAAGGCAAGTGGGTACCGTTAAAGCAACCGTTGGCATTGAATAACTCATATAAAATTTTATCAAAATTGATTCGATCAAATATGCTACTGTATTTGAAATGGCATCTCGTGCTTAATATTATATTTAATAGTACATGTAAACAAGACAAAAAAAACTCAAACTGTACATTTTGTGATCTCAGTGGAATTTTTTATGTGTGGTAGGGGGGTGTCTTCTGAGTATACATACATTTTTTTCGGAATCCAGTTCTGCGTTGTGCCGCCATTTTGAAAAGAGTTTTAACCTTATATTATCTCGAAAACTGGTAGTCTGACAAAAAACTTGCCCAACACAAATTTGTAGAAGATAAAAATTTCTCATCTTCCTTACAATAATTTTTTTTTTAATTTACATATCTATAATATTTTAAGATTTTATAATCAAATAAAAATCAATGTTTCACTTGCTTAGTATTCGGAGTTGCGGAATTTTTATTTTTTTCATATTACATAAAAAATGTCAAGGTCAAAGTGCCAGACAATTTTATAAAAAACAAATCTTTGTTTTTACTTTTTTCTGGATTCCGAAATTTTTGTTTATACTCAGGTGCCATCATTACGGTCTTAGTTACGCACCCGCAATGTCAGATTTGAATAAAGCATCAAATTTCTTATTTTTACACCAAAACCAATACACACCCTATAAAACAAATAAAATGTTCACTGTGGCGTATGTGTACTTTTTTTTAACACTAGGCGTTTTTTTTTAATAATTTATTTTCCATATTCCATTCTGTACAAATAAAATCAGAGTACCTACGTAAACAAAGGCCTATGGAGATTTACTCTGTAATGATATAAATCTTATTTCAAAGATAAGATCTTGATGAGCCATATTAAATTCAAGCTCAAAATAAACACATAAATTATGTCCGCACAAAGTTAAACAATCAAACCATTTTATTAAGCATTTTAAATGGCTTTATCTAAATTATTACATTAACGGCGTAACCCAAGAAGCTACATATATTAAACAAACCACAACATTAAGGTTTCCCACGTTTATCACCCCAACAAAAAATAACACAATAAAAAAAAAACTTACCATTAACTGCATTTTAAAAATTTTCTGTTATTTCGAGTAACAATTGGAGACTGAGTAATTTCTTTTTCGGTACACAAAGATAATTCAAATAAAAATTTATACAAACAATTTAAGACCGCAAATCAAACAAAAACAAAAAAAAAACGAAAACGGAACCGAGATCGTGTTTCAGGCTAATTGAAGATCACCTTTTTACAAATCCACGATCAACCACTAGATTTCTTCTTCAAAAGTAAACAAATCGTCAGTCACTATAGTCACAATAAAAATGATTACAAAATGTAACGGTTGAGTTCACTGTTTTTGCAAATTTTAAGGTGAAAATTTTTATACGAATCGTTCAAAATCTAGGGGCAATGATGTGGAATTCATGTGGAACTTTAGAAACTCCTTTGGAGCTGTGAAAGGAGCGTTTCGGTGTTTACGGTTGGAAAGTTATTTGCAGACTGTTTGTCTGCAGATATCTCAAGCAAACTGCAGACGTTTCATGTCATACTAACGAACCACGCAAAAGATGTTCGACTACTTCAGCTGACTGACCCGCCACACTCTATTGGATACCCAACAAGAGTTTGTTTGGTAAATCCAACTTCCCAAAGTGGCAAGTGAAGATAAAATGATTTAAACCACCGAAAAAATATCCGAAGATAAATAGAAATGTGTGAAGATGCTTATACAAAAGATATTTTTCGTATTACTTGCAATGCAAAGTAAGTACCAATTTGTTGTTGTTGCTATTATGTTGTTGGTTGTCATAAAACCCACACCCCTTTCTTAATTCAACTTTTGACATTAAAAGTCTTCGGTTGGTTTTGTTGTTTTTTTTTTGTTGCAATCAAAGTGGTTTACATGGAATCAACTGGGTGTGGACAATAATTGTGGTCTTCCAATATAAGTAATCATCGTAGTATGAACCTTTTTTCCGAATAAACCTATAGAAGGTCATGTGACTTAAGACCATAATGCCTTTAGACTCCTAAATGATATCTATTGCACTGTCACAAGATGCATTGTGTTATGTTACCATGCCTAAGTTGGTCAACGAAAGCATTACTTAGATGTATATCAGTATTTCTGGAATTCCAAACATTGAAGGGTGTTTACAATTATTATTAACACATCGCAATTTTAGTTGTTTCTGTGATCAGCACATATGATGCTATTGATGTGGTGACATAGAAGTACACTTGGTTACACAGAGAAAGTTGGAAATTCATATTTTAACGATAACGCAGGTATTTTTATATTCTCTTGTGGGTGATGAGATTTTTGTTTTGTGCAGTGGTGATTTATCATAATTTTATGATCCATGAAAAATGATGGAAGAAAATTCACAAGTTCGAATTTAATTCAATGTACCTACTATGTATAAAATTGCAAACTTTGATTTGCTATTGTAGGTAGGTGTAGGTGTTATTTGAAATAAGCTAAGGTGATTTGTGATAAGTGACGGTGAAAATTTACACGTTCGGTCTGCGTAAGGTGATCATCACAGTGATAGCTAAAAACCAATCAATTTTTTTTTCATTTTTAATTTTTATTTTTGTGACAAAGAGACTAGAGTTACCAAACTCATACAAAATGTAATACAATTTTAAATATATTTTCAATTTTAGTCATCAAATGTACCTCTTTAGGTTACTTCGATTAAAAATAAGAATTTAGAATTATTGCATTTATTCACTGAAAAAAATTACAACTATTTCGATGAAATTTGACTACGGCAACAATGTTTTTCATATATTTCACTGAAAAATTGTACAAAGTTCAATGTTCTCCCCTCCAATTAGCTCTCAATTTCAATTAAATTCTTAAATTATAATCTCAATTTTGGGAAATGCAAACCTATGTGATAAGGGGTGAACCCAAAAACGGTGGAATCGGACGAATTTTAGGAATTAGACGAATTTTTGTTGATTCAAAAAATCTCAATTGATTTCTTTTCTGAGATTTTTAAGGAGAAAGTTTTAATCAATTCATTCCTCTGTTTTCTTCCAAATTGAACAGATGATTATGCGCCGCAAAATTGTCTTTTTGTGGCGCATTTTGGGAGAAGGAATTTGAATATAATCTTATATATAAAATTCTCCTGTCACGGTGTTTGTAATCTATCTCCTCCGAAGCGGCTCGACCGATTTTCGTCATCTGAAGCATGCATATCGGCCAGGGTGGAGAATCGGACAACATCTACTTTTCATCCCCCTAAATGTTAAGGGTGTTCCACCCCTAATTTTTTTTTTATTTTTTTGGACAATTTTTTTTTTTTAATTTTTTTATGATACAGTATACAAAAATACATACAACCCTTAATTTTCACCCCTCTACGATCAACTCCTATTTTATTTTTTTATTTGTAAATTAAAAACTTTAATTTATTTTGCAAGGATTTTTTTTTTATTTTGTCATGACTTAGAATGAAAAAATTCATATTACTCTGATCAACCCAATTTAATTTGACTCCCGCCCTCACCGGTCGACAAATGATCAATTATCAATCGATCAGTTATCCCCGTCAGGTGTCACCACTCATCCAGCAAACATCACGGAGTAGGGATGAGGACGAAGTCGGTCTACTCTCTCACTCACTATACATTTTTCAGCCATTTCTTTTGGTTTTATTTGTGTATCTATCGTAGCAGTGGCTGTTATACGTATTTTTTTAATTTCTGATGTTAATTTTACTATCTTCGTAAATTTATCATTAATTTCCAGTGCAATAATTATTTATCTACAATTTATTAATCTGACAAAAAATAGTTTTAACTCTCAGTTAATTAATTGATCTCATGTAAATAAACACTGAGTAAGAATTTTCTCTTAAGCGATGCATAGCTCGCAAACGGTTGAGACTTCAAAAAAAAAAATAAAAAAAAAAATGTTGTAGTAAATTTTATGAGCTGTAATTTAATATAAGCTATAAGCGAAAGATAAAAAAAGTGCCCTTATGACCCTTCCCTTTTCACGGCTCACCTTCTAGACGTCGGGACTTTTAGTATGTTAACTCCTTCAGCAGCCTGGACAATATTTAGAAGGAACAACTTTTTTCTAACTCACGACCTTTCATTACAGTATGTATAGCTGAGTGGCGCGATACGGTTTCCGCCCTCTATCTCAAAACAGTTGAGGGCATGAAAAAAAATATTTTTTACGAAATTTGTCGCAAATTGTATGCTCTACAATTTTGATAATAGATGTCAGCATCACTTATTTAAGAGAAACCGAGATAATCGCGAAACACGCGGTTATTGTTACTTTTGACATTGAATAACTAACTTTTCGTAGTTCTGGGTCCGAGCCCTGAGTACATCTAATGTTTTTTTCAGGGGTCCTGCTCCGGCCTCTTGCGAGGAAGTGACAAATTTTCCAAAACTATAATTGTCATGAAAAGTGCATCTCATCTTAGTCGTTCGTTTCGACGAAATATTGTACTTCCCCTTCAATCTTAACAACGCACACAAAAGGATTAGGTGTATGTCACTAGGCCGTGGTTCTTCGGAGCCGTCAGTGCCATTATCCTTTGCACACAACGCCAATATGAAGCTGTATACGAGTTTTTAGGGTGACTCCTTATTTTGCCTTAAATCAGTAGGTACTATGTTAGCTTACTATGAAAATAATGTAAAAAGAACTACAAGTGTTTTAATTAAAATTAGGTACTCGCTCTTAATTTTTTGTGCGTTTATGAAAAAAGTTTGTCCTCTGTATGTGGCTTAGATTTGGGAACACCATGCTTTTCCCACGGACATATGTGGCATGTTCTCGCGTGGGGAAACCATCCAGTTTGTTTGTGTTGGCTAAAGACGGACTATAGTCTGTCCACTAAAAATTGTCAGTACAGGAAAGATAGGTATGTTTGTCTCTCATTCGCACTTCTTTGCTTTCCATAAGGTTATCTTCTTTCAAAAGCTCTAACAGGGTTGCCGTAGTAAGCATTTTGAATTGGAAAAAACTGGAAAAATATGATGTAGGGTTACCTTTCTTCTTTTTTAATGAAAATTATTTTCTTAATATTTGTTTATAAAAATGAAATGAAATTTATCTTTTTCCACACCACCAAGAGGTAAGATAGTAGGCGCGTTTTTGAAGGGTATCCCCAGTAGGTTACCTTTCTTCTTTTTTAATGAAAATTATTTTCTTAATATTTGTTTATAAAAATGAAATGAAATTTATCTTTTTCCACACCACCAAGAGGTAAGATAGTAGGCGCGTTTTTGAAGGGTATCCCCAGTAGGCCTAATCCCTTTTAAATCAAAAACAAACAAAAAATAAAGAATTTATTCATAAAGATTAATATAACAAGCAAAATAAATAAACAAGCATAACAAAAATAAATATAAATTTATCTATTAAATAAAAATATGTACATTTATATATAAGTAAAGGTATTTTTATCACTCGAGAAGTTACTGCTGCTGTTGCTGGCTCTCTTCATCTAGATTTATTATAAGGCTTTCTACAGCGTTTTCCGAAAAAACGTCCATTTCCCACATTTTCGGCTCAATTACCTGCTCGACGTGTTGGACACACCGGTGCCATTTCTCACTAATCACAAAAATAGGTACACGAAACATCAATACCGACCGCCCGCGCGCTTTAAAAATCTGCGCAAATAAGAAAAAATATACACGAAATATCAACCGACCTACCGGCACGAGAATCTACGCAAATAAATTCTTTAAAGACAACAGCTTACCTACATTTTTGTAACTGCATTTTAAGATTTTCCCCACATAAAAAACACAAACATGATCAACAAAAACACTGCACGATAACACTTTTGTACTAGTAATATGCTCATCTCATTATCATTTGATCAATAAAAGGTATTTTTTAAGCTCTAAAATCAAAAGTTCCTCAACAGAAACTCAATATAAAAAAATACGAACCGAGTTACCAAATTGACAAAGGTATCTCTGTTCGAATGGATGTTAAAAGAGGGTTGAAATGCATTAGCCAATCAGTGCGTATTCACCTGTACGCTAGGCAGGTCGTCGTGGGATCTATGTCAGATGCGATCGAAAAATCATTGGCGGGTAAACATTTTTTAAATGGGGTTTCTTTCAATTCAGTATGGTGTACAAATAAGGCGCGAGTTAAGTATCCATAGCAAAACATATTGAGAAAAAAGATAACATTATTTGTATTCAATGATATCTTTAGTCTCTAGTACAGTCTTGCACACAACGCTACAATGATAACATATGTAAAAGAGATAATATCGTTTGTATACAATGTTGGAATATTATCTCTTCTTCATTATCAAGCAAGACGATTGTACGCTTGGGTCTCCTTGTAGATAGATAAGAAAAGTATATAAATACGACTGTATGATGAATTTATCAATAGTCTTATTGTAACTACATAGTAGCCTTAAGCTCCTTTTAGAATTAGTAAAAAGTATTTCAATAATAAAGGACATAGTTCCAAATAAATATTGTTTAATTTTAAAAGTAAGAAACAAGTGTTTTAATTGGCGATCCTGCCAGGAGGTTAAATATACTTTTTAACTTCAATCGAGCGGACCTCGGGAACAAGTAGTGAAATCTAGTATAAACAGAACACTCGCGTTACCGGTTACAAGAATTACCTAGCATAGCAGGTACAAATATAGCTTCTTCGTACGAAGCAGCAAAGCAATTCAGTGAAAGTGTATATGTGGAGAAAAAAAACACACAAATTCGACGACAACAGACACGAGTTCAAAATGGAACAACTCGCAGTATTAATGGCAAGATTAGAAGCTTTAGAAACCAGGTGCAACACAGTAACACAAACCCTAGAGCACACACGCACAGAGAATGCAAGGTTAGCAGCAATAATAACTAACCAAAATCAAATAAACACTAATTTAGAAACAAAACTAAATGAAGTAAAATCTGGATTAGGCATAGTACCAAACATACCTGTGCTAGAGGAAATAAGAACCACATATACAGATGGTAGTGAAATACAGTTAGACGCATTTAAAAGCCTACCTATTTTCAACGGCGATCAATCAAATTATCGGTCGTGGCGCGAAGAAGCATCCAGATTAATGGACAGCATTAAAAACTTCAAAACACACAGTAAGTACGCAGCAGCATTGACTATAGTGAAAAGTAAAATACAGGGTGCAGCCGCGAATGTGTTAACTAATTATAACACAATTTTTAATTTTGAGGCGATACGTAACAGATTAGATTATACGTACTCTAATCAAGAACCTCTATACGTGCTACAAGACATGATGAAAGCCATCACGCAAAAAAGAAGCACACTGTCTGAATACCACGACGAGATAAATAAAAATCTCAATTTAATAATATCAAAAATCACTATGTCAGGTGATCCGCCGAATATAATCGACAGACTAATTAAAAATGCTAACGACGACGCAGTTCGTATATTCATTGATGGTATGAGTGACAACTTTACAAGAGGATCATTATATTCAGCTACAATAAATGATCTAGAACACGCATTCGCAATTGCTCGCAGAATAGAACATGATAATGTGCACAGGCATTTACATCTCACTCAAGATAAGCACCACAAAAATATGCCACATGAACGCAGAAACGAAAGAAGACCAAATTATTCGAGCCAAACAACGAATTATCAACCCCAGAAGCAATACGATAATATGCAGCAACACAATCAAGGACCACGCCTAAACCCTTTCAAGAGAAATGACGGACCACAGCCGATGGAGATAAACTCGAGACAAATTGTACATGCACAGCGACAAAATTGGAATCAATACAAACCCGATGTATATAATCCACCAGCGAAACGTGAACACAGCGGGAGTTTCAACACACACAACAGACCGCAACGATCTTATCAGCAGAACTTCAAGCAGCAGAGAGTAAATAACTCCCGACAACAACGCAGAGACGATGTCAGCAGTACATATGCAGAAGCAGATGAAACGGAATGTATGGTAAATAATAACATAAGAATAGATCATTTAAACTAGTAGACGGGTTGCCCTGCTTAAATTTAACTAGTATTATTTCTAAGAAAATTTATAAAATTCTTATTGATACTGGTGCAACCCATAATTACATTAATAGAAAATGCGATTCTAGCGAAAAAATTAAAATTAAACCTATAAAAATAAAAACAATGCATGGTTATTCTATGGTAGATACAAAGAAAGTAGTTAAGATATTAAAGAAAAATATAACATTTTTTGAATTAGAGGATATTCAGTCTTTTGATATGATATTAGGATATGAAGGACTTAAAGTTTTAAACGCGGAAATAAATTTCAGTAATATGACTCTAACTACCATAAGCAGTGTCGAATCTATTCAGAAAATTAATTACATAATTGGGGAAAATAATATTTATAAAGCAGACATAGATAGACTGATGAAGATTAATAACAGCATAGGACCGTTACCCTTTACAGATACTATAGAAGCAAGCATTAGGACGACCAATGATAATCCGGTTTATGTTAAACAATATCCATATCCCATAGCAGATAACGAATTCGTAAACAAAGAAATACAGAAACTCTTACATGACGATATAATAGAAAAAAGCCATAGTCCTTATAACAGTCCCATATGGACAGTACCTAAAAAAGGTTTGGACGAAAAAGGAAAACCAAAACGGCGCATGGTTGTTGATTTCCAAAAACTTAACGCTCACACTGTAACAGACAGATACCCCATTCCGGATGTCAACATGACAATTCAAAATTTAGGTAAAGCCAAGTACTTTACAACGTTAGATTTGGAGTCAGGTTTCCACCAAATTAAAATCAAAGCAGATGATAAAGAAAAAACAGCTTTTGCTATAAATGGCGCAAAATATCATTTTAAACGAATGCCTTTCGGGCTCAAAAATGCACCAAGCATATTTCAGAGATGCGTGGACGACATTTTGAGAGACTTTGTAGGTAAATTCGTACACGTTTACATTGATGACGTATTGATATATTCTTCATCTGAGGAAGAACATATACAGCACATAAGTCAAGTATTCGACGTACTCAATAAAGCCACATTAAAAATATCTGATGAGAAAAGTAAGTTTTTTCAAGAAGAAGTAGAATACTTAGGTCACATAATCAGACATGGTAGAATCACTACGAACCCTGAGAAAATAGCAGCTATAGAAAATTTTCCAGTCCCACAAACGGTAAAGGATTTGAGAGGATTTTTAGGTCTTACAGGTTACTATCGTAAGTTTATAAAAGGATACGCAAGCATAGCCAAGCCCCTGACATTATATTTACGAGGAGATAACGGTAAAGTAAACAAAAAACAAAGTAAAAATATTAAGTTAAATCTGAATGATTCAGCATTAGAAGCGATTAGAATTTTAAAAAATTATTTGAAAGAACAAGTCGAACTTTTTCAACCGGATTATAGTAAACCATTCGAGCTTACTACTGATGCATCCAACATAGCTATTGGAGCCGTACTAAGTCAGAATAAGCAACCTATACACTTCTTGTCAAGAACACTGAGTAAGACAGAAGAGAACTATAGCACAAACGAGAAAGAGCTATTAGCGATCATATGGTCCTTACAAAAACTCAGAAACTACATATATGGTATAGCAGACTTAACCATATATACCGATCACCAGAGCCTTATATATTCTGTATCAGAAAAAAATCCCAACACAAAGCTGAAACGTTGGAAGGGAATAATTGAAGACTTTGGAGCAAAATTAGTATATAAACCAGGAAACCTAAATCTTGTAGCTGACGCATTATCACGTCAACGCATAAATACTTCTACTATAGAAACAGCACATTCAGCTGAAAGTTCTTCTAATGATATAATAAAAACTGTGAATCAGCCTTTTAATGCATACGCTGCACAGTTCGAACTTATTGAAGATATAACAAATAATATCGAAACACAAATCTATTTTAGTAACAAAATAAGACTCATAATAAAGTTTAAGGACAAAGACTCTTTACTAAGGCAGATGAAAGAAGTTATACAACCCCAAAAGATTGTAGCTTTGCATACGAAATTTGAAAACATATACAAATATGGTGAAAACATAAAAAAAGAATTCCCACTAGTAAGATTTATATTCACACCAAGAAAACTTCAAGACGTGACAAATTTGGAGGAACAACTAAAACTTGTAAGGGTAACTCACGAAAGAGCACACCGAGGGTTACGTAACAATATACAAGAAATCTCAGAGAAATATTACTGGCCCGATCTAAATAAACAAGCAAAGAGTTTCAACAAAAAATGCATAGCATGTCTATTTGGAAAATATGAAAGAAAACCTATCAGAGAACCTCTGAATAATTCAGAAATACCAACACATGTGGGAACACACATTCATATGGACATATACTTCAACGACAAGTATACTTTCCTTGTAACAGTAGATAAGTATTCTAAATATACAATCCTTCGGGAAATCGAAACTCGAAACAGACTGTACGACGTTATGGAAGAGGTCTTATCTAATTATTTCCCAAAATGTGAACGACTCATGACAGATAATGAGAAGGGATTCAAAACAGAAATGGTGAACCAAATGTGTTTGAAATACAACATAACTAAAGTAGAAACTCCAGTATACAGATCGACAGCGAACGGTCAAGTAGAACGTGTAAACGGTACAATAACTGAACTGTCTAGAATATTCACAATTCAGAATAAAACAAGACTTATCGACGAAATATTTAGAACAGTGCGTGAATTAAATAATTCTATACACTCAGTTACCGGTTTGAAACCTAGAGACATTTTCTTTAATCAAAATAAATATAGCAATAGTGAAATTATAATAAATAAACTAAACTCAGCATCCAAAAAAGTGATCGAACGTCTAAATAAAGGAACTCGACACAGAGAGTATAAAAAAGGAGATAAGATAATGGTAAGAATCACAGGTCTTAGAAAGAAATCTAACGCCAGATACATAACAAGAATAGTAGAAGAAGATAAAGGAGACACTGTAATCTCTAAAGAAGGAATAAAAATTCACAAGGATAACATAAAGAATTATCATTTTTCAGATGACGAAAATATTAATATTCCTAACATTACTAGGAATTGTACAGAGTCAAGAAGGGCAAGGAAACGTTCAAATAACTGAGTTACTAAACAAGAAGTTTATACTTACGCAAACAGATGACGTGTATTTATTCAAAGAACAAACTTATTTGTTACATGCAACCAACCTGACTTCGATATTTCAACCTTACGTAAATATCGTAACTAGTAAATATCAACCTACACAAGAAGAAAAAATTTGGTTAAGTAAAATTAAGAATTTAGCAGACCAATTACAAGAACATACTAGGCATACTAGATCAATTAACTTTTTAGGAACAGCTTTCAAATATGTGTTTGGTAATCCTGACCATTATGACTTAGTTAACATAGAAACGAGTATAAATAATCTCATAGAAAACAATAATAAACAAAAAACTATAAATTCTAGATTTGAACAAATTTTGCAACAATTCGAAGGTCAGAGCCTTAAAGAACATTTAGTAATAGAACAAGTGTACGAACAATTATTATTATTGACCAGAACAATTAATGCAGCAAAAAATAATGAATATTTATCAGAAAGCCTAGACTTAGATGACATTAAAAATATTATTCAACATGAAATAATTCAAGTACCCATAATAAATATACTTGAGTACTCTAAAATATTATTAGCTAGAACTGATGAATTCTTCATCACAATATATAAATATCCAGTTCTAATTAAATCATGTAAATTGTATAAAGTAACACCTTTAAATTCAAAACATGGAAAAATCATTACAGATAAAACAATTGCCTTATGTAACCAAACTTATTTAAGAACAAAAAATTGTCAAAATCATCTAAGTAAAAACATTTGTGAAATTAACTTTGAAGAAGAAAATTGTCTTATTCCACTTTTAAAGAATATAACTTCAAAATGCAACATTAAACAAGAATACGATTACGACTTAGAAATTGAATCCGGTGTTATGTTATTAAGCGGTAAGCATAAGTTAAATAATCAAACAATTAATGGTATAAACTTAGTTACTTATGAAAATACTATAAATCTAGACGATAAAATATACAAAAACATGCATAAGCAAATTAAAGAAGTTATATTAAGAAATCATAATTCAGAGTCTTACATCGACCAAATAATTAAAGAAGATACAATGTACAAATTCGATAACATAGATACTTTAAAAAAACTAATTATTCCTTTTGAAGAAAAACCGATATTATCAACTATATACACAATTGTAACACTGATTGTTATTCTAGCATTTACGTACGTAATGATAAAAACTATACAATGTATAACAGATCGTCAAAAACAAAAAAAGATTGACGCATATAACAAAACTTATGAAAGAGAAATGTTAAAAATAGCGTCGAAAAATCGGGACGATTTCGTTTAACAAGGGGGGGAGTTAAGTATCCATAGCAAAACATATTGAGAAAAAAGATAACATTATTTGTATTCAATGATATCTTTAGTCTCTAGTACAGTCTTGCACACAACGCTACAATGATAACATATGTAAAAGAGATAATATCGTTTGTATACAATGTTGGAATATTATCTCTTCTTCATTATCAAGCAAGACGATTGTACGCTTGGGTCTCCTTGTAGATAGATAAGAAAAGTATATAAATACGACTGTATGATGAATTTATCAATAGTCTTATTGTAACTACATAGTAGCCTTAAGCTCCTTTTAGAATTAGTAAAAAGTATTTCAATAATAAAGGACATAGTTCCAAATAAATATTGTTTAATTTTAAAAGTAAGAAACAAGTGTTTTAATTCGCGCTACTGATTTTGAAAAAGCTTCCCCATAAGGCCTGTACTGCCAATTTATAGAGGACAAGTTATAACCAAGAATATTGTACACTCTATTGCACTGAGAAATAAATTTTTTTTTCAACTGCCATAATTGATAGTAACAATGTAAATAATTATTTTTGATGTTTAGATAGCTATCAGAAATTATAATTCAAAATATAGTCGTTATTTTAATAAATATTAATTCATTAACCTAAATAAAGCATACTTTTATTGCTTATAACGCTTTCGATTATAAGTACATCCTCACACACTTATAGTAGATAGTTATTTTTATTGAACTAAAAAAATGTTTCCTAGAAATAACATAAATGACGAAACAATGTTTGCCGAGTCAGCTTATTTTAATTTAAAATTTCAAAAAATAATTTTTTTTTTAATCAAAAGCTTTGCGAAGTCAGAAGCACTAAAATTCACAAAATTGTATGCACTTAATGTCCAAAAATAGTGGAAAGTTGCAGGAATGGCCCGTCAAGTCGACTGTTTTCCAATTTTTTTTTTAGTTATGAATAAATTTGAGTAAATAACGAAACATCTTAAACGTACTTAGTGCAACCAGTAATCACAAATTAAAAGTTGTAAGTAAGTGATACGAAGTTCACCGGGTCAGCTAGTATAATAATAAACTTGAAATAAAAATAACAAAATATTGAGCAAATCTTCAATATTATAGAAAGACTAGTCGCAGACTAGTTGCATAATGAAACAGAATACCCATCCATTTTAAGATTGGATATGGTTCAGGAGTTTTTCAGGAGTATCCAATAAAAAGGGCGGAATATGGTAGGGGATTTTCTTTAGTCGCCATTATGTATTTTCTTTTTTATTTCTATAATTTTTTCGACGCTTTAGGAGTAATGACGTATTACAATTTATTTTTTATTTAAATTTTGAAAATTAAAAATAAAGAAAAAACATTTCGTTCCAATTTAAATAAAAAAAAACTTTCACACATTCCTAAAGTGTTGAACGTTTAAAAAAAAAGTTCTTGGTATAAACAAAAAACCATGTTTTCTATTGAAAAGCTTTAAAGAATTTTTTTTCCCATAAATCATTGTTGAGTTATTTAAAAAAAAAGGCGTTTTTCAATATGGCGATAATCCTGAAAGACTAACGAACCTTATCCAATCATAAAATTTGGATAGGTATTCTTTTGCAGGAAAATATTCTCTGTCGACTGGTCTAGGAATAGTTTTTCTAGGAATAGTTTTCCCTCCTCTTCGGGCGAGACCACTCGAATATGACATAAGAAGTACTTCGTAGTTCGTACCTCCTACTGCTTGAATCCCCAGATATTTTGTGAGATCAGTTGATTTTATCATAGCTACAACGAAAATCAACTTCTGAATAAAATGAAATGATAAATTGAAAAAGTAGTAGCATTGAGTTTATACACATAGAGAAATCATGTTTAAGTTTCAAACTTTGCTCGTAGGATGTCATTACTATCGACTTGCTATCTTTTTACTCTTGTAGCAATTATTCTTGAGTTAAAAGGAAAAAAAAAAAAATAAAGAAAAACAAATACAAATGTATGTAGAAGAATTTAGTTCGGTTCGGTTTAAGTGTTTCTGGTTATAGGGAATTATATTGCAATAATAATTACTCGATATGCTCATTTAGCGACATCTACTTCGGTGAGTTTGAAAGCATCCTCGATGTGTATAAACTCAATGGTAGTAGGTTCCTATGAAAACTATCGTGATAAAAAACTTATCATTTCATTTTATCATAGAACCGTAATAGAGTCACAGGTAGAAAATTGTAATACATAAATTTATCGCATGGGAAATGGCAGCGCCAAAAACGCGGTACTTTCCTGAAATTGGAATTTTGTTTTTATTGTTAACATTTAACACAACGCACAGTATATTATTTTGCAATTTTAGCGGAACCTTATTACTGGTGCGTTTAATTACTTTTTTATTTATGTTAATTTGTTAGATTATGTAAAATATGTAATCCTGCGATTTTTTTTAAGCTTTCCAGGGTTATAAAATGTTCTATATGGAACCCTTATATGGAAATAACAACGTTTTCAAAAACGTTTCAACAGATTAAGTTAAAATCTTCACTTACATTCAGGAAACTGCATGTTAAAGACAGACTATATTTTACCTTTTAGTAACCTCCAAAATTTTAAAAATCGAAAAATATCCAGTCAAAAAATGTTTGAATATCAGTTCACTATACAAGCTAGTATAATAATTGAAAATAAAGGGCATGACTGGATCGTACAAAAGAGTAAAATATATGAGGGTTTAAAGTACAAACGGAATATAGGAACAAATCGTATGAAACCATATCTAACGATGATTTAAACCAAAATCAAAATATGCAAAGAAATTTCTTCACTATGTAAGTTTAAAAACAAAAAAATCGTTGGACCGGTTTTCGAAAAAAACGATTTTTTAAAAATATTTTTTCGAAAACTTTTTTCTTAGAAAAAGTGAGTATGCGGGTTTTTTAATCTTAATTAAAATTAACTTATACACCTTGAAACTAAATTTCATAAAAATCCGCCGAACCGTTTTTCAAATATTGAATTCACAAACTGTTTTTCAAAAACTATTAAAAACTTAACAAAAACATTTTTGAAAAATAATTTTATGCCAATTTATTTTAAATAGCTAGAAAAATTTCAGTATTGACTTGCATCAAAATCGTTTAAGCCGTTATCGAGATAGTCGAAATTTAAAAATACCGTTATATGGCAGGTACCGCTAAACGAATTTTCTTGAAAGTTTGGTTAACACTTTATTATACATGTGAAATTGGGTTGAAATCGTTAGAGGCCATTTTTGAGAAAAATAAAATTTTCGATAACCGTTATATAAGAGGTAAACAAGTTTTTTTTTTTGGTTTTTTCATCATAAATATTCTTCGGCTTTTCAACTGTAGAGCTAGAGCAAGTAACATATAATTGGCCGGGCTAAAACCAGGAGTTTTCTAAGTTCAAACCAAAACAGCTTCAACAGTGTCTATGAATATGCCCAAATGTATTAACTAATAAAAAATACATACAAACTTTTCATTGTTAATGATATTTTTATGATTTAGTAACTTTATTCAAGATATTATTCACCGTGATTCACAGATGAACTTGCAGTACAGTAATGTATAGCTGAGCGCGATACGCTTCCATCCTCTATATTAAAAACGTTTGTGACAAAATTTGTACAAAGTTTTATGCTCTATAATTTTTATAATATAAAATATATAATTATAATATTATTATATAATACATCATTGGAGCCATATTAACCGAAACGATCTGAAAAACCGATTTTTCTGTCTTGGACCTTGAATAACTTATGTTACAGAGAGGAAATTTTATGAGACTTTGTAGACAACTAAAGGTGTATATGTACGAGTTTTCAGCTAACTATCATTCATTTAAAGCTTTTTTGCCTATATAATTACTGTAGGTTCTACATATTATATCAAAATTCTTGATTAATTTTTCCAAAAACTCGAAGAACAAAAAAAAAAATTTACAGAACAGATCTGTCATCTGTGGTGGTCAGTGACCTAATAGAAGGAACAAAATAACACAAGAATCAAAACACTCACAATCGCTTATAGACCAAGAGCATACAGCAAATTTTAGGTCTAAAGATAGATAACCGACACAAAATTAGATGAGTCGACAGCAGGGGTAAAGCTTGTTGAAAAAACCCAATTCTTGCAGTTCATGGTGATTTCACATATTTATTCAAACGGGCTATCAAACTATGTATGTATACAGAGTAGGCTTCCATGAAGTTTTATAAAAAAGTGAAAAAAAATGATAATGAAAATGAGTTTCTTTATAATAATTTTCTCGTTAGTTTAAGTGTTAAAGTTAAGTTAGTTAAATATAAGTGATTTTACGCCGAAAGGCATCGTTTCAATATGTTATAGGTTAATTTAGAGCGCCCGCATGGGGCCAGTAAGTTAATTAAGGTAATATGGTAAGATTTTTTGTCTAGCATTAAGATAGATATAAGAAAATAAAAAATGAATTAAAAATAAAAAAAAAAAAAAATGAGGCTTCCATAAAACAGGATCGCTGAAATTTAAGTCAAGGTCAACCTGCTAGGCTAATTCTGTCCCATCCTTGAACCATTCAGTTTGCGTTTGTATGGCTTGAAGAGCTAGTTTCTTTGGAAGACGATCATGTGGCATATTTAAAATTTTAAGGATGTAATCGACTTGAAGTTTGAACGATTTGATAAACAAAGATGATAAGCCCGTTTCGAACATTATCATGATGTAGCTTGGAGAGGATGGAGGAAAGCGAAAAATTCGTTTTATATAAAATCTTAAGGAAATTTTCCACTTCCTTCCTTCCCACACTTGAGTTCTATAAAACATAACTGATTCCGACACTGCTTCAAAGACTCTAAACTGGGTGCTGTGTGCAATATCTTTATTTTTGAAGCATTGCTTCCTTGCTAAATTTACAGCGTTTTTTTAGTTTTCGAGAGCTTTTCGGTGAAGTATTTGTATACTTGATAAACTTCTATTTTTTCATTATTCAAATGCCAGTGGTGAGTCACCCCAGTTCTGCCACTGCCTTTCTTAAAAATAATGTATTGCTAAATTCCGTCTCGTACAATAATCAGAGAGTCTTTTTGTCATTAACTGGAGAGACTGAGGTGTGTACGCAAGCAACACAATGTCGTCTGCAAAAAAGCAGTGTTTTTTTAATAGGACGGTTCAATTATATCTTAGATCAAGAGTGCGAATAAACTTGGGCCGCGTGCCCAAATTACAAAACACAAATACGTGTCTAACTCCTCAATATTGTTTTCTATCATGACAAGTACCAAATGCGTAGTGGTTAGTGAGTCGGCGGTAAATTGTTAAGAAAGGATTTGAGAAGAGAGTTTAAGTCACTTCGTTATTGTCGTGTCCACTCGTGAAAAATGAAGCTGTCTTGTCGAACAATATTATAGAAATATGTAGGTAAATGCAAAAGATTTCTCTCATAACAACAATATTTTTTTTTAACAATATATTAATTAGTTTATTTATCTTTCAATATCAGTTTATATAGATCTCAAATCTCTCAAAAATAAACCGTATTCTTCCAACTTTTGTTGGCATACCTTATAAAATTGTATAATATTATAATTAAAGTCTGTAATGATATACGTATAACATGTTGCTTAGTAGCTTTAATAAAATATATATTTTTCTATTTATTGCATTTTAATTAATACTAAAAAGAACTAAATCTAACTTATAGTAATTGTAATTTTAATAACAAAAAAAAAACAACTATAAATGGCAATTTACCACGAAATGAAGAAAATGTAAATTCGTGTCTATGGACTTTTTTGTATCTTATTTATATGAAATATTTCATCTTTTTTTTTTTTGAAAAAGTTATTGTCCTTAAATATTATATCATTGAAAAATGGAATATGTATTTGTTTTTGTCAAATATGAATAATGATTATGTTTCTGGAATGAAATTACAATAGTTTTAGGAAGGAAGCCTCTAGCTCTTTAAAAAAAAATATCTATTTTTCGTAACTAGAAACGGACTGGGAATCCGATTTTGAGTCTTCTGAGACTGAATTGTTTGCTTTTGCTCGTTTTTTCGCCGCCCATTCTACAATACAGAAACATGCAGTACCAATAGTACCAAAAACAACTAAAATACTTAGTTGAGCCCTCAGTCCTAAGTATGGCGAGTAAAAGAAACTAATAGCTGCAGCAACAGACTTGAATAAAAATAAAAACAGGATTAATTCCAATCATATATATAAAATTAAGTTTGTTTCAAACCTGTGTGAATTTGAATAGAGCAAACGCTCCAACAGAGTTCTTGACGAAAACTCCTCCCAGCATAGAGTAGATCTGTGTATTGAAACAAGCATCGCCAAAACCAAGCAGGAAAGCACAAAGTAAAGCTAGCCATGCTTTTGGTGGATCCAAGTATGAAACATCTGTTGTACTACGGAATGGAGCACTATCGGGGAGATTCAAGAAGATCAAGAAGAACGCTATCAGATGAATTATGTATCCGGCTATCACAATCGGGTCACGACCATATCTTGTTGTTTTCGATCCTAAAAGTCCAAAGAGACCACCTCCTAGGACCTCACCAGCTCCAATGCAGATACCAGCTAAACCAACAATTTCTTTAGGGGTTTCTGAGATGGCAGCTGTGAATCCGATTGATGAGCCATAAACTCCGCTAAAGAATGATAGCTCAAGGCCTAGAATTTAAGTATTAAAATGTGTGTTTTTGTTGAAGAAAAATGCAAATCTCACCGGAATAAAAGAATGCCAAACTTAATAATAACATATCTCTGGTCATAAATAATTCGCCGGCTAATTTCATAGCGTAAACAGCACTGCTGAATCCAGATTTAGTTTCTTGCAATTCTCTGTCTGATGTAGAATTGTCCTCAACTGTTCTTAAAGTAGCCAAAAAAGCTATACCCAAAATGGCAACAGCAATAAGCACTCCAATGACAAGCTGACGCGTCTCAGCATCGATAGTGCTTTTATCCTGGAATTGAAAATAAACGAAGAGATTTCCAAAAAACATACTGCACTGTAGGAGGGCCCAAAATATACCCGAATTTCGAGATATATTTGTTTGATCACTGCATCGAGCTAGGAACGTGCCTTGCCCTGTCCATGTAATAGAAGCTCCAGCTCCTAGAATTGCACTCGCCAAGTAGAGGAGCCATGTGCGAGGCCACAAAAATACCACCATAAAGAGGCTATTGGAAACATGAACACATTAAATACAGATGATATCAAATGTTAAGTTTGGACATACGTGTAGGTTAATGAACCAACTAGCATGGCACATCTTGGACCTGTGAATGATATAAATGACGGCGCCAACCAATTACATATCGCAAACGATGCGTATATCACAGCCAGACTTGTGTAGCCATCACCCTTGAAGCTTTCATCTTCGTCTGATATACTGTCTAGGATTGTTTTCTGTAATTTTAAAAAGATAGATATTAGGTACTTATATAATATTTTATTAAATAAATTATTGTTTTTTTTTAACTTGTTGTTTTTTTATTTTCGCAATATCTGTTTTGTTATAACTTTGTTTGTATCACCAATTAGAGACGTACCAAGAAGTAAATATAAGCAAACAAACATAAGCAAACAAACATAAGCGAACAAACATAAGCAACCAAACAAAAGAAAATTGTTCCTCCACTTTAATAGTCCACTTTATAAGCCAAAGGGACTGAAGATCAAATAAATGTCAAAAAATGTGGATCATCTTTGATCACGACGAACTCAAGTTATTATTTCTGGGAATGCAGTGTTGTTGCCGGTTGGTAGAAACAGAATGCACGAATAGGAATTGACGCTAGTGAATAGAAATTATGATCACGCTATCCCGCATTGTTATGTGTTCACAAGCAAGTGTTCAATTTCGCCTGAGTTAAGTGTACAAACTGAATGTAAATCAGGGACCAGGATTTTTGTAAGTTATTGAAGATATTTTATAGTTATTTAAAATAGTTTATCGGGCAATATAAATATTTTTTGCGAGTCACAGGATACGTCATCAAAAATATGGGAAAGGCATGGGTGCAGCTAGCCAGAGTGCGGAGAAAATAGCAAAATGAGAAGCAAACAAGTATAGAAAAATTATATATACATCCGGACAAACTAGTTCGCTCTATTTAACCCTAAAATCTGAATTCGTTGTGCTAAATTCTTTTATTTCAAACATGGGTCTGTAGTCTGTATAGTATTCTGTGTATTTTAAAGGCAGCTGAGCCCATATAAGTAATGTGCATTAACTGAACAAAGGTTTTTATAAATAAGAAATTAAGATAAAAATAAGAGAAACTGCGCTCTTTCAATTTCTTAAAATAATCGGGTTTGGTCGGCGAGAAGGGTTCCTGTCGTCTGTCTAGGACTCTAGGTCATTCTATAGCTTTTTTCTGTATAATACCCAGGAGACTTAAATAGGTTAATTGTAAATAGGTTAATTGTAAATATGAAAATTGTACTCGGGTTCCATATCACAAAAATAGGTAATTAGGTATGTGAAACTGGAAACGAATGTGAAAAGCAGACGCTACTTTCTTCAGCAAAACTGTTTAATATAAAAAGTTCAGAAATTGAGATGGTTGATAAAAATTAGTAAGAAAACCGTAGACAAAACAGAGCTCTAGGGTATACCAGCATTTATTTTTTATACTACTTGTTTTGCTCGGCTCGAAATGTAATCCAATGAAGAAGCTATAACCCCTTAATGCCACACATTTGGTCTTACATAGCTTCACAAAACAGTTTAGCATTATGAGTAATGACGCTTTACTTAAGCAACATTATGCAAAATGTTATTATTCCGGCCAATACATATCCATTTTTTAAGCTTCATTATGCTAAATTTTTATATTTGCTGTTTACACTAAAACATTGTACATTGTTACATTGATCATTTTATTGAAATAAAACATCAAAAATACAAAATATGTAAGTTTCTTCTTTTATTAAAAAAAATATATTTCTTTTTTGTCAAGCATAACATAACACACTCTATTACGCCCATAAAGGTTAAAAGTATCGTTAAATTTGCATTCATCATCATAAAAAATCTAATCGTTTACTCGAACTGAATATAAACAAAACAATTTTGTTTCAAACTCTTCTTCCTGTTTTCAAGCTAGAAATATTTCCGGTCATAAGAGCTGACCGTGATGAGCTGCAAATGATTAACTTTTGTGTTTTGTAAAACATCTTTAAAAGCGTAACTCATTTTGTATACGAAAAAAAAAACAATTGATGTAATTGTTTTAAAATCCACAATAAAGGATAATTATGATAAAAATGACGCTGACTAAGCAAACAGTTATACTAAGATCGTTACAAACAAAGGGTTGAATTTACTTTTTTTTTTTATTCAATCAATCAATTCAGGTTAATATACACTGCGGTTCGGATGGTTGTGTATACTTACGAAAATTTGATAAATAACAGTTTTCTATTTTCAAACTTGAACAAACAAAATATTGAGTAACGGCCTGGCTAAATTAAATACATAGATACGTAGACACAAACATCAAATGGTATGCGTTTGCGTTTTATTTCCTTAATCAAACAATTTTTATTTATTGGAATAAAAAAAAAATAGTAAATTTTGAATTTACTTACTTTTAAACCTAATGCAGCAAAGCGAACAAAAAAAATAGTTGTGGTTTTGGCTCAAGTTTTTTTGACACCCCAAGAGTTTCCAAAAAATTGGGTTTTCGCTCAAAAATAAGTGGAAGGGATGTCTTTTGTGATGTGGGCAAAAAGAAAGACATACAAATGTGTCTCTTTAATTGGGTAATTTTCTTATAAGAGGTAATGTGTACCTACCTCTTAATATAAAGCTAATATTAAGTAAGATAACAGTATAGATAGTAAATATTTTGCAGGTCTAACTAAGTTAACTGCACTGTTTATAAACACGTATTTCTTATTCGCACCACGTCTACTCACACATACTTATTTAACAAGGGAGAATGCTTTAAGACAACAACGTTGCTAAAGCGTCCGAGACCGGATGGACAAGTAAAACGTTAACAATTTAACAATGTCGTTCGGTGAACTCTACTTTTACTTTGATAATTTCAAAACAAAAAACATCAACAGGTAGGTACCTACCTAATATTTCTTAGTTGAAAAAAGGTAAACAATTTTTTATATGATGTATATTTGTCTCAGTTTAGTCGCTAAATAAAGTTTAAACGAATTCACATTAATATTTAGAAAAACCGGCAGTTGAAAACGAACGAATTTAGTATTAAAACGAAATTCCGAACAGAGGTGTATTACAAGTAATGGATTTCATTTAACAGATATACAGAATGATTATACACTCAATCCACTATTAGATTTGAAATTTCAGCCCAATTTTTGTGCAAAATACAAATAATTTCACTCGACTCAAACATCGCGACCACAGCTGCTTGTGCTTAATTTGATCCAATTATACTTATCAAGTAGAACTACACCTATTCCCGCAGGGTTATTGCAATTTTTATTCACAACCGCATTTAGGTATATGAAGCTTTTGCGCAGCAAAAATTAAATTTTTTTTTTTGTATTATATTTTATTTTGATTTGCTTCAGTGACTTTAATCAAAGTACTTCGTTTTATAGATACATTTACCTGTTTTTAAAATAAAACTACACCATGTACAAGTTGTTTCAAAAGAATTTTATGGAAGACCTTCAAGGCCAAGCTAAAAAAAAGTTGTTTTCTCTGTTGAAATTTATTTTGCAGATTTTTAACGGAAACCTACGGTGCGCAACTTGTCTTCAAACTAAAAATTGCATCTTATAATTCTTAGTATGAATATTCATTTTCATATCTTAATGTTCATGTTCACCCTTTATAACAGTTTTTTTTTTTTTTTTAATAAAAAAATATTGTGAATGCAGATGAAAACAAGAAATGTCAATGATCGCATTTTATCAACAATCAATTATAATCTGACATCATCTTGATCTCGTTTTAGTTTCTGTATTAAAATTTTTGAATAAATTAATATTAATTAATAAATTGATTGCTTAAATTCTTGACCAACTTCTAAGTGATTTTTGTTATCAGTAGGAATGAGACCTTGTTGAGATATTTTTGTTAAGCGTTTGCTAGCACTTCGATTAACTTGAAAACATGTTCGCAAAAAAAAATTATTTCAGTCAAGACTTTGAAAATGAGATTTGATAAATAGGGCAAGAATTTGTTTAATCTTGATACATATTATAGAACTTTGGCATTGAAACATACATTTGCGTAAATATGTTTTTTTTTTAACTCTGAATTAAAATTTGAGCTCTTTTACACTCAAACTTAATTAATTGGGATCGACAAACGCACTGTGGACTGTGCTTTTTTTTTAACATGCAAAATTCAATTCAATTTAAAAAAGGTTTTTGTTGGGTCAATCCATCAATGGTATAATTTGACGGGCCAAACAAGTATCGATATTTTTTTTGGCACATAGATAGATTAAATCCGTAAGTAAAAATCCCTTGAACCCGCGAAACGGCCTATACAGGTACTGTCAAAAAGGTTTGTCCAGGAACAGATTCATTTTTTAATGTTTATGACTGAGAGATTTGCTTGTTTGACTCCAACGACAAATGTGAATGGATGGTAGGTAGATGGATTGGGCACTCGATTAAAACTAAAGGTGCTTTAATCCCGGAAAAATTACGGTTCCTGTGGGAGAGTCTTAAAATGTAAACAAAACACCACTTATTTCAGTTTACAACGCTGCCCCATAGCAACGCACGGATACCTGCTAGTATGTACATATAGGTAGGTACCTAAATGTTTAGATGTGCATTTCAATATCTTTTTTGAATTTACCTATTATAATAATTGAATAAATACCTAACTATCTCTTAAAATTGATAAGGATTTAAAGAACTAATATCTAGGTAAACTGTCTTAATATTTATCGATGTTCTACTTAGTTTTTTTTATATATAATATAAAAATACAATTAAAGTCCAAATACTTTTGATAAGGTTATTTTATTTATTTCTTTATCAATCCAATTAATCAGAAAGTTTTCTGGTTTATTGATTTTATCAAACAAGGGTTGCAATCAAGCAAAGGAATGTGTCGGTATTTAAAAACGAATGAAAGATAATGTTGCAATCGCAATGCACTTTGATTTATTTTTGTATTACCTACTTCTGAAAAGACAAGATAGTATTGTAAATCATTGTAAAGCATTGCCATTGTTACTTTCATTCGTTTTTAATTATCTTGATCAAGTATATAGATAATAGAAAACTGATATTATTGAGTGAAAGTTATTATGCGCCTTGGAGTTCGAACTGTTATTTGATTTTTTTAATTTAACATACGACTTATTTGATTTTAGACATGTTTATCTGTATCTTTTCTTATTTAATACCTACATTTAATTTTTTAAACTGCATCAAATAATTCTGACAATTATTGCTTAAAAAAATAACATAAATTCAATCAACCAAGAACAAAAAAACCATAGAACAAGAATGACAACTTAATGAAGGTCAGTTAATGCACCATAAAATTTATTTATTATATCCAGTTCAACAAGAAAAGTTAAAAATCATTATCAGCACTTTTAATGGGGAGCTTTATAATAACTTACTTATACATATATTTAATTCTATTATTTAATTTTTATTGCAAGAATTTATTACACATCGAAATAAAGAAAAGTCAATAAACTTAAAATTCAGTTTAACGATCTTTACTTCGACCAACACAATACTATTTTTAACCAGTTATCAAGGTTGATGCGTTGCATGGGGTAATGGGAGTAGAGGCTGCGGATGGCATTTTCATAGGAGCGGCATGTGAATGTATGTTTTGGGTCTAAGAAGATCATGGGCAACAAAACTGTTTCTTTTAATTTTTTATTTTCCTTTAAGCATTATGTAAATTTTTTCGAAATCATTTTGAGTGAGCTTGTGCCGTTTTTCCTCTGAACCCGTTAATTTTAATTACTTGATTTGAAAATAGCAATTTAAATAAGTTATAATAATTGTAAATTGAAACATGACAAGAAATTGAAAAACAAGTTAAGCATTGAATTCAAAAGTTTTAAAGAAAACCTAAGTGTAATTAATAATTAATAATTAATTAAAAGAAAAAATTGTTTACGTTACAGAATAATAATATAACATAACATAACAATAACACCAAATAGCATAATATACTAACTGCTTTATTAATAAAAATATAAACTGAAATTTTAAGTCTTATTTCTAAGAAAATTAATTCAGAGATTACGAATATTCTGGAACTAACTGGAGTTGTAAATGATTGCCTTTACACTGAATGTGAAAATTTATTAATCCACGGATTAGTTAACTCGGAAATAAGACTTAAAATTGCAGTTTATTTTTTATTAATAAAGGCAGTAATCAAATATTGTCAATTACTGATTGTAATTAAATTGAAAGTAACTGATGGATTTGGATTCTGCACCGGGCGGCAAAAACTTGTGCTACCCTACTGGATGGATTGCAAGTACATATTCGCAGTCGGTTCGTGTAGAAGAGCAAAGAACTGAGACCGGAACTAAAATAAAAAAAAGCAAAAACCACACAATCACTTATATTTTTATGGATGAATGAAACTCGATCCAATGTGTGATGTTCATTTCATCATTGGGTTGACGAACTAATACTTTGTTCGCTATTTTTTTGTATTTTAATTATTTATGCAGGTGCTACTATTTGTTTGTATGAAAAAAATTTCGAAGCTAAGGTAGATAGGTGATTAAAGTTGGTTTGCGGAAACTTAAAAGAGTAAAAAAATGTAATTCTTTGAAAGCAAGCTGGACATTTATAAATTGTATATTTTATTTTTTTTTTATTTTGTGTTATAGTAAGTGACATATGTACCTATATTTTAAGTATTAAGTGTCGTATATTTTATATTAATTTTTAATTTTTTTTAAGAACTGTAGTAAATTATGTTGATTGTTCCTTCACGAAGGATTCAAATTCAAATATTGGCGCCAATTATTCGAAGTGTTCTGGCAACGAAGAACAAATCACTCACGATATACCTATTTATATCTTGAGTCACGTCGTGAGTATAGTAACAGCTGGCATAAGTAGTTAATAAAAATGGTATGTTAGAGAAAAGAAAAACGCGTTCTCATTGTTAATTAACGTTTACAAAATAATGATTTTTTTTTAGAATCGAGAAGATCCGATGAAGAACTAAAGTCAAAAATACCATTGCATAATGAAAAAAGTATTTTTATATACAAGGTAAAGACGATGAGAATTCTATCTAAATGACATTAGGCGTGTCAAACACGCAGAAACAGAATCCTTTCATAAAACACATTTCTCCGTGCAAACATAACATTGTCAAAAACATTTTTATTATTGTCATCTAGCCATTTGTTCAAACACAAAGTCATGTTTATATAAGATTTTAAATCGGAAGTTTTTACAATTTGAATGGTAGCTAATCAAAGAATAATATCTTGGATACAACTGAACTTTCTTTCGTAGATGGTTAATATCTTTACTTTGGTAAGAATGAATATTGGATCGAATATGTTCGAATTAAATGGCTGCTTAGCCAAAAACCTTAAATGCCATCTTGTGTCGAATGCTTAAATTAAATACCGTACCAAATTTAGAAGAAATCGGGTAAGCCGTTATCAATTTATGGACAAACACCTGAAATGCAGTTTTAGAACTATTAAAAATATCACGTACACCAAGTTTTATCAAAAGCGTTTTCGAGAAAATTTGTAAAAACTTAAACCATTATATGGAAGGTACCCGTTATAGCAGGGCTAAAACAAAAATTCAAATTTGTCCTCTAGGGAATCACAGAAAAGTACTACACACGAAGTTTGAAGACAATCCATCTAAGCGTTTAAGCTGTAGCTCGGTGAACATAAAACCGGACATTTGCTCATCCGCACATCCGCACAGACAGGCCGACGGACGACTTGACGAAACCTACTTTTTTGGGCTTCTCTATTATCGTAATGTCAGGTTTGATTAAAACCTCGACATTTTTTTTACACGAAATCAATACTTGTCCTATTGAGCAAGTAAAAATCAGTCAATGGAATGTAGAGAAATATGAACACACTTGATGAAAACTGTGCACTTTTGAATGTGCACGTAAATTTTGAGAAATAAATAATGGAAAATGGAATATATTCTCATAACATAACGAAAAATGGACTAACAAACTCATTGTCAGATCGAACTTCTGCTAGCTTATGCGAAAAAAGTAGCTATTTTTTTCCCAAAAAGAACATTTTATTGTGTTGAACATGTTTGTGCGGCTTAAATCTCTGTACTACTTTATGGAACATAGTTGATCAGTTTGAACAGATTGAAATCATTTTACCAAACTGCATCACAAATCGGTTGATGAGTTAGGACCTAACCGTTAACCATATAAATATCGATCTTATTGACATTTTTATAGTTTCTTCCATAAACTAAATCATACATACAGAATTGCAGATTAAATTCGTTAACCTTATAAAAATAACGTTAATATTTATTATATATTACATTATATACTACATAAAATATGCACCTACATAAATATATTTTTTATTATTATTTATTTGATCATAAAAATGCTTTGAACTTATTTTATTAAAATATTTATGAACACATTGGTAAATTTTAGAAGACTTCTAGTTGTCATGATATCTAAACAAAAATTGCTTAACGAGTCATAGATAAGCCCACTTAATGTGGGTATCTTCCAATCTACGATAATTAATGTTATTTATTACGAGTGTGGTTAAATTATCAAATTTTATAGATTTTTATCAAAAAGGGACGCTGAAGATAATGGACATGGTGAAATGATGCAATAATGTGAATAGGAATTTTTTTGTTGTGACAAGCACAGCGAAATAAATTTAGTGTGTTTAAGTTTTCTGGTATATCAGATGCGAAGTGCAGATAAACGGTAATTATGTCAGAGATAAGTGACGAACGGCTGTTATAACTGTATTATTTTGAAAGTTAACTTGGGTCTTCTGCCAAAAATATAATAATGCATCAATTTTTCTTCTGACTCAGTCTCGCTAAAAAGGAAAGTACAAACCAAACGAAACACAACAACGCATACCATATTCTCTCTCTGACGGCTTTAGTTTCAAAGATTCATCTGACCTGTATGTTTGGGGCACACCGGTTCTACAGTAATTTTGAACTGTTTACAGAAGGTGATTCGCAGGCTGACTTTATTTCCCCCATACTCGTTGGAAATTTGTATATATAGAAATGTATATAAAATGACAGAACCACAAACCTATAAATGGAATTTGTCACAAGTAAATTTATAAAGGTATACATACATCAGTGTATGCGTAAAATCCGGTAGGTTTGATTTTTTGCAATTTGTGATATTCGCCTAATGAGAAGTCCAATCGAAAAAACCGCGAAAATTTGGGATTTTTTTCAGATTTTGATTTTTATAAGTTTTGAAAAGCTTTATCTCGGAAATTATTAATATGTTTTTTGGGGAATCCTCGACTGTACTATTATACCTACACATAAAATCGCTTTAATCAGTAATCACTATAGTATAAAATTCGAAAAAATAATCGGACTAGGTATTGTCATAGAACGTTGTTCGTTGTTTACGGACGCGGAAGCGGTACAACGAGAGCGTAAATGATAAAACCGAACAGCGAATGAACAACAAACGAAGAACAAATTAATCCAAAAAGCTTTTATTTTACTGAACAACGAACAACATGAGTGCAAATGTGAAATTGTGAATCGTTATTAGAACATTGTTTTTAAGTGGCGTGCTACAAGTATTGTAACAAATGTAAGTAAATCAAGTTGATTGTTTTCTTTTTTTCCTAATAAAGATGCCGCCACTGCCAACATTGTGTTGTTATGTTATCTATAATGTATAACAAAAATTCAAATAATTTTTTGTTGTTATTTGTTTTAAGAACAACTTACATCAAATAAAAAAACGGTAATGGAAATCCAGATTTATATTTGATGATTTTGTAGGTAGGTAGGTATTTGTGTAGTTGATGTTTACATCAGGAAAGATGAATTCTTAACTACATCAAAGTTAATGTTAACAACAGTTATGTTTTTTTTGTTGTAGATTGTTAACACACATATGCTTGATTTGTTGATAGCATGTATGTAGGTAGGTAGGTAATAATAAGTTTCGTACGCTTTTAAATCAACGTGAAGGACTCTATGACGAAGTTTTGGAAGCTCTTCTTTCTTAGTAGGATAGGGCTTTTCAGGTAACAACGATATATCTCTTTCTCGTTCTCACAGAATTGTCAAAAACAGCTGTATGCCGAACAGCTGATTTTTTTTTATCATTGTTGACAAATTGATTGAAAACAAAAGCGGGAATTTTAAAGATTTGTGCGCGAAAATTGTGTAGTAATTTTAAGAAATAAATATAAACATTGAGAGAATTTGTCTTTCCACTTATGAAGAAAAAACTTAAGGAATAAAACTAAATCATCAATTGTTGGAAACAGGAGCCGATTACTTCAAGGAGAGTATTAAATTGGAAAAAGATAAACAACAGTATGGAACTCTCCCAATCTGCTAGATCCTTAGATCCATGTAACAAAATTCGATATTTATCGAAAATTGAAAATATTGGAAGAGATCCATACCTGTTTTCGTATGAAAGTAAGATATTTCCAAAAAATGTAACATCTTATATTACCCACAGGTATTTACTTTCAAATAAGTCAAACTGCACGGGAAAGGAGAACAAAAACAGCAACAGTGTTTGCAAAGCTGAAAGACTCTTCGACGCAGGATGGCTGAAGGAAATGGCTGGAACTTTCGTCACACGAGCTAATGTGTACATTGTGTTGGGGAAGGTATGTACTTAAGTTTTCTATAAATAAATAGTCAAATTGCGTTTATCAGTTTTTTTGTATCTATTCAGGTTTTGCATTCCCAGCGCCTAAATGAAAAACCTTTGGAGGCCTGTATCATCATTACGGAGAGTGGAAATGTAGAATCTGCCCACTGGCAATGCAAAGCAGGTCTGTTTGAGACATGCACTCATGTGGCGATAATTTTGTACGCCCTTAACGGCATACAAAGAGGATGTGCAACCTCAACAGAACCAGTAATCACAAACAAATGTTTTGGTGTCGAAATAATTTGAAAACAAATTCACTACACAATAATCGAATAGTTTTTAGTAACAACCTTAACAATGTTTTTGTGTTGAATAGTTTTTAATGTAAATAATGTTTTTGTCACTATTTCGGCCACTTTTATATGTATATACAGATGTATTTGTTGGTTTTGCTAATTAAAAAAAAATTTTAAGCCACGGAAATCACAAATTTCACACAAAAAAGAATATCGCATTTAAAAATTATTTCCAAATTGTTTTCTGCAAGATCTTGAGTTTGACAGTTTGAAAAAAGCGCGATACATATTTCAATCTGTCTTCGGCATAGTGTGAGCTGTCATATTTTTTGACAAGATGTTTAAAACTCCCTATTGTCTTTTTCTCGTTTCTCATGGCTCAATACTGTTTTCGCGCTGCTTTTGTTCTAAGCTGAGACCAACGCTCATACCTTATAAAAAAGGAGAATAAAACATTCCCGCACCTAAACTGCCAGGTTGAACTAAATTACCGTCAGTGTTGGGTGTGTTTTTGTTAGTCTTTTTGTTTCCAAAGTGTTAATGTAGGCACAATTTTTCATACGGAACTAGAAACTGAGAATTTGATTGGGCTATTCAAACAGTTCGGAGATCGACAAATAAAAGCATCATGATGTTGTTTCGTTTTGGTTTGTAAGCAAAAGTAAAAGGAACCAATAATACCTACATTCTGCAATAGAATATCTACCTACGACCTACTCAATAACCACTCTACGATCTAAATAACTACACACTTTGTAAATATAACTAATGCAACTTTTAGCATCCCCCTTTTTTTGTAATTGTAGGTAGGTAGGTAGGCGCTATATTGGGGTAGGGCTACTTCTTTCACTGGGTTTGGCTAATCGTGACATCTGATAAGTTTAGATATAAGATTTGTTAGCCATCTAACCAGGATTTTTTCTATGGATAGATATCCTTTAATTTTGATCTTGAACCACTGGTCTTTCTTTATGGTATTCATGATCATGATGCAATAAGTTCAACATTCTATTGAAATTCACCGAACCGCAAACTTAAGTTTTGTATGGTGATGTTTTGTAGCTGGCTTTAACAGAAAGAAGTTTGCTCACTCTTGCCATTATTTATTTTAAAATTTATTTCATTATTCAAGTTCACAAATATTTTTCGAATCACAACTCTACTTCTATGTCTATCAGTTAGGGTCGTTCATTAACCTACATCAAAGCATACACAACTAGGTAGGTACCTAATAACAAAACTTGCAACGTGTTTAACAGCAACACAATAAAAAATCACACTCTGTTCTCTACAGACTACATCATTTTGTTCAGCCAGTTAAGTAGATAGGTACCTACTAAACATTTTATTAAACCGTAGAAGTTCCGCAGACAATCTAAACCCGTATAGTAGGTACTTACCGATTTAATATTTAACGTTAATAGGAAACCCGCATTGAACGGTCAACTTCCAACAAAACCCCCACAATTATAGCATGATGCAACCAACAACACCTTGCTTTATTTGATAAATATAAAACGAAATTTATAATCTAAATCTTGACATAAGCAGATACTGATTAGGTGAAAGTTATTTTTTTTGTTTTTATTTAATTTAAGAAACAAAACGTGAACATTTTTGTTCACAAATTTAAAAAAGTTGTTTTCAAACAAAATATAAACATGGAAAGTGCCGATATAGGTACATACATACCTCAATATTTCCCATTGTTTGAAATGATGTAAAAACAAACATAAACCCAAATCCGAGGATCAGGACGTTTAGAAATTTCATATCCATAATTGTGTTATTTTTTTTTTAAAGAAATGAAAGTTTTAATTTATTTTATTGCAAAACACTGCGCACAAATTAAAGTATATAACTAGGTATGAATATACTTTTTGTTATCACATTCACAACTTATTTATTACGTATGTAGTTACAAAAACACTTTTCACTGCAGCATCACTGTATTTTTATATTTCTACACTATGCAAAGTCTTATTTATCAATTTAATAGTTATTTTTTTAATCACAACTTCAATATAACTTTCCTTTGGAGTAAAAACACAAAAACGA
This sequence comes from Baccha elongata, assembly GCA_951217065.1. Classification (NCBI taxonomy): domain Eukaryota; kingdom Metazoa; phylum Arthropoda; class Insecta; order Diptera; family Syrphidae; genus Baccha; species Baccha elongata. The sequence goes on along the minus strand of OX578273.1, from coordinate 55,217,961 downwards.
TGAATTGATAACATAAATGAACATAAATGCAAGCAGCAAATTTTAATTGACGTGTGCACAAGACAAAAGACGAAATGAACTACGAAAAGATCAAAAGAGTTTATATGAGAGAGAATCTGTATTCACTTTTCGAGGGGAATAAAATTAATGAAAGTGGGAAACTGGAATTAAAACAAAACAAAGAGAATTATTTGTGTATACGTTTATTTTAAATTAGTGTATGGTATTGGTATGGGTATTTTGATAGTTAGGTTTAGGTAGGTGGTGTACGGAAAAGGGTTGTAGGCATGGTTGTAGGCGTTTTATTAGTTTGCATTCTCAAAACAACAACAACCACGAACTACCCCTTAGCTGAAATGCATATTAAGCAATTGAGGGGAAACTTGTACAGTTAAAGTGAACAAAGCAGAACGTCAAAAATAACGAAAAACCAAAAAAAAAACTATTGATAGGGTAGTTCCAATTATGTTAAAATGATAAGGTAGTAACACTTAAGTGTTAATAGGCGTTTTTATTTTTTAACTCTGAGCAGAGCAGAGAGCAGACAGCAGAGCTCGAGCCCACAGATCATGCTCTGAGGTGCTCTGAGCATACTCTTCTCAGAGTATGCTCTGAGTGCTTTAGTTAAAAAGAAACACATTTGAGCAATTTCTGTCATTTATTATTTTAAATCGAAATTATTAAATTAATCATTTATTCTTAACAAATTAATTACCTTTGCTACCAGAAAAACAAACTTTCTAGGCCATTTTAACTGTTTGAAGTATTTTATTTTTTTTCTTAACATGTCAAACTCATTTCGCTGTGGGTGCTCTGCCGATTTGCTGAGAGCTCACAGATAATGCTCTGAGCTAACTCTGAGCAAAAAAATAAACAGATTCAAAGCTCAGAGCGCTCCGAGCTGAAAAAAGAAACAGAGATTTTTTGTTTGACAGTTCATGCTCTGTTCCCAGCGCTCAGAGTTAAAAAAGAAAAATGCTTAATGCTAACCAAAGACCGTGTTTAGAATAAGAAATTTGAGACTGGCGTGGTGAGTACTCTCGTGATTTCACAGGTTCTCAATTCAGGACGCCTCTCTTCAAGCGGGTGGAATTTTTGTGATATGAGACAGTCGTACGAACGAATTTTTTGCATTTTATACAAGAAGATAAAATCAATAAATTATTATTAATGCTTCTATTTGTTTCCTTTTCCAAAGAATTCATTTTCTATCACTCTGCATTTAGCTTAATTATGAAAATACTGCGATGTTAACACATCGGCAGTCAAGCAGATAATGAACAAAATGGGAAAAAACTTGAATTTGCAATTGGAACAGTACTCCCGCTTCCGATGTTTATAATTTGAAGCTGCCTCACGAGAGTAATCACCCCTTATCCCTCTCGCCCATGAACTCTCGTCAGTCCGGTCTCATAGAATAATAAATAAGTAGAACATCAACTCAAGAGGGTCCCCTTACTTTCAAAACTTCAGAGATTTAATTCTGTATGTGTGTCTGTGCCTTTCAAATGGGACTGTCAAATTTAGCTAGACCACACATTGTTATGGGCACCTGTAAATATAAAATCGTATGAAAATTCTGTAAACGTAGTTATGAACAGAAAATAATAATACTTACAATTCTTCATAATCAGTCCATGCATCACGGCGTGTAGCATTTTTGTGAAATCTCTTCGTAAGGAGCCGGAATAGCATTGGTCTCCAGAATTGGAATTATAACCTTCGTTTTTTCTTATGGCGTTGCAGTTCCTCCTTCATTAGAATTCTGTTCTAACTTGCTCGCTGGGAGAAGGGTTTTAAATACTTCTATAAGGTCCTGCACATGACAGAGGGGACGAATAAATCACTGAAAGAGAGATCTTTGTTATCAGACTGGACCTCGATCAAAGCGAATGTGACGAATGGAAGCTAGCAGACCAAAACTCATTTGATTTTTAAATTTACTAGCATTCATTCCTGAAACCTCATCATACCAGTGTTGGAACTCACCATGCTTCCAGCGGTCAGGAAAAATACGATGTGGTGCTTTTTTTTAGACATAATTTTTCTTTTTTTTTTTTTTTAAAATACTATTTTTGATGCTTGATTCTAATTCCTTTTTTTAGAAAGTGGCATTTTGATGAGTATACAAAGCCGAACTCGGAAAAGGTCTCAAGGCAATTTACTGGAAGCGGTGTTCTTGCAACTATTTGCTTCAACGCCTGCCTCTCCTTCTTCGCGATTTTATAGATTTTTTATAATAGACCGCTCTCAAAACGAATCGTATAGTAGCAAATATAAAATAGCGTCATGTTATGGGCACCTGTAAACATAAAACCTTATGAAAACAGAAAATAAACTTATAAAAAAACTTACCATTCTTCATAATCCTTCTATACATCACGGCCATTAAAAACATATAGGGCTTTTTAGGTAACAACGATATATCTCTTTCTCGTTCTCACAGAATTGTCAAAAACAGCAGTATGATGAACAGCTGATTTTTTTTTTATCATTGTTGAAAAATTGATTGAAAACAAAAGCGGGAATCTTAAAGGTTTGTGCGCGAAAATTGTGAAAATTGTTGGTTTTGCTAATTAAAATAAATTTTTAAGCCACGGAAATCACAAATTTCACACAAAAAAGAATACCGCATTTAAAAATTATTTCCAAATTGTTTTCTTCAAGATCTTGAGTTTGACAGTTTGAAAAAAGCGCGATACATATTTCAATCTGTCTTCATCATAGTGTGAGCTTTGACAAGATGGTAAAACTCCCTATTGCTAAGAAATGAAAATGACAACTTGGTTTACAGTCGAAAACAAAAAGAGACGTAAAACCATATATCTAACGCATTGAGACTGAGAATAGAATTCTGATTCGTTTCTTAGCGTCCTATTTATGGTGCGGTGGGATAGCGTACTATAATAATAATAATCACAATTATAATAATTATAATAATAATAATAATAATTATAATAATAATAATAACAATAATAATTATAATAATAATAATAACAATAATAATTATAATAATAATAATAACAATAATAATTATAATAATAATAATAACAATAATAATTATAATAATAATAATAATAATAATAATAATAATAATAATAATAATGACCAAATAAAATAATTACAACACTAATATAAATGATAAATCAATAACAACCGTGACAAAACTATAATAATAATAAAATAATAAAAACAACTTAATAAATTAACTGATCGGTCAATGTCAGCCTAAGATTACGTTAGTCATTAACTAACACTACTCCATCTAGCGGGAAATAGTTGAGCCAGGTAAAGAATTGGGATTTAAAGTTGGTATGGAATGCCGGATAAAGGAAGAAGGCTGAAGGTCAAAGTCCAACGGACTAAATCATACGTTGGTATTTTTAATTATGATTGGCGGGAAGTTTGAAATCGAATGATTCAAAAGGGTGTAATGAAGGATGTGGAAAACAGTATGGTCCCTGTGAAATTCTATGAAGACATAAGAATCATTGTGACATACTCCTTCAACCAGTTAAATAGTACCTACCAATCTGGTCGTGTGTGTAATATTGTACGTTGAATGTGTTTGAACAAATATTGTACTACCGGGGTATGACCATTGGTTGCTGAGTATACATAAAAAAAATTTAAAAAAAAAAAAAACATTTCCTATACTCAAGTAGTTTTTTTTGGCGCGGCTTTTGAAAAAAAGAATCTCGTGAATGTTTAAATAGTGTCGTGCTAGATATTTATATATCGGTGGGAAAAACAAAAAAAAAAGGTAAAATTTGAATTTTTAACTCGGTTTCGGGCGAATTAATTAATGATAGAATTTTTGCCAGAAAAGTTTAAAATTGCCGGCTGAAGACATCCACCTATAGTGGTCCCATTTTTGTGTTTTGTGTCTAATTTAAAGATACACTAAATTCAGGGTGAGTGTAGAAACAAAATGTTATAAATTTTTTTTATAAAGAAATCGTTTCCCTTTTAACAGGGGTATATAGCAAAGGGTCACCTTGAATGAATTTGGCGGTCATAGACTACGATTAAAGGTCGTGGCCGCCCACATTTTTTGATACTCCCTGCTGGTATTGTACTGAGCCATACCAACCGGCGTTGGTACGTCATTTTTGTCAACATAAGCGGTTAAACACCAAAAATTGCCAGCCGGTGAAAAATTAAACGCATCGTGGGACCGCATGTGAGTTATGTACTCTATAAGCCTATAAGCTCGGGTCCTTCGAACATAGTGTATATATATGTATCTGATAGTGTTGCCAATTTTTTTTTAGTTTTTTTATATTAAGATATAAAATAGATTACAAAAATAATAATTTAAATCAAAACAATACGTTTAGCATTAATTTGGTTATAAACTTTAATCCTAATTGTTTCTGCGACAGCATAGCCTTAAAGCTACAATCGTAGATGCTTGATTATTTAATTGTTTTTTTTTAAATTTACCTTTGGCATAAGCCTATTAGTTTTTGTAAGTGGTTGTTAGTATTTTTTTTTCTTTTTTTTTAATATTGTGCTTGTAAGTGATAGTTTTAGTTTCAAATTTATCAACAGCGTGAAAGCTGAATACTTTTAAGTGGTTATACCCGTTTGTGCCTAAAAAGAGCTCTGGTTAGGTAGGATCTGGGGAAGCTACGTTAGTTATTAAGAGTAAGTACTAAAGAAAGTACATGCAAAAAGATTTTTTTTTGTTCAGAAACTAGAATTATTACCAGTTCAGTAATTTTTTTTTTCATATTGTCCCTGTAATAAATTTATTGAAATTAGGTAATTGTTAAATAACTAGGTAAGAATACATCAGAGATGTTTATTTTTTTTTGAATAAAAAGAATTGTCTCAAAGGTCATGATTATAACTAAACAAACTTATCTTTTTCTGGTTTTATCAAAACCAATAATTATGAAGAATTGAGAAGTTTTTCCAGGGGTGTGATGGGTAAGTGACTAAGGTGGTACTGAAAATGGTGTGACGTGTGAATCTCTAGGGGAAATTCCAAACAGGGCCAAGAATTTCCAGGAAGGGTGGGAAATGGCCAGCTGCGTTCCATCAGCAGCCCCTCAAGGTGTGTCGAAGTCGGTCCGTGGTTAGTATTAAAAATTTAATTTTCTTTAGGCCTGATCTGTGTTTTGTTGCTGGTGAGGTCTAGGTCTAGGGACAAGGACCCATCCCGTCCGACGAGTTCAAGCTGAGCGTTACAAGCAGGCCGCGTTCCCTGGACCTAGATATTCCTACCCCTTTTCTACCCTATCCCTCTACTGCCTCATCTTTTGCTGCTTCTAACTCTATCTCTCTCCCTCTCTCTCATCACTCCCCCTCCTTTTACCACGCAACAACATTCTTACAATTTTGCATTTAGCTGGTTACACGTATTCACGTATAGAAAAGCGCGTGTACAAATTTTTTTTTCTACGGGAGGAAACAGTAGAGGACTACCTGTGGGGAAGATGAAAGTGCAGAGATCTTCATACGTAAATTATGGGTAAATATTATAGGTAAAGATTGGAAATTATAGGTAAAGTTGAACATGATGTTCATCTTTATTATGGCAACTACTTCGTCTGCAGTATAATTTACTAATGTCTATTTAATGTTCCATCAAGTCATATTAAATAATTTTTGGGATATTAAGTTTAAAACTCGAATATTTTCGTGAAAAAAATACTTAAAAGGAAATAAATCTATTTATGAACTACAATAATATATTTTCAATGAAATTTTAATTGATAATGTGTAACATAACCACTTACTGCTCCGTCTCCTCCCGCAGAAAAAAAAATTTACACGCGCTTTTTTAAACGTGAATACGTGTGAACATCCAAATATGACAGTCTCATTTAAAATGCACGGGCACGCATATAGAGTTATATCTCTGCAGTTTTGAAAGTTTGTTGGCGAAAATAGGTGGAGCCTCCTGAGTTGATGTTCTATTTATTTATTATTCTATGGTCTGTATGGACTGGTATGGACTTATTTTAGGCGTGTTTTATTGGTAAGTGTTTAGTCACTTTAGCAAAATTTTGTATGGGATACGAAAAGTGGCGATAAATTGGTCAGTAATAAAAGTGAACATAAAAGTGAAGATAAAATCTTGGAATGCCTGGAAATTTTTGGCGCGAAATATAATGTCAATACATTTTTTGCTTGAAGGTTGGTGGCACCTGTGACAGCTTAAGACATGGACTCCATGATACAACTACTAAAGATATGGCTTTGCGCATATTTAGGTTTGGCTGTCAAAATGATGTGACGTAATATGAGCGTACATCTGATATGAATATTTTTGGCGCAAATTTATTTTACTTACTGTTTCCTGTTCCCTGATTGAATAGATGTTAATTTCCCAATTTGAATTATTATTTTGATTAAAATTGATTATTTTTGTGTTGAATATAATTTACTGTATGTTCTGTATTAGATTGCAATAATAACACAGACAAAAATTACGCCTAAAACAAGTTTTAACCAGAACTTTTCAAATGTAAATCTTACGAAGCAGTGGATTATTTTTTGTAAGACAAAAGTTAAAATTAATATTCAAACTGCAATGATTTGCAGTATGCATTTCTCAAATAATGATTTTGAAAATAATGTACAAATTGAAATGGGTAAGTACTTATTTGATTAAAGGTTTAGGAGAAATAAAACGTTCATAATTATGCATTCAGGTTTTACAGGCTTTTTTAAAAAGAAGGTGCAGATCCTTCAGTCCACCTAGATGCGAAGAAGCAAAATCGAAATCAGACAGGCTTTGATCATAATAATATTCCTGGGCACAATGAAGGTACACTATTATAGAGTGGTAATGTTAGAGTTGATGATACGCTAGATAAAGCTAGAAGAAGAGTCTTTCTCAGGTTCATTATATACAAATTAATTTGAGCCTATAAAACATTAAACTTATGTTTTTTTTGTTTTTGATTTGTCAATGGCTTACGATGGCCTTGCAAACTTGGCCAGCTACATTTGCCATAGGTTTAAGAATACCATCTCAAACTTGGAAGATAACACGGTAAACGACCATTCTTGGGTACAACACCTGGACGAAGGCGGTCTTCTAAACCTTCGGAAGCAGTGGATCTTCCAATTACTATCACTAGAAAATGTTTTTAACGCAGCCAAAGGACAAGGACAAGGGATTTACATAACTATGCTCCAATTATATCAAGCATATGGTTCATGAGGCGAAAACTCAACAGCAAAATTGTTGAATATAAAAAATATAAAAAGATTATTAATTAACTTTTACTGCACTTGTTTCTATTTCAAAATAATAAAACACAAAGAGGTAAACAAACTTTTCACTTTATTTTCTTCCTAGTAACAACATTCTAGTAATAACATTCCACGGCGCAGTCCAAAGTGGATTACTTATTTATTATATTAAGGTTGGTACACAAACAAAAATTAATATATTATTTACACTTTTCAATAATCATAAAATAATATAAAAATGAAATAATTATATGAAAAAGTATTGACGAAACTCTAAGTTTGTTCACATTTGTATATGATTTCTCATTGCAAAATGAAAACGTCTAACTCTCTACGCTCATATTACGTAGATGCGCAGAACGAGACAAAAATAAACACTCATCGGCGCTATCTTTATTTGTTGTGTCATGCATGGACTCCATATACAATGATTATTAATGGTTGTGTTCAATGTGTTTTCCTTTAGGGCTACGTTTTGCGGAAGAAGTAAGAAGCTTTCAACCTACGAAAGTTGCAAAAAAGTTTTGATGATTTTGAACTTTTCGCTTAAAAACAAAAAAAAATTGGTTAAAGCAGATTTTTAAATAAAATTATAAAATTTGGAATTTAATTTGGTAATATTCAAGCTAAATAATTATTATTTATCTGGTTTTTATTTGTTTGTAGTGGAAGGTGGGGTACAAGTTGACCAACTCGGCATATTCAAATAGCCATACTTTGCTGACACATTAATAAAATTATTTGAAACTTCGGCTTGGCATATAGTCAAGAATACCAACTGTGAAATAAAATAAGAAAGTGGATACAAAAGTGAATATAGCGTTTTGTTGGTTCTTTCCAGTGCTGACTAACTAAAAATTACCAACAAAACACGACTATTGTTGTTGTATTCAAGTGTTATTGTATTACGCCTGTTATTGTTTTTTCCACACATGTTAATATGGACTTGCAAAAAACGAGGCTAATAGGAGCTTAAAAAGTTTTCCTTTTTAATTCAATAGTCGTGTTTTGCTGGTAATTTTTAGTTAGTCAGCACTGGAAAGAACCAATAAAACGCTATATTCACTTTTGTATATACTTTTTTATTTTATTTCAAGGTTGGTATTCTTGACTATATACTAAGCCGAAGTTTCAAATAATTTTATGGATGTGTCTGCAAAGTATGGCTGTTTGTATATGCCGAGTTGGTCAACTTGTACCCCACCATATCCACTACAAACAAATAAAAACCGGATAAATAATCATTATTTAGCTTGAATATTACCAAATTGAATTCCAAATTATATAATTTTAATTAAAAAATCTGCTTTAAATAATTTTTATTTGTTTTTAAGCGAAAAGTTCAAAATCATCAACACTTTTTGGCAACTTTCGTAGGTTGAAAGAAGCTTTCTTCCGCAAAACGCGCCCCTAAAGGAAAACACATTGAACACAACCATTAATAATCATTGTATATGGAGTCCTTGTCTGTGTCATAGGTGCCACCAACCTTTAAGCAAAAAATGCATTGACATTATATTTCGCGCCTAAAATTTCCAGGCATTCCAAGATTTTATCTTCACTTTTATGTTCACTTTAATTACTGAACAATTTATCGCCACTTTTCGTATCCCATACAAAATTTTGGTAAAGTGACTAAACACTTACCAATAAAACACGCCTTATGAAGTATTTACAATGCTATTTCGGATGATGACTATAGGAGTACAATAATTGTAAGTTGGGTTATGTTGTTGTTGTTATTGTATTACAACTGTTGTCATTTTTCCACACAAGCTTACTTTACAAAAAAAAAAACGACTAATATGGCCGTTATACGGTTTTCACACCGAGCTAAAACCCGGTTTTCGTAAAAAAAATCCCAAAAACTTATATAAAACCACAAGCTTTACCATACATTTTTGCTATGTTCAAGTTTTCGTAAACCACTAGTTTTATATAAAACCAGCCGAAAACTAGTTGATGATCAAAGCAAACACACCCTACAGAAAATTCAGCAACACATTCAGCACTCAAACGTCAAAAAAATTTAAAAACAAGCAGTCGTTGATAATGTTGTCAAAAAATTATTTTGATAGCGAATTTGTTGTGGTAAGTAGATTTTTTTGTATGTTTCTTATAAAATAAAAATTCATTGATTTTTTCTTGCAGAAAATGGATGAAAAGAAAAAAAATAAGAAAAGGAAGTCGTGGGATTCGCAGGATGAGGAATTTCTCCTGGAACTGTGGGCAGAAAAGGAGCCGGAGCTCCGTGGAAGCCGGAAAAATTCGCACATATTTAAGGAAATGTCAGCGGCGTTTGAAGGGCGGCTAATGCAGTATACTCCGGAATAGTTAAAAATGAAGTTACACAACTTGAGAAATAAATATAAGTAAGTAAATTTGATATTAACTTTTAATTCAATCAGTTTGTATAATGCATTCGTTTTGTTCTTTCTAGGAGTGAAAAAAAAAACTAATTGGACCCTCCGGAGGTTCCCCGTCGGAATGGCCACTATATTTAAAAATACATGCCATCCTTGGGGAACAAAGAATTCATAATTTGGAATATATTGTAGAGGACAGCCGCCCATCCGGTAAAATAACAACACAATTATTCGAGTAGTATTTTATTTATGTTTTTTATATTCTTTTTATTTTTATTCAGCTGGCACGTTCCCCCGACATGTTTTCGGCTTCTGGTTCCAGGAGATATTCCTCATCGCAATATGAAGATATTGATGAAATTCTGTTTAATGAAATGATGAAATTCTGTTTACTATGCAGGATTTCGTAGATACGTACCAATAGCTCCAAAACACTGTGGGAAACCAAGTTTTTCGAAACCGTCGACGTTTTCTTTTATGATTTCTGCATTAAGTGGATACGCACATAAAAATTTTGGTTTGAGAACACACCAAACCTCCTCACAAAACGTTTTCACAATTGTACAAACTGTAGATATTCCAACGCCAAACATAGCTGAAACGGTTCTATACTCAGCAGATGATCCCAGCGTAAAAATTGCGATAGCTACTCTTTTTTCGAGAGGTATACACTTCCTGTAGTTTGTATCCTGCATTTCTAAATTTTTAAGTTCACTGCAGAGTATTATGAATGTTTGACGAGTCATCCTGAAATGTTGCTTAAAGTAGTCATCGTTGTTGTCCAAAACTTCTTTTTCCCAAAAAGTGCTTGTGCGTATCTGCGTTAATATATTTTTTTTTTGTAAAGGAAATGTTATTGGAAACTCACTTTTGTCCACATACTCCTTGGTCTACTATTTTTAATAGCACTGATAAGTGCTTTTTTTTTCTGCTGAAGTCTCAGGATTTTCAATAAATACAACCTTTTTTTTCTTCTAATAGAAGTTTCAGAAGAAGAAATAAAGCTTAACAAAATCTTGGTATTTTGTTCAATTTTCTTTTTATGGATGAAAATCAGTTTTAATTGATTAGAATTCATTTTATGTTCACAAATAATATTAACACGATTAAATTTTTGGCAATAAAAAAATTATATCTACGAAATTTGACAGGCGGGTGTCAAAAACAATGTGTAATGTCAAACGAAACCCTGAAATATTTGGTGTGAATAGTTTTCTGGTTTATAAAACTTTTTGGCCGAAAACCGAGTTTTTGGCTCGGTGTGAAAACCCTATTAGGCTCGGTGTGAAAACACTATTAGTTAGAATTGAGTACTTGAGTTGGCAAAAGGGGTTCTGTTCGCTAGGTTTTTTTTTATTTTTTGAGACACTTGGCATCACTACTTCGATCTTCCTTACCGACTTTAGGCTGAATATGTGTACGTGATGCTCGTACCGTTTTTTTTTAGCAGCTGCTAATTTTGATGGCCACCCAACCACCAAAATAAACTGACATTTCTTTTCGTGTTCGCAAATGGCGGATTGCTTTGTGTATTTTCATACGTGTTTTTAGTGTACTATAAAAAAATTTAATTTACTTTTCATACAAAACAATTAAACAAAATCCTTTCTACATTACAAAATAAGTGATAGATACATAGAAACTTTTGTGTGGTGTTTTTTCAATATATTTTTCGTATAATGTCAGCTACTCGCTTAAACGCAGCTGAAAAAGATCTCGAAAAATTTATAAAATTCCTGGCCATTAAATCGGTACAAGTTGTCGTGCAATCACGACTTGGTACTAAAATTCAAACGCTGTGTAATCCTCTTGCGACTGGTAACGATTGGTTTAATATTGTTATCGAAGACTATCCCGATGTTTATGCTGAAACAAAACAAGCTTTAAATTTATCTCCAGGTGAGACTATACTTAATCGATTACCAGTTTGTGTAGAAATTTCATTGAAAACGGTCGACGGTGACCAGATGGTCTTGGAAGTTTGGTCATTAGATTTACAATCGCCAGCAGAAAATAAAACAGAACAAGTCCTCAAAGTTGCCCATCAAATTTACAATCGAATGAGCATTTTGTTAAAATCATTGATTTCCCTCACTCGTGCCACACCCGCATACAAGTTATCACGTCGACAGTGCCCAGATTCATATCGAATCTTCTACAAGGTCTATGCTGAAGAAAAACCTCAAGTTCATGCTCTAGGAGAGGGTTTTAAGAACGTTAGAGTCGGCCAGTTGAATACTATAGTTGGAAATCTTACAATGTCGGTGGCATATCGTACAAAGATGACATTCTCCCCCACAACTCAGCACTGTGACAGTGCCATAATGCTTAAGAGTGATCATTTCTTGAAGGATCAGAGCCCCAAACACAATCGCTATCACCATGTGAAAAAAGCTGGAGAAAAGAAATTCATCGACATCGACAAGCCTTTGAGACATGGTGCCTTTGTTGATCTTTCCAAGATCAAACAATACACCGAGGATGACTTTATATTGCCAGAAACTCCTCCCTTTGATTGGCTGGTGAAGAAAAACCGCACGGACAGTGGTAGCAGTTCAATTCACGAAGATCGAACGCAATCCCCTTTGGGAAATAATAACAACAATATCAACTTTAAAAACTACGAGCAACAACAGTCACCAATTAAGAGTCTGTTAGTTCCTGTTCCTTTGGACGACAAAAAGAACAGAAAGCCTGTGAGGACGGCGCTTCCGCCCGACGACGATAATCTCTTAAAAGAACTTAATTTCCCCTTCGCCAGCCCCACATCGCATGTCAACGATTTGGCCAAGTTCTATCGTGACTGCTATCATGCCCCTCCTCTACGTTCCTGTGAACTAAATTCGGCGGCGGAAACCGAAGGCGCTACCGCTGATCCAGTTGAGGATCTGTCTAAACAACTGGAATTGTTTGAGACATCATTGGAGAACTACGAGATTCTTGTATCGCAGCTAGGCTGTTCAACGACGTCCTCGAAAAGTAGCAGCACGAAGAGCACCTAGAAGGATAAACATCTGTTTGCAAAATAAAATAAAGAAGGAGAGAATCGCTGATATTGTTTAAGTAGTAACGATAAGGTATCGCTTTCTATTGACTATTTTTCGATGTATTTATCATTCATTAGATAGGAATATTTTATTATATTATTACTTATTATACATATATATATATATATAATTAAAATTATAACGCGTTAATTTTTTTGTACACTAATGTATTTTAATAAACGTTATTTAAAAAAAAAAAAACAAAAACAAACAAAAAACAACGATCAAATGAGGAGACGTGTGACGGCGGCGCCCAACTCCCACTATTGAATTCTTGTTAAAAACACGTTACTTTTTAATAATTACCACATCAAGATTTATAAAAAAAAAAACTCCAGAAAAACAACAAACTATGTAGGTATGTGTGCTGAGATAACGGTTACGTACACACTCAATCACTTCACCAATATCATTTACCTACCTATGATGTTTACTTAATAAATGAACTTACATATATTATTTTTGTTATTTTTAGAAAAGAAAAATCAGTTTTGGCCATTTAGACTAGATGAGATTTATTATTTAATCATAGGTACCTATATAGATTTACATAATTTGTTGTATCTTTTTAGTAATTTAGATTTATCTGATGATAAGTTACAAAAAGTATTTTTGTAAATAATAAAAATTCATGGCTAATTAACGAACGGCTTCGAAAAATAAATTGTGTTTTCAATTTTTTGATTTGTTTGTTGTAGGTAGCTACACTGATCGAAGTTTACTTTTCTCTTGTCTTGTTATGTTTTTTAGCATTTCAGCTGACATCACGTTTACTATAATTTTTTGCATTTAATTTGTTTTTCTTCTTTGTGTTTTTATTTTCATAGTAACAAGTTAAATTGCACTTGACTCTTGGTTTGTTTATCGTTATAAACTCACATTAATTCGTTGTTGTTGCTATACAAGAATGAATAGAATACAAAAATAAAACTCAAGAATAATGTTTACAATGAGCGAATAAATTTAGATTTATTTTGTTGTATGTAAAGATTATGGGGATAGTATTATGGGCGTGTTGTTGTTGAACAGCAGAAATTACAAATTTATTGTAATTTTTGTCTACAATAACAACTATCAAGTGATTTTAATTATCTACTATGACATTTCTTTGGGCAGTGGTTGCGAAAACATGCTCTGATTTAATTCTAGTTACATACTTGGGTTAAAGACATCGCATGGTTTTGGAAGCGGTTTACATCATGATATATATATTTTGTCTGCATCATTGCTCATCGCGGTGAAACATTATAGGTGCTGATGTGCCTATTCATTTATAATTTTCTTTGCTTGCAGTAATTGTAGGTACCTACCCAGAAACTGGTTTCAATTATTAAAAGGTGGCTTTATAAATGGGTTATTACTTCGGAAGCTTGCAAAACATTTTAGTTAAATTATTTCTTCAAAAACGAAAAACATGTAAATATGTATCACTCGTCTCCAGTACAAATCAGAAAAAGATAAATCCACGGACGTGCATCGTTTACAAATAAATTGTAAGATCAACGACCACAAAACGTGTGATCTTTGCAACTTCATAGTTTTTGAAGCAAAAAATCGCCAACCACAAGTAGGATTGAAAAACTGATAACTCTGCCAAGACAGCTCTTGCTACGCACAGTTTGAAAAGGACATAACCCAAACTTTGGAGACGTTTAAATATTTACTTTTTACCGATGTAGCAACCACAGCTGAAACGTCAGGAAAAACCTATGTCCAACCTAGTTTCATTGCAACTTAGTGGAAAAAAGTGAAAGGAATTATTAATTTTCATCTGGATTTGTCAACTTACTCAAATACTTTTTTTAGGTACTGTTACTAGTACCTACCTATGTGGAAGCTATAAAAATTATAAAATTTAGGATTGTCTATTTGTATTGATAAATGACCATTAATGAAAAAATCATTAATTATGCAAGAAATTCTTTGAATGAAAGTCATTCGCCAACATTCCTATGCAATGCTTCGAATGGCTGCTGAAGCCAACGTCCAAGTACAAACACCACATATCAGCAGGAAAAATAAGCATCTAGTTTATACATTCTGCTATGTGATTTTAAAAAAAATCACGCAATGTGCAGCGGAAAACAAAATAAATGAATCATTTAAAAATAGAGACCGCCATTCACGATCACGACTCCCCTACCAACTAGTTTCATAAATAGAAAAAAATGTGTAAAAACAGAAGTTGTCGTCGAGTAGAAAACAAAGCGCACGACTGGGTCGCACGAACTTGCTCTTGTAGCAAGTTGCCACGAATATAAAATTGAATTTAATGAAAATAAATTTAATTATATATCTTTCTATATATATTATATATCTATACATAAAACAAATCATTTATAACTCAAGAACGGCTGAACCGATTTTAATGATCTCTTATATGTTGGATTCGTCTACGCCCCGAATAGCAGGATAACTAATAAAATAATCTATTATAAAATAACTATTAAATAATCAGAAAATCGGTTGGTAAGATAATGCAATTTTCTGCATTCCTGAACCATTCATCCGATTGTTATGAATCTTTTGTGCGTTGTACGAAACATTACTGTAATATATTTTGACGTGGTTTGATTGGAATCAGGTGGTTAGAAGATGCATTTCTTTGCATGATAAAAACAAATTCAGTTCGATTCAGTTTAAATTAATAAACTATGTTTGACAAATTTAGGAATGGTTTTAGATTGAAATCCGATTATTGGAAAAATATCGGAAAATCATATTGTAATACATTGTATTTTTCTGCATTCTTGACCCATTACAGTATAATAATACCTTTGAATCTGAATGTGTGGCAGTTTTTTATATCAGTGAATGAGGCCTTTAACGTGAATATGAATTCATAATCGACATGAATTAGACCCAAACGAATGTATCCCTATTGAACCACCAATAGAAGAACGTTAACGACGCATTAATGAAGACAATTGTTAATGTGGTGGATTATTTTTCCTGGATGCCCCTGGTGGAACTGGGAAATCATTCCTTATGTCATATGTTGGCCACTGTTCGTGCAAGAAACGACATTGCGGTAGTAATTGCTTCCACTGGGCTGGGATAGCGACCACATTGAAAGAATTACGGCTCATTGAGAATTGAAATCGCAGTTAAATTTTCACACTACTGGATGGCATTGGAAGCACTTGACCGAACATTGAGAAATACTGCCAGTCATTTAAAAATCGACTTCTCCCCCTTGCCACAAAATGACGACAAACATTAGAGTTGCATTCCTAAATAATCTATCTGCTGAAGATTTTTCTAAGCAATTGCTGAATTTAACAGGTAATGGCCGTATTCCTGCTGACGAATCGAGCGGATAGATTTCATTTCTTTAGAAGTTTTGCAATTTAGTCTCACCAATAAAGTATTTCCGAATATCACCATTAACCACAAAAATAACAAATGCTTGATTGATCGAGCAATTTTGGCGGCTAAGAAAAAAAATGTAGATGACATAAACTTCATAATTAAAAATCAAACCATCAGTTCTCTGCATTCAGTGAAATCTTTTAATACACTTTTTTAATGTTAATTAATTGTTTGTTTTTATTTTATTACTTAAATAAAGAACACAATTAAGGGTACCTAAAAGTTTACACGACATTCGTTGACTGTTAGGCGGTACAAAGTTCGCCGGGTCCGCTAGTTTATAATAAATGAGACATAAGAACAAAATCATACGATTTTTTTTAAGTGCTTAAACTACTTTTTACAAAGATTCAAACCAAAATCAAATTAAGCAGAAAGTTTAGGTTCCGAGCGGTTTTTTTTTAAATAAATCGATATTTAATTTACTTAAAAATTTGTAGGTATAATTTTTTTTGTTTGCAAATTTAATAGTGCAATTAATTAGACAAAAATAACGGTTCTACTGGAGGTACCGTTAATGGGCTTCCCTTTTTTTGTTTGTTTGGAACTTAACGAAAGACAATCACACAAACCCCATCTCTAATTAGAGAAAACCAAACTTCTTTATACGGGTTTTATTTTTGTATCTAAACAAAATATCAATTTCTCCTCTAAGGAATGATCTACGCATACCAAATTTGAAGCAAATCGCATTTTTTTAGTTAAATTTCAAAAATGAAATCACATCAACGATTGTCTTTGTAGTCCCAACCTTGCTACAGGAGGCTTGAATCTTTTCGAACATATGTGAGTGCAAAAGGGATTTCCGAGCAGAGTTCTCTTTTTCATTCATATTTGTTCGAAAAGATGCAAGCCTCCTGTAGCAAGGTGTAATAGTGTGCTATTACTACATGATCCTGGAGTCATGATTTTTTTGAAAATGCATAAGTGCGAACGAGAGGAAAAATTCGAAAAGATAAAATGACAGATAAACAGCCCTGTGCGTAGTTGGCCAAGATTTTCATGACATCAGTCTGTAATATAGTGTTTGTAAAAATAAAGTGCCTTGTACATGAGACGCGACCAGCGAATTGCGAATTGTGAATGGTCCCGGATTTTGACATTTCATTCACATGAGAGGTCGCTGGCAGACGCAAATCGTATACACGCAAACAGATAAATTTGAGGTTAAACTAGTGCTATTTTTTTTATTCGCCGATGTGTGGAACGCGTCTTGATTTTGTGGATTGTGAATTTTCGTTCGACAGTTCGCTGAATGATGTTGCTGGTCGCGGAGAAAATATTAAAATGAACAATTTTCTAATTTAAACTAATTTATGTGGTGTTTTGTGTTAATATTTATATTTATTACATCGTTTATTAACTTTATCGATAAGTGATTAAAATAAATCGATATTTGTTCATGAAATTGCCTTAAACCATTTATTCGCATTCGCTGGTCGCAGCTCATGTACAAGGCACTTAAGTCTGTATGCGTGCATTTGTTTGACAAAAAAATCAAACTCTTTTGATTTTGCCTGATGACTGATTAGTTATGTGTGTAGATGACTGATCGTGTAAAGGTCGCTTTAGAGGGTCCCAGTTTAACCTTGTCCAATTTTTACGTTCGCAAATTGTTTCCAGCGAAAGACGATGATCTATTAATTTTTTATATCAGGTTTACAATAGTTTTATTTATTTCGTGAGTATGGCAGCACTCACCAAACACAAATTCAACAAACACCAACGTTAAATGCTGCCAGTTTCCTTCATAAACTGACAGTTTAGTTGTCAATTTTCGCAGTCTAGTCTAGTCTAGTATAGTAACTAGTTAAAGTAGTAGAAAACTCAAAACTATAGATTCTTTTTAAAAAAATACTTATGTTTTAATTGAAATTAATATTAATTAAGGTAAATAATCATTAGTTATATTTCTTTAACGTATCTATAAAAGAAATATGTTCTTATATTTCTTTGTATTAGAATTTTTTGTTTATAAATAGAAACTACACAATAAAAAGTTTCTATCCGCCTTTAATCCAAATAAGGGAGAGTCTTCGTCGACATACCAGCATCGCATCATCATCAAATCTAGAGGAATTTTTTAAGTTGTCAATAAATTGACTATGCCACCCATTGTCCAGTAAGCATAGTTATCATATTATGTGACCTCATTCTAATCCAAAATCATTATTTCTTAACTTTTTTGTTTTGCTTTAATTTGGATTTTGAATTAAAAAAATATATACTTACCTAGCTATTAAAGTAGACTTTTCCTGTTCGTATCGTTAAAATGACATTTTTCACACCTTACACAGGGTATAAAAGCATTAATTTTCTCTCTTTTCATCTTAAAGTTTAAATAAACATAACACAGCATAATCTATTTTTGAATAATAAATTAATTTTGGTTTTGGCATCATAACTAAATTGAGTAATTCTTTACCGATTATGTTCACCTAGGTACTTGAGCGCCAGATGTTTTCATCTCGTCGGTGACGTCATTTTTATTTTCATTGAAATCAATTATAAATTATTAGTTTGCATATCAACTCAACCAAATTGTTGGATAGTAGAGGGTCACATGAGTAAAGGGCTTTTAAAATTTATTTACGAAGTTTGCAATTTTTTTTTTGAAGAAACCGATATCTACAGAGTTTATGATTCGCAAGTGTGTATAATTCTAGTTGTAAATCAGCTTTTTGATGCAAAACCTAGTAAGTTTTCAGAGATGAAAGAGCAAGTGCAAATGCAAGAGGCTTTTTCCAAATATGTGAACAGTAAACAGGACACAAAAAAACTTTTGTTTTTGGCTTATTTGAAAGGCCTTCAAGTTTGTCACTTTGATGTAAAAAAAAACAGTTACCGCGCCCAGTATTCAAAATAAAAAGGCAATAGGCAAAACTTTTAAACACAGAATCTTTTATGGCTAAGGACTAAATTCTGCAGAATTTGATTCTTGTTTGTTTTCGAGAGCGGAACATAACGGACAAATAACAGTTATATTGCTGTATGTTGATGACATAGTAGATATATTTTTTGATGAATTTAAGAGAGCCATGTGTAAATAAGTAGGAAACAATTTAAAAATAAAAGAATTTGGGCAAGTAAAAACATTATCTGGGTATAAAAATAATCTATCGTTAAGTTGATGGATATTTCTTCAATAAAAATAAAGATTTTAGAAATGATAAAAACTTGGTGTCTCTAAAGTTCAAACCAATTGAACGGAACTTGTACGTACAACACAGTTCAAAGTTACCAAACAACATCATATTCCCAAACTAATGGAGCTTAACTGTTTATCGCTACAGTATCATAGATACAGGCAGTGAGTCTTCATAGCAGATTCGTTTAAAAATCAATAGATTGGCTGGAAGACATTAAAACGAGTAATGCGATACTTTGCTATAACCATCTATTACTCGTTGTGGCTTCATTCAAATAAAAAAAAAAATAGATTCTTTTGTTGATGCAGACTGGTCAAGTCGCAAGCAAACATTTGTACCTAGGTCATCAACAGAAGACCAATATTTTCCGGCTTCATATGCAAGCCGTGAATTAGTTCATTGCAAAAAATATTGACTTAAATATAATCAGAAATTCAAAATCCCTTTGCTATCTATATTGACAACCAAGGATTCGTTTCGTGAATATAAAAAGACAAATGTGGAGCAAGTACCAAACACATGGATATTTGTCATATATAATATAATATAATAACCATAAAACTATTAATTCATCATTCATAGAAGCAATTAAAGTACCAAAAGGCAAAATTCCTAATCGCAGTACTGCATGCTTTGTGCATCTGCAACCATTCCTTAATACAAACGCAGTCATCAATATATTGCGTCACGTTCTTTATTTGTTAAAGGATTTAACAGCGCATTGAGCAAAAAAAAAAACTTGAATTTTAGATCGTTCCATATTTACAAAGTTATTTTTTGATGGACCTTCCAGAGTAGCGTGGCATCTCCTAGTCCTAGGCAAACTTTCAACCAATGTTGGCCATCTCCTCTGAGAGATAGAGTACAAACAGGTTCTTTAAACCCATCCCAAAGCTTCTCTGATGTTCTAAAATTTTATTTCCTCAATCTTAACCTTAACATCATTCCTAAGATTTTCTTAAGGGCTAAGATCAGGATTTTGTGCTGGCCAGCTCTATTAGTTGTTCCGAAAACCAGTTCATTACCACATTGGCTGTATGTTTTGGGTTATAATCAGACCTAAAAATTCAATTAAATGGCATTGACTCAATTGAGAACGGTTCTATTGTTTTTTTTTTTTATGTTAAGGTACCCAAACTTATCCATTCTAACATCGATTCTCAAAACTGGACCAAGTCCATGTCAAACAAATGTACCCCAGACCATCACGATCCCGCCACCGGGCATCACTGTTTTTTATGTGTACTTTAAGTTGAATGATTGGCCTTTGCTGCGATAAACAAATGATTTCCATCTGGTCCAGTGCGGTTAATCTTTGTTCAACTCATAAAAAAACCTACGGACGACATGGCAAAACATACTTTTTTAGGCTTCTTTAATGTTATTATCACTGTTGCGGTATTTCTTAGAAATTATTATTAGATATATTATATAGTTACTCGTGCTAATGTTATTCATTTATTTTTGAAGAATGTTGCACAATAAATACAAATACATTAAAAACAAATTTTTCTTCGTGATTCATATAAGTTTTAACTGAACATTACAAACTCAAATAAAAATTCATTTGATTGACCAAACATTTTGTACCGCTTTATGTGTACTATCAACAACTTAAGTAAGCAAATATTACTATATAATATGCGATAACATCAGAAGAATTCACATTCGCTTTAGGTGTGATTCATTAGCAACGAAAATGTTTTTGAGATAAGAAAAGGCTTGGCTCATTTTTGTTTGAGGCATAGACGCAGTCTTTAAACAAATCTCTATTGCAATTAAAGCATTTTTTTTTACACATAACCCAAATCACACTAATCAAAATGATGTACTCACAAGCTGAAATGTAATACCTCACAAATCATTAATAATATTATTATAATCATTAATCGTAAATTATTCATTTTAATAATATCTATATTTTATTACAGAACAACGGCAGCTAACATGTCTCTGGATACAATGCAGTGTGCTCGCTGCGCCGAGGGATTTGAACCACGTGAGAAGATTGTCAATTCCAATGGAGAACTCTGGCATACACAGTGTTTTGTGTAAGTTATTTGTCTCATTTATGCTGAATAAATAATAACAAAAAGAAATTATTTTTTATAGATGCGCTCAGTGCTTCCGTCCATTTATCGATGGAATATTTTATGAATTTGAAGGCCGAAAATATTGTGAACATGATTTTCAAGTTTTATTTGCTCCATGTTGCAATAAATGTGGTGAATTTGTTATTGGACGTGTGATCAAAGCAATGGCAGCCAATTGGCATCCTCATTGTTTTAGATGTCAGATGTGTTCCAAAGAACTGGCTGATTCTGGATTCATACGCAATCAAAATCGTGCATTATGCCATGAGTGTAATGCTCAAGTGAAGGCAGTGGGAACTGGAAAATATGTTTGTCAGAAATGCCAGTAAGAACCATTTTTTATTATTTTTGTATTCTAAAAATAATAGTGAGGATTCGCTTAGTATTTATGAAGCTTTATTCCTTTCAAAAATCTATAAAATATATCATGAGTTCCACCCATTTTTAGTGGTCTAATTGATGACGAACCACTTCGATTCCGTGGAGAACTGTACCATGCATATCACTTCAATTGCACATCATGTGCTGTTGAACTAGATTACACTGCCAGAGAAGTTAAAAGTAGGCCTGGATTTGCAGCTAACGATATGGTTAGTAAAACTCACACATTTTTATGTTTTCATACATATTATTTATTTTCCAGAATGAATTATATTGCCTTCGTTGTCATGACAAAATGGGAATTCCCATTTGCGGTGCTTGTCGTCGTCCCATTGAAGAGCGAGTTGTTACAGCTTTGGGAAAACATTGGCATGTTGAGGTAAATCTACATTTTGTCTAGTAAATATAAAATTCTATAATTTGTTTTGCCTTTCAGCATTTTGTTTGTGCCAAATGCGAGAAACCCTTCTTGGGTCATCGTCATTACGAAAAACGTGGTCTTGCTTACTGTGAAACCCATTACCATCAATTATTTGGAAATTTGTGTTTCGTTTGTAATCAAGTTATTGGTGGAGATGGTAATTTGATTGATCCTCATTTAATGTTTTAATTAAAAAAATATTTTTTTTTGTTTATTTTTAGTTTTTACAGCTCTGAATAAAGCTTGGTGCGTTCATCATTTCGCATGCTCTGTTTGCGACATGAAAATGACTCAAAAATCCAAGTTTTATGAATATGACGAGAAACCCGTATGCAAAAAGTGCTATGAACGTTTTCCGAACGAATTGCGACGTCGTTTACGTAACGCCCATGAAATGACAATGAAGAAGAACATTTAATATAATGTTTTTGTCAAATAAGTTGTTGGCTATTTTTTGTTTTCCTTTAACTTTAACACAGAGTTAACAGAATAAGTTACTACTCTTTTGTGCCTCTCGAAAGTGCCCTTACTTTATTTTATAAAATATAAAAAAAATCATAAATATTGTTCAACTCGAAAGTTAAAACATCTATTTTTTATAAATTTTATATTTTTTTTTATTGTAATATGTATGTTTATTTTTTTTAGAAACAGTTTTTTAACACATTTCAATGTTGTTTTTTTTATTTCTATCTTCTAAACACTAACACTTTTGTTTGTTAGTGAATAGATATTTTGTTTGTCTTACAGTTTAAATAAGTGTTTTAATAAAGAACAAGTTAAGCATTTTAGCAGCTTAATAATAATTTAACTACATAACCTTTTTACTAAATATAATATATGCTAAAAACTAATTAAATATTTAATTTTTTAATAAACAAAAAAATAAGTAATTGAAAACATTCTATTGTTAACAATTAAAGGAAACTTCTTTTTGTATCGTTATTTGAAGGAGTAACAAGTTGAGTACATATAAAGATAAATCAAATCCTTAGATATTAAGATTTTTCTGTTAAGTTTAAGCATTAATTAATGGTATGCTAAATTTATTTACTCGCAGGATTGCTAAAGTTGGGTGCATTATCTCTGTTGTTAAGCATATTACGGTAGTGCGATAATTTTTGACAAAACCCTGACGGTATCTTTTGCATAAAATTTTAAGTAAATATTTTCGAAAACGCAAGCAATAAGTAAAGTAAGAAAGAGGTTCCAAAATTTAGGCTACTAAAAAGGTCATTCTTTACACAGTTACGTTAGTTTTGCGGGAAAAGAGAAAGCTGACGTAACCGTAGTAACCCTTCAAAGGAGTTAAACTTTTTGTGGAGTGGGAGAAAAAGAGGTCACAACACAAAATCATTTCAGAAGAAAAACCAATAAGAGAAAAACACTGAAAAGAGCTCTCCAAGGCAGAGAAAAGAGACAAGGCAGATCGCTACTTTGGAACTACCGAGTAGAAACGAACAAAGAATTATCAAAGATTCCTCGCCGGCCACTGCAAAATAATAAGGCACTTTTACATTCTCGGAATATCTACCACATCACTTTCGAAATCAGACTAGGTACATCTAAATTTTGTAAATTTTGTGA
This sequence comes from Baccha elongata, assembly GCA_951217065.1. Classification (NCBI taxonomy): domain Eukaryota; kingdom Metazoa; phylum Arthropoda; class Insecta; order Diptera; family Syrphidae; genus Baccha; species Baccha elongata. Next base: position 55,194,333 of record OX578273.1, on the reverse strand, counting down.
TGTACATGTTGGTGTGCATCACAAAATTCTTATCTAGATGTGGGTACCTTCATATCAGCGAACACTAATGGTTCACTATCTGGCTCGTGCAAAGCTACAGGTGCGTATATCCAATTAAGTTGGTGAACATCAACCATTAGGAAAAGATTCAAGATTATAGTGATCGTATAAAAAATTCCAGAATTCCATTTGCAGAATACCATCAGAAAAGCTGCAAGGGAGTTTCTAGGATAATCATTAACACCATTGAAAAACATTTTGATATACTCCGATTGTGCTAAGGCCAAAAAAAGTCAAAACGGAGGAGGAAAACAAGTGCATTCAGCCAGCTGTACGTAAATAGTTCTTCTATTGCCTACTCCGGAAGAAGAAAAAACAGCATGAACAGAATAAGGTCGATGAAATGCACAGTTGCTTTAGGACAAAACAAGTGAAAAATAAAACAAAAGAATTCACTGACCGCTTAAAAACACTTATCATCCCGATCCTAATGTATGGCGCAGAAGCATGGAACCTTTCCAAATAGGATGAAAGCTCCTTTGGGTTATTGAAAAAAGTAACATACATTGTAGTTTTTTTTAACCCTGAAGTAATCCCTGGGGTCACCCTATGGTCGCGTTTTTTGAGACCTTTTAGACGTTTGAAACTCAATATCTCCTATTTAACCCACCTTGTTTAATTATTTAATTCGAAGCGAATACTTCCGATCGATACTTTGAATTGACAACTGATTTTCACGAAAACTTTATTTTCTCCTTTATTTTCACTTAGGTCGCACTAAACTCGCCTAAAGTAGGTTTTTTGATGTGGTGACTGCGAGTTGAGGTAACGAATAAACGAGTTGTCAAGCAAGTATTGCAAAAAAATGATTTCTTATAAATTTTGTACAGGCTCATGCAGTCAGAAGTATGCTATGCGTTGCAATTTTTTAATAATAAACGCCTTGTCGAAGTTCAAAACAATCATTTTGTTCATGCTTATATACAAAATATAAGTAAACAGGGCATAATTCGGCAGTTTCGCACAGTAAACAAACACAATGAATTTTTAACAACAAAATAAATAAAATTAAAATTTAAATTTTGCTTAAAATTAATATTACATAAGTATGTCTTCTCATAATTAATTCTAGAAAACAGGTTTTAAATTTGCAGTCAAAATATCTATTTTATGTAGTAAAATTTTGATTTGAGATCTTAAATGTTAAAGTAAACCTTATAATAGAAGGATTTCCTGAGATTCAGGGCCGCCCTATCGCGGTTGTCAAACATTTTTTATGAATTTTAGAATCGTTATGAAAATATCCGAAAATTAATCCTATAGAAAAATGTTTGTCCACCGTTTAGTTGCTATTTTTTGATTCAAAATTAAAAATCGCAATAGGGGACACATTTGTAATGAAAACAAACAAAAAAATGAATTCATTTAATAGGTAAACTTATTGGCTTAGATGTTCAAGAAGAGGAGCTATTAATTTCATATTTCTTACCGCAATAAGACCTCCACTATTACATTTTTCGTCTTCATCCAAATAGGAAACCGAAACCGGTTTTTTTGTTAGTAAACTCTTTCGATAATCAAACATATCACCACCAAGGGATTTTAATATCGCTTGTGGGGCACAAGTATCCCATTTGAAAGTTGATCCTTTGCTAAGTAAATATAAATCCACTTCGCCTGTGATTACTTTTAAAGCCTTATGACCAGCTCCAGCTGAGAAAGCAAATTCATATCCAAGACCCATTATACTTTGCAGGAGATCTGAGTTCTCAGACGTGGAAAAAATGCCTAAATTGTTGGTTCGCACTTTTATATTTTCAGGACAGTTATGTGCCTCCAAGGATTCCAAGCTTACCCCCCAATAGAGCAGACTTTTGTATACATTTTCACCGACTTTATTGTGGAAAGGTTGTGAAACAACCCCAATTATCGGCTGACCACTTGTAATGCTGTAAGCTCCAATGAGAACAGTTACGCAATCCAAACCAGTCGAAGTTATGCCAGGAAAATTTGTAAAAATAGAGTCGCCTGATATGTATTCCGATGTGGCATCTATGGAAACTTTAGAGTAAGATTAAATTCAATAGATTTCTCAACAACTTACCAATCGGATCGATCCAAATGCCAATGTCTGAATAATTCAAATTATCAGGCAAATCGGGGACATCACCAATTACATCAGAATAGTTGACGTATTTGTGTACTTCTTGGGCCAAAGCTTCAGCTGCAGTGCGATTGCCATCGAGCACGTTTTCCAGGCAATTCGCTGTGTCCGTGGGTGTTTCTCCAATCTCGACACACACAGTCTCTTCCAGTTTATTAGTAAATAAAGACGATTCTTCGCCTTTTATATGATCTTTGATTTCCGGAAACTACAAATAAGAGCATTATAAAAATGCAATTATTATAATTTTCAGATTGACCTCATTCCCGATGTAATGACGAACAGTTTCCTGAATAAGGACATCTGCAAGTGTTTTGAAGTCATGTACGAATCTAGGATTAGCTTCGTCCGAGGATTTCTCTTGGATAAGCAACGATAACAGATGTTCATTAGCCCGACAGGCTCTTGCAATATTGGCAGCTCTCTCGGCAACATTTATAAGACTTTTTAGTAAATTTGTAGACATAATAATTAAATTACTAATTTTCTTCAACGCAGAAAACTATAATTTTCTAACTGTAGGGCAGAAAGTATTATTGTTTGATTGGTTTGTGGTGGTCTGGTGGAAGCGTAACAAAAAAAATTAATCTAATTAGAAAGAAGCAAGCTGTTGGAAGAGGTAAAAACTGATGTAATGGATAATTATTTCAAAAGAAGAAGCCGCACGCAAGGAAAGGACGCAAACCGATGTTTTTTTTTACAATTCTACAATACTAGTTGGTTGGTGTTGGTGTTTGTTTTTGTGTTTGGGAAGAGCGTGGAACGTGGATTGACTTTTTGTGGCATTTTCGATTGGTCGTTCGGAACACTCTTGAACAGGCACTAGGATCTCGAATGTGGTTTTATTCTTAAAAATTGGCTTTGATGTATTTTGAACGGAAATCAATTTTTTTCTAGTGTGCTGTGTGTGTTGTTTGTATTTTATTGTAAGGGTTCAATCAAAAGACGTCAATTATCATATAATGTATAATTTGTCATCAAAAGCGTGAATACGAAAAATAAATCTCCAATCAAAAGCACGCATACTGCCATGTTATTTTTTTAAACATTTGTTGATGGCTGTTGATGTCACGTCGTTGATTGTGTAAAGTGACCTTTACACGGTCAGTCATTTGAAATCAGTCTGATCGTGCCTCAAAATAGGTAGATTGTTGCCAAAATTGTATTTATTTATTAAATCTTAACTAGTGCATATTAATAAACGTCATTTAATACGTATAAGCATAATACTTACTTACTTTAGATGGCGCTCACAGTGCAGAATGAACTTCGGCCTCAAACAACAAGTCTCTCCAGCCAGCTCTGTTCCTAGCTAGCCGCTTCCAATTTCGTACCCCAAGTTGGTTGAGGTCTATTTCCACTTGTGTGTGCCATCTATTGGGGGTCTTCCAATATTTCGTACACCATCCGGACTGGACTCGAAGACTCGCCGGGCTGGTACGTTGGTGTCCATACGCTCCACGTGACCCATCCATCTCAGCCGCTGAATTTTCAGCTTCTTGACCAGGTTAATATCGCTGATGTATAGACCGATTAGCTCGTCATCTGCATAAGCGAGTAGTTGAAAATACTTTTGATAAATTGTACCAGTGGTTTTAACTTGCGATTTTCGTACAAAAGCTTCAAGAACGATTTTAAATAGGTTGCATGATAGCGCGTCGCCTTGTCTTAGACCTTTCTCAACAACAAACGGTTCGGTGGTGTTCTTACCGACTTTGACAGAGCAGCGAGATTTCTCCATCGTCATCCTGCACATGCGGACGAGTTTGGCAGGGATGCCGAGGTACGACATGGCTCTGTACAGTTCGTCTCTATCCACGCTATCATACGCGACTTTAAAATCGATAAAGAGGTGGTGTGTATCGATCTGCAATTTCTGGTTTTTTTCTAAAATCTTTCGGAGTGTCTGGCCTAAAACCACACTGATAGGGGCCAATCAGATCGTTTACAAGGGGTTTTATGCGATCACACAGGATAGCCGACAAGATTTTATAAGCGACGTTTAGGAGACTAACAGCCCTATTCTGGCGCTGAGAGGGTCTCAAGTCTCAAATTTTTAAGACTAATTTTTTGAGAGGTTTTTTGTTAGGTGATCTCAAATTCGTATTCTGCAAATTCGGTCTTAAGAAACCTCTCAAAAAAATTCACCACAGCACAGGAAGGTATTTTTTTTTGTTTTGGCAGGACTGTTTTCTAATTAAAATGAAAAAGAATTCAAAACAGCAACAGATAAGTGGGAAATACAGTTTAAAATCAAAATAAAGAAAACAATGGAGTAAGAAATTAAATAAAACGTTCAATAATTTGTATTTCCATTAATATTTTTATAAATTGTATTACGCACTCAAAAAAGTAAACGCACAAAAAGGGAGCAACTCAGTTATTTCATCGAGTTTGCGAAGAAAAATCCAAACCTCCTTGCGAATAAAAACGATCCAACGAGCCCTCATCGGGTAATGGATCTTTGGAGTCAACTGGCGGATGGATTGAACTCCATAAATGATCCCGTTAGACCAACAATAAAATGGAAAGAATTAAGAAAAATACGCATTTTTGGTAGGAGCCATGGGCAACAAAATAAAGAACTGAAATAAACTATTATAGAAGAACAAAATAATAAAACAAACAAATAAAAGATAAAATATGATACTCGTACATACTCGAATGACAAATGGCAAAGAAGATGGTTGTTCGTCGTGCTGCTCTAGGTCATGAATAAAGTCCCAGCACAAAGTTTTGGGCAGCCGAAAAAATTTTGTGAATGTTTCCTCTTGAAGAGAAAATCGATCATTAATTTCTCTCAATTGTTTGAGCATTCTCCTCCGCTCCAATCTTAAAAATTAGTTTAAAAAATAAAAACACTTTATTCACTTTATATAAAATAATAAAATTCTTACTTTTCATTCTCTTCCAAGAGATGTATTAAAATGAGCATGTCCATATTTTGCCTTCTTCTTTGTATAAAAAAAACAAATGCAGTTGTGATGTGCCAAAGAGCAGATCTCAATTTTAAAGATTTTGAGATGCTAACAAGTTGAGAGGTTTTCGCCAGAATACCAAAAAAGTCTCAAAATCAAATTCACCCCGAGTTGAGAGGTCTTTATTTTTTGAGAGGTCGCCAGAATAGGGCTGTAATTCCTCTGTAGTTAGCGCATGTCAGAACGTCTCCTTTTTGTGGATCGGGCACACTATGCCAAGGTTCCATTCATCGGGCATACTTTCTTCCGACCAAATTTTACAGATAAGTTGGTGCATGCTCCTTAACAACACATCTCCTGCTGCTTTAAACAATTCAGCTGGTAAGCCGTCTGCACCAGCAGCTTTTAAAGCATAACAATGAAACTTATTTTCAATCAAATATTTTGTCACATAAAAAGTAGTGTAATGAATATTCTTGATATTAAAAATCTTTGTTTGATGACGTTTTGGGTGTTCGAAACTATATTCGAACTTTCTCATCTCTCCAAAATAGCTGAGTCGCTTTGGCAAAGAAGTGAGATGAGAAAGTGAATAAGGCGAGTCTTCTCGCGATACAGACGTATCTAAATAACTTTTTTGATGTGCACCCGAACGTGCGCATTGGAAATTAATTTTTGTAGCACCCTCTGCCTAACTACCATACCGACTAAAATGTTTTTGGTTTGTTTGTCAACAAATTGTTGACACTTGACCGGATATTTTGTATCGATCAAACAAAAAAATAATTTCGTTTTTAATTCTTTTGAATACAAAAATGTTTAAAGATAAATCCCGAATTTCTATCGAAAAACCATACCGACAAAATAACCCAAAAAATTCCAACTTTATACAAAGAGTAACCGAGGAAGATATACGTGATAAAATTGTCGAGGAAGTTGCGTTGCGGAGCACTGAGCAGAATCCCAATGCTTGCCAAACAAATGCGTCCATTCAAATTTGTAGTGAACTTAAAGAAAATGCGAGAAAAAAATTTATCGAAGAAAAACGACGACAGCAGTTGCGGGAAAATAATCAAGAATTAAAGCAACTGGAAGTACAACTAAGAACAGCTTATATAAAAAAAGCCGTAGCGGCCCAAATTCACGAACAAGAAGCTCTAAAAGGAATGCAATTAGCAGAAGAACATGCACGCAACTTGGAACTGGAGCAAGCTCGAATGAAAAACGATGAAGCTGCAAGAAAACTAGATGAAGAAAAGCGAGCAAAAAGTGCTGCTTTAAAAGTAGACCTACAGGAGCAAATAGCAATGTCCAATTCCAAACGACTAGCAAAATACGAAGTTCTATTAAAAGAAAAAGAAGCCATTGAGGAAGTTGTACGCAAATGCAAAGAAGAAAAGCAGAAAGAAGAAGAAGAAGCTGCAGATAGAAAAATAAAAGTCAAAGCTGAAATGGAGGAGTTTAAGAGAGCTCAGGAACTATGGAAAGCGGCTCAAAATCAAGCCTCTGAAAATGAGAACGAAAGAATCAAAGAATTGCTTAGACAACGTGATATAAAACAACAAACGGCTATAGAAGAGAAATTGAAACAGCGCCTACATAAAGAACGAATCAGTGAAAAAATTGGTCAACAAATAAATGCGATTCATGTAAGTATTAATTCTTGTTTATTTATTTATTTATTAATTTTTTTATCACTTTTCATAGTTAGAGGCAGCAAAAGGCAGAGAATGTCTAATAGAGCTTCTCATCGACGAGCGCCAAGCCAAAGAAGAGCTTGAAATGCGTCAAAAATTGGAAAGGCAGATGCAGGAACGAGCATTTACTATCGCACAGTTACAGCAAGATCGTGTGGAAAAAGAGCGCCGAAAGTTAGCTGAGAAAAAGTTAGAAGAAGAGTACTTTAAAGAAGAAATGAGAGTTCTTGCCGAACGTGATAAATTGGACCAGTTATCAGATGAAAGACGAAGAAAGAAGCAAGCAGAACACCGCAGAGCACTGCAAGATGCTTTGAGTGAAAAGCGACGCCTTAAAGCTGAGCAAATGAAAGAATTCCTCAGTGCGAGAGATAAGGAACTTAAGGATGCTGAAAGAGAGTATGTGGTCTTAACTATCTTTGAATTGATTCTATATTAATTTTATTTCCAATTCAGCCAACAACTCGTTGAAGAGGAACGCATTCGAATGATAAAACAACATGCAACTGGTCTGATGGGATTTTTAGCGCCCGGCGTATTACGCGAATCGGATAGAAATTTCGTGTCATTGCCCCCTAATTAAATTGCATTTTATTATTTTAAATAAATTTGTACATGTTTCATTATTACACCCTGTTTCAAGTTTCAAGCTCAGTTTTTTGACATTGACAGCATTAAGTATAAAATTTCACTGAGAAATTGTGTTTATATTTCTGAGCATATGGAGATCTCGGAGATCTTAAAAATATAAAATGTAATGAGCATAAAATATAAAATTATCAGGTAAATTTACATCCGGATTTACATCTGTTATTTGAATATGTCAAATTGAGTTGTGCAGTTCGGCTTCCCCAATTGATAATACAGTTTCCACATTAGAGCTCGTCGCCTGAATTCCTGTTATAAAAAAAAACTCAAACAACTCATTCTTCTGTCAAGTGTCAAAACTCAAAAGTCCACACCACATTACCACAATCGCACGTGTTGTTTTCTATTGGGTTCACACAGTTTTCTATTCCTTTAACATTTATTTTATTTTTAATTCTAAAAATATTTAACCAATTCAAAAATGCCACCAGTTAAAAAGGTCAAAAAACAAACCAAAATATCGGCTGTACCAGCCGAAACAGCCACTGCCGAGCCTGAAGTGCAGCTGGCTGTTTCTGGACAGGTAAGTCTCAAAGATATATTGAAAGTAACTGTTTCTAAGCGAGTATTTAATTTGTAGCTTGACAAAAAAATGAAAAAAATGCAATCTCGAAAAGATAGAGAACGTGGTGTTGTTGTCATAAGGCATCTTCCTCACGGGTTCTTCGAAGAACAATTGAAAAACTACTTCCAGCAGTTTGGTCAGGTGACTAGATTACGTTTAGCTCGTTCTAAACGTACCGGTGGTAGTAAAGGTTTTGCCTTTGTTGAATTCGAATTTCCAGAAGTTGCAAAAGTTGCCGCGGAAACCATGGATAACTACTTGATGTTCCAGAAAGTGGTTAAGGCAGCGTACATCCCACCAGAGAGTCAGCAGTACAATTACTTTAGATCATCTGTTAGAAAAGTTTTAAATAAGGTAAGTTTTTATTTATTTAAAACCTAATTAATTGAAATCAGTTATGCGCTCTTAATGGTCTAGTCTAGAATCTAGATATGTCTTTAGTTTAGTCAATTTATTAAAAAAAATTGAATTTTTGATAGAAAACACTTGCTGAGTGTCATGATAAGAACTTAAGCACCCTCGAAGGTATACGTTTCTATTTTGTATGCCAATATTGTTTGCCAAGAAACATATCAGTCCTCGCGTTCTTGTATGACTAAAAAATAAAAACACTGCAAAAGAAAGGACATGAATTATAGTGGTGATTCGTTTGGCATTCGGATGATTACTCATTGAGAATTGAAAAATAATAGACCAATTCAAAATCCTCCTACTGCATTTAGAGCGTGTTGAGTCGTTCCTGTATTTATTACTAAACGGTTATTGAATGGTAGTTACCAATAGAGGCAAAAAGGCGAGGCCAGTTATTCCAGTTCTTGGTAGGTATTTCCTTTAAAGGAAAGATTTAGTTGAAACAAAATACAAATTGGTGCATGGAAATAAGATCACAGTCTTAATTGCTACACTTGTTAAGGGTTGGCCTCATCTGGAAGATGAATTATCAACAGTTGGGGATTGATTTGCATTTGAACTTCGTACTTTGATTGCACAAAAGTGTTTTTTCCACCTTCGTGTTTTATGTTCCATTGTCAAAAGCTGGGTACTAAATTGTTGATCTATAATAAACCTATTTTATAATGTTTTACAGTTTCTTTGCATTTCTTCTTAAAGGGTCTTTTGGACCTACTGTCATATCTCGCACACCATTGCTTTGTCTTATTACGTACTTCATACTTTAACTAATATAAATAAATAAAAAAGTGTTTAAATCAATTAGCTCTAGCAACCATTTTTAATTTAAATTAAACGTTCCTCATTGTCATATAATTTTGTGTAAATTTCAGGTAGGCAAACCTATTTATGTTTCCGGTAAAACAGCATCAATTCAAAAGAGAGCTATTGAGCACAATAATTGGTCCGATGAAGCATACCAAAAACGAATTGGTTTGAATATTCGCAAATTAAATAAATTAAAAGAAAAATACGCACATTTGGGTATTGATTTTGATAATTTCACTGTTAAACCAAATATTCAAACTGTCGATGAAAAAGTAGAACAAAACAAAAAGATGAAAGCAAACGCAAATCTAGCAAGCGAAGAGAAACCCGCAGAACCGGGAAGTATTCTTTTATTGAAGAAACGCAAACAACCTGTTGGAAAGACAAACAAAAACGCAAAGAAGTCAAAAACACCAACAGCAGAAAAGCAAATCGAACTTAAAGACCTTCTCGAAAATACTTTGAACGATGAAGGTTCATCGGAAGACGAGGAATTTATACCGACTCCTGCAGATGAAGAAGATGATATTACAACATCAGACGAAGAAGACTATGGACTGGAAGGTAACGAAAGCAACAGTGATGAAGGAGTGAATGTGCCAAAATTACAATCGAAAAAAGCTATTAAAAAAACAAAAGTAAATCGCATGGCAGAGCTTCTCAAGCGAAAACCAAATGTTGGTGGCATTCAAAAAGTTAACAAAAATCTTAAAGCAAAATCAACTAAGCCCAGTAAAATGATGGATAATTTAAAAGTTTCAGCGGCGAAGGAAATTAAACAGCAAGGAAAAGTTAAACAGATGAAGAAAACTGATTTTAATAAATCAAACAAAAAAAAGAGGTTGTAGTTTTAGTTTTGAGAACTTTCTATTTTATTAGGTTTGTTAATAAATACTTGTATTCCTGCTTTTATTTTCATGCGCTCTGTATTTAATGTGAAATAAACTAATAACTGTAATTGCGTGTAAGTAATAAAATATTTGTTTAAATTAAATACAAATTAAAACAGTACAAAATCTGTGTTTCTCATTGTTTGGATCACTTTGGACAGCTTTGATAGTTACTTCAAATTAGATTATAAAAGCAACATTTCCGTGGATTGCAAACATCTTTCTGTATATTTACGTTTCGCGTACAGTGAATCCGAATCATCGGCCTATAGAGGACAAATTCTGAATGAGCTTCAATAACATTAACGAAGGTTTTAAATTTGGTTTTTTGCGGTTGAATTTCATATTAAAAACATCGGGCAGTTTTAATAAACCTTTATGAAAAGATAAATTCGTAGCGGTAAATCCGTAAAACAATATGTTGTTAACATTAAAGTTTATTTATTATTACATGAATATAATGTGTTATAATTTCAACAATCGTTTTTATTTATTGACGGTTATACCTAACTGCTCTAGCGGTATGAATTAACCCATATGCCAATAAATAAACATTTATTCATATTCTGTACCATAGAAACTTACGTTTTTTTTGCAAACCACATGGTTCCCAATTCAATAAGCCTGGAATTTCACAGGTGCACCAGGCGAAAATTAATTTTATCAAAAACGGCTTCAACAATTTTGATTAAGTTTCAATACCTAATACCTATGCATGCTTGTAATACGCCGAGTAATAAGCCATCCAAAGATCTACCATATATAAAACGGTGTTTTAATATTATTTTCGCCAATTAAATAATAAAATACAAAATAAATATTGTAATCTGGTTTTTTATTGATGAGTTATCTTGCGGCCAGCTTTTGTCTTTCGGAAGATTCCAGTTCGTTCCTCGAGAACAATACGTTTCCACTTCATCCGGCGATTCTGGAACCACACTTTAACCTAAAATTAAGAGAAATGTTTAGTTAGAACATGGTAGGTATAATTTTCCTTAAAAAAATGTTCTTTAAACTGTTTAAACATTTAGAACATTATGAAGCTTTTACCAAATTGAATTCATTTTATAGGTATATTTGAGAATATGTATTGAAATTGATTCTAATTGACGTGTTGGTTGTACATATTTGAACACAAATTTATTAATATTCAGAATACAAGATACATTTATAATTTTTTTTTTCAGATATATAACTACACTATTTGACACCAAAATTTTATAAGGGGATGTAGCTCAGATGGTAGAGCGCTCGCTTAGCATGTGAGAGGTACGGGGATCGATGCCCCGCATCTCCAGGGCCGTTTTTTTTTATTTTTTGTTATGTAAAAACACACGTACAATGTATGAATGGAATGCACGTCAAGGTCGCATGAAATTTCTCTTGAAGTAAACTATTTGAATGCATACTAATCTGTTGTTAAGTCATTTCATAATGTTCAATTTCAATGACATAATGTTATGTAGGGTGGATGCATGTGAGGTCGGCCATCACCAGTAGTCGGCCACCAGGTAACAAATTGATGGTTAATAGTAAATGTAGTTAAAGGATACACACGAAAATATTTTTTTTCGAATACCTAACGGTTCTTCCATCGTCATGCAAAAAATTGAGACAATGCATCTGCTGATTTCCTTTCTAAAAATTATCATTCGGTGCAAAGTTTTTGTAAGGTGAAGAAGTGCGAGTTGTATTAAAAAAAAAATAGTGAATGAGATTTCAAAAAAGTGTGACAATAGTTAAAATATCAAGTGTAAGTTAATTTTTGTGTTGTTTTTATGTTATATATTGTATCTTTTAATTGTTTTTTGCCTAAAAATATAGAAATATTACTTATTTTATAATAAATGAAGGGGGCCGACCTTAGACAACACTTTTTGTTTAGTTCTTCTATAGTCGGCCCCTCTGGCCGACTACTGATGAATGTATTTTTTTTTTGTTTTGCTTACTTTCATATGAAAATCGAAACCAAACTTAATTTTGTTTTCATTTCCAATAAGATTTTCGAGTGTTTTATCGTATATTCAGTAGTCGGCCTCCTGTTTTAGTAATGGTATATTAGATGGCCGACTATAGACACACAGGGTTTTCATGTATCGGCCGTACATTTTTTGATTGAAAATGAATATTATTTAATTAGAAACCTTTCTTTAAAATTAAAGAAAGAATTGTAGAGTTCAAAAGGTGGTTCAAAAATGAACAAGCAAGCTTCAAAACGTGTTTTCCACAACTATTCAGAAGAAGCTTTGAGTGAAGCACTTACAAAAATTAGAGATGAACATTGGGCAATCCGAAAGGCAAGCCAAGAATTTAAAGTGCCAAGAACAACCCTTCAAGATAGAATTCATGGTCGAGTTGCCGAAAAGCCTAGGCAAATGGGTCCCGGGACAGTCTTGACCAAACCCGAAGAACAGAGCTTGGTGGATTGGGTTATTAACCTGGCAAAATGTGGATTCCCGCTTAAGCAATCTGACCTTCTGAATACAGTTCAAAAAATTATTCTAGAAGAAAAGAGAACAACACCTTTTAAAGATGGACTTCCTGGCAGAACTTGGTACTATGGCTTTTTAAAGCGACATCCGCAACTGTCCCTCAGAACACCAGAGGGACTTTCGAAAGGACGTTCTATAGTGACAGAGGAGGCAGTAAGAAAATGGTTCAGGGACCTGTTAGAATATCTGCAAGAGATTAATGCTGCAGACGTTCTTGATGATCCTTCCAGAATTTTTAACGGTGATGAGACGTCATTCTGCCTGGCTCCAAAAACTGGAGTAGTTTTGGCCCCTAAGGGATGGAAAAATCTTTACAAAGTGAATCCAGGAAATGATAAGGAGACAATAACCGTCCTTTTTGTGTTTAGCGCTGATGGCCAAACGCTGCCGCCTCTGGTCGTGTTCCCTTATGTGCGCCCTCCAACAGCTTTAGTGAAAAGCATGCCCGACGAATGGGTATTGGGAAGATCGGAGTCTGGCTGGATGCGATCCGAAACTTTTTTCGAGTATGTGGCTAACAGTTTCAACGAATATTTGACGAAAAACAATATAAAGCGGCCAGTATTGTTTCTAGTTGATGGTCACAAGTCCCATCTTACAATGGAATTGAGCGACTTCTGTAGAGGCAATGGGATAATTTTGTATTCACTGTTTCCAAACACAACCCATATTACACAGCCAGCGGATGTTGGCGCATTTAAAGGATTGAAGACGGACCCAAAACAAAAAAGAAAAAAATACCATGTTCTCAATGTGATGAGGACTTAATCTCAGACGTCGAAGAAAATAGCTTAAAGAACGTAGGCTGTGATTCGTGTCCAAAATGGTTTCATTTAAAATGCACATATTTTGCTGGGCGAGATTTTAATGAAATTGAGGACAAATTATTTGTTTGTGATAAATGTGCAAAGTAAAAAGGTAGGTAACAACCTACATGAGTACCTAAGTATATGTTTATTTTATTGTTGTTTTTTTTTAAGTTTTAAAGTTTATTTTATATAACTCTTATTTTCTATTATGTTCATAATATCTATCTATGTTGAAACAACCATAACCAATGAAGTTTATTTTTCTGTTAATTTTCTTCTATACTGTTTTTTTAAAGTAATTTTTAAGTATTTTTAATACGTTAAAAAATAACATTAAATTATTTCTAATGAAGTTTTTTATGTTTTTTTTGTTTTTGTTACTTACTTTTTTGTTATTAAGTGAATAAGAAAGTGCTACATTATACCTTCCAATAAACTTAAATAAATTTAATAATTAAGAAATTATTGTTTTAATTATTTGTACAATTTAAAAATGTTTAAAAGTATCAAAAGTATAGAGCTTACAAATGGGCCGACTACTTAAGACTCATGTGGTCGACCACTGGCGTTTAGGGGGCCGACTTCACCAGAATCATACTTTCACCAACATTTTTGCAAATTGTTAAGTTTTTATGGCAAATCCACTAAAAATAACTAAATTTTCAAAATCTAGACATTCCAAATAATCAAATTAAACAAATTGCATATTGAGAATACGAACTACTGAGTTTTAAAGAACAGCCAAACTTAAAAAAAAAGTTAACTGGCCGACTACTGGCTCCACCACCCTATACCAAGTTTGAATGCAATCACTTCTGCCGTTGTCAATGTATGTCCAAATTTGTAAAATTAATGATAGCGAAGTCGAAAAAATGGGTTCTGTGTGTGTAAGTCTGTCAGTCTGTCTGTATCTGTATGTATAAAGAACCTGCAGACGATTTCGTTCAAACATGTTATCTGGGTCCTGTATGGTATGGTAGCTTTCAGAGGTTTGAAAATGATGTGGTTTTTGGAATTGGACTTCTAGGTAAAAAAAATTTTTTGTAGATGTTTATTTCGGAAACGGCTCCAACGATATCAATAAAATTTCATTTTTTTTATTATTTATATAAGGAATACGGTATAACCTGCTATATATAAGGGTATTTTTAAATTTCGATTATCTCGATAACGGCTGAAGCGATTTAAATGATATTCAATACTGAAATTTTCGTAGCTATTTGAAATAACATAATGTAGCAAATTTTTTGTCAAATATGTTTTTAGTTAATTTTTAAATAATTTAAAAAAATTAAAATTCAATATTTTAAAACCTGTGGATGCATTTTTAAGGATTTTAATAAATTAAGTTCTAAACATTTGTATACTTATACTTATATTTTTAGAAACTTATTTTCAAAAAATTATTCAAAAAAAAAAAAATAGATATTTTCGAAAATCACTCAAACGAGTGTTTGGTACTTAATAAAGAAAAATTCCTGCACATCTTGCTTGATTTTGGGTTGAATCTTTGTAAGGTATGCCATTAGAGCCTTTAATAAAATTTCATACAAACGATTTTTTCGCATTTTCTGTTTTTATAATAATTTTTAAGAACAATTTCAGCCGACACAATATTATCACCCCCTCAGCTTACTTGCCACAAGAGCAAGTCTGTGCGATTTAATCATGCCCTTTTTGCTTGCGATTGTATTATAAAACAAGTTATGCATTAGTAAACAAAAAAAAAAATTGAGATAACAATCAAACAAGACACTACGATTATAGAGAACACGACAATTCTGTCTATCTGTCGCTGTCTGTCCGTCTGTCAGTCTGGATGTATCGACACCTACAGCCTAAACGGTTGCGCCGATTTTCTTCAAACTTGGTACTTTGTATTTTAAGAGCAATATGTCCAGGCGTATTTTTGATTTTAATCCTAGGTCTGTAAATAACGGTAACTGCCAAGGATGAAGCTTTTATTAGAATTTTTTTAATCACCTTATTAACGGTACCTGCCCTGCCATATGAATGTTATAGGAAATCGAATTTAATCGATTTAAAAAAAAAATGTGTGAAAGATTTTTTGCCAACAATGAAGTTTTTCGTTAAATTTGATTTTGGTAAAATTTTGCATAATGGATAAGTAGCCAATGTGGTGATGTCTTTCGTGTTTTCAGAAAAACTTTACATATTAACGGTATGTCAAATTAACCTTAAAGTTAATCGAAAAATTTACCTACCATCCATTTTGATAAAATTTTTTGTGACTGATTTTTTGCCAATGATGAAGCTTTTTATTAGATTTTTTTAATCACCTTATATACCTGCCATATAAACGTTATAGAAAATCCAATTTGTCTCGAAGCTTTTTATTAGATTTTTTTTAAATCACCTTATTAACGGTACCTGCCATATAAACGCTATAGAAACTCTATTTTTACTTGTGATTATTTAGTATATTTTCGGTTATAGTATCCTTAGCCACATGTTAGTATAATCTGGCACAAGAACAAGTTTGTACGACACAGTCGTGCTTTTAATTTTTTTTAAGTTTAAATTACCTTCTTAATATTATTTTTTGTAAATCCAATATTTTGAAAACATTTGATAATTTAATTTAATTTGCTTGAAATTGGCATGCTCAAAAATGTTCTTCAAAAATGTTCTTCCAGTCGATATGTACTTTTACCTGAAAAAAATGTGAACTTTATGAAACTTTGCACAGATTGTTCGGGGGTATACTATGGGAAGACTGCCCTTATTTCTTGACATCGAGGACCCTGTGCTAACTTGGGGAGGGGTGAAAACCCTTTATTTTTTCCGACTTTTTTCAGTTCTTTGCTTTTATTTCTTGAAATAAGCACATTTTATCTATTATATTGAAGGACAAAGTTAAAGACAATAAAATTTCGTAAAAAATGGTTGGTCAACCAGATCTGAAGAACCAATATTGACGGAGATACAGCTGATTTATTTTTGGGGTATTTTGACCCCTACAATAAAAGTAGGTGTCGTATGTAAATTCTATAAACAAGCTTATATTTACATAATTTGTAAAAAAACAAAGTAAAGCTAGTAAGAAAAAAATCGTAAAAATATGGGGTTTTATCACAATTTTCCAGCAATAAATACAATTTCGAACGTGATTAAGCACTGAGTCGTTTCTTCGGGAGCGTTATGATATCTCGCAATTTGTAATCTCGAATAACGAAACTCTTTTTTTTTAAACTGGAAAAGAGAAATCTCTCAAGTTAAAAAAATTCGCTTTTCATAAACTCGCAATCACAAAATCCTATTTTTTCAAATTTCTCATTAACATATCGCACACAAAAGTTTCGCAATTTTCAACCAAAGTCCCGCAAACTTAAATCGAACTAGATATAGCTACTACGTCTAAAAGAAACTGGATACACCCAAACTTGCACCCAACCCAAATCCTATCGTGAGGTCAGGAACCAATGCCAATCTCACTGTTTTTACGTCGTAAACTGACAATACTTTTTCAAATGCGACATTTTATAGTTTTCTAGATTTTAGTTTGCAGGTTTTTGTAATTGCGAGATTTTAATAAACTGAATTTTGTAATTGCGAGATTATGAAAAGTGGGCTTATGAGATTGCGAGATTTCGTAAAGCGATATTTTGATTTGCGAGATTTCGTAACCAAAGCTGTTTTTCACATATCTCTGTTTGGACTTGCATATAGAAAGTCGCACCCAGTATTATGTAATTTAACTTATTGTTACATATGTTTTATGTAATTTTATCTCTTCGTTGTTACAACCATTAATAACACTGAATCTTTTTCTTTTTGCTAAATTTTTTTCCATTTACCTACTTTTTGAATATATTGACAGCATATTTGCAATTTTTTACAACATATTTAGTCATTTGATGTACATAGGTAAATATTTAAGATAGATTTTTGGTTTTTTGTAGGACTTAAAAATTCAATGTTTGGATTTTTAAAAAGAAACTCGTCTAAGTTAAAAGATCGTCTTATATGTATGGAATCCTACAAAAGAATGTGATATAAATAGGATTGAAAGTGTTCAAAGGAACTTTTTGCGGTTATTAAGGAAATTTCTTCGGTAACACTCTACCAACATCATTCTTATCAGTCCAATTGTTTGTTATTAGGGATGTAAACTCTTCATTCACGTAGGGAAATGTGTAAAGCCGCGTATCGACTACGCGCGGCAAACCATCGAACATTGTCTCGCGCGGCAGCCGCGCATAATGGATACCTAGTTGCCGCGCGGGTTTCGTCCAGGTTAGCAACCCCAGACAAAACGGATGTCGTATTATTAACAAATACGAATCTTCCATCGTCAGCAGTAACGTCAACACGAGCCACCAATTTCACAATCGATTGGTCGCAATAATAATTCCAAGAAGCACTACGAAATATGCTGACGATATGATTAATGTTCAACTGCCTGAGGCAACCTTCATCAATAACTATTATTATAAGTTTAGTCTGAATTAGAACCGTGAATTGTAACGTTTAAACTTAAGATTCTCTTATTTTGTAAATAAACCTTTTTTATTTCTACTTTAGTCGCGCGGCAGCTCGAACATTGCGGCGCACGAGCATGATTAACCGCGAGCCAATTTCGATGGATTTTAGTGCGCGGCAAGCGTTTGGCTCGCGAGCAATTGGGACGGTGTTAAATGCTTTTCTATGTTCGTGGTTAAGAAAACAGAACAGAGACTGTTGAAAAAAAAAAAAGTCTGTTCTCGTCATTATCAGTTTAAGAATTGATATTCTATGTTCGGTTCCCAAAGCAAAGTAAAATAACAAAAAAATAATTAATAACTTTGTCTCGCAAGCATTGGATCATGTGCCTCACGCGGCAGCCGCGCTGTATCACAAAATTCTCGAAAATTGGCTTGCGAACCAAACTTTTGATTTGCCGCGGTCGAACATGGCTCGCGCTGCAGCCGCGCATAGTCCATACTCGGCTTAATGTAATGTTTAGTGCAAAATTACGTTTATTATGGTACATAATTGCATTGTTAACTTGTTTGTTTGTTTGTTTGTTCTTACCGATTATTTATTTAGTTACCTACCTGTCTTTCAGTTAAATCCAATGCCACTGCTATTTCATATCTCCTTAGCCTAGTCAAATAATTTGAGTGGATAAACTCCGCTTCTAATTCCGTTATTTGGTCTTTGGTAAATGTAGTTCGTTCCTTCCGGTTTGCAGATGTTAAAATTTTAATTTCCTTTTTTGGTGTCAACGTGTCTGGTGTTTTCGTTATGGTGGCTGAAAAAGAAAACAAAAAACATAAAGAAAAACCTTTTAGTTTTGAATTTATGGCCACACAAATAGAGCCCTTATGATTGCAATGATTTTTAATGAGGTGTTATGAGTACCTATTGCTATTGCACAACAAAAAAACACTTGAAAATTATGAAACTAGGTATATATATATGTACCTATACCTACTACATATGCATACAGCTATTGTATAACTGTCGAGGGAATTGAATTATTGTTTCTGTGGTTATTTATACATTTTTTGGAAAAATAAATTTAAGTAGTTTTGAAATGAGTAAGTACATAGATATAGGTCATCTATTATCCATAGGTCCTCATCATTTTTTGCTTAGAATGATTTTAAATAAAAGCTTGGACGACTACCATTGCGATTGCGACACATAATTTCCTACACTTTTGAATAGGTATACCTATGATCTTTAAATGCTAAAGTATTTTTCGGTGGTCAGGGGATTATAAGGACGATTGATCGTTGATATTAATTTGCTCTCCTTCTCATTCAGTCGAGTTTTGATGCCCTTCCACAAGAAACACCATTTTCAACAGAAAAGAGAGCTTTTTCTACCGTATAGGAAAGGAATTTTGGATGGGATTGGACGAATTTCGGGTATACACTGCTAGTCACTTGATTGAGGCCACTTTTTTGCAACTGTTTTTTGCCATTATGTTGGAAATGTTCGAACCTCAAATATTTATTACTTCATATTTTCATAAAACAAAACCATGAAATTTTGGGTCTGACTCGGAAAATCCATCGAAATTTTTTGCGTAGGTATGTGCGGTTGTCTGTCCACCGACCTACAGCCTAAATGGTTTGGCGGATTTAGCTCAAATTTCGTATATAACACTTTTTGGTGATTCCCTAGAGGAACAATTAAAATTTTTGTTTTAACCCGGCTAAAACGGGTACCTCTCTCTGTCTTATAACGGTTATAGTTTTCCCAAATTTTGTCAAAAACGGCTCAAACGATTTTGATAATATAGGAGTTTGCAGCTTATTATTTCTCATTTTCAGCTAAAAAACCCTAGAATTATTGGACTATAAATAACATTTTGATGATATAGGATTTCCATATAGTATAGATATTATGATTCTTGATTATAATCCTCAACAAGATGTCCTGAAATGTAATATATAACTTATTGTTTTTACATATATATACAAACCTTTCAAAATGATGTTGCTTTCATCAATAGCTGATTGATTCCATTTGAATTTCTCGCAGTCTTGATATTTTTCAAAATGTTTTTCCGCTTTATTGTTGTTATATCCACTGACAGCACTCAAGAATTCCCAATCTCCACCAGACAATCGGCCACTCAACTGTTCTGACCTTTCGTTACAATCCTTTGATTGGATATCCTCACTCCCAATTGTACTCTCATCACTACCATTATGCTTTGTAGGACAATTTTTATTTTGGAACATATCCAAGTAGTTCCTTAAAGTAGAACTATCCGAGTAAACGTAATTCTGATTCGAATTGTATTGGGTTTGCAAATCACCCGCGTAGGAACACTGATTTGAAAATAGAACTGGCGGCGGCGGCGGTGCCGGATAACTAGGGTATTCATTATTTGAATTCACATAAACATTTTGTTGACACTTCCGTTGTTCTTGATGAACATCGTTATCAAAGTTATTTTGAATACATTTTTGATTAGCACGCAGATAATAGTCGAAACTTTCGAATTTAAAACTATGATGGCTAGTGGCAGTTGAATACATATTTGCAAAAGATGCTTTTAATTTATTTACCTACTTTTATTCTGTAGATTATCGAATTAACTAAACCTACTCCCATTTGAGACCAGAAACAAAACTGCAAGATCTTAAGAAAATTGTATTAATGAATGTGGCAGCCACCACACCAGGCAAAAGAAGATGTATCTTTTTATTTTTGTATATTTCTTAGATGTTCTTTCAGCCAATTGCAATGAAGTGTTTTGTGCGAACGAGATTTTGTTTTTATTTGAACGAATTTTGATTGGTCCGCTTGGTATATCGATCAGTAGGTATCTTATGGATGGGAAATAATGCTGTCAGTAGTTGTCATATTTTGTCAATGGGCACGATATTTATGATCTCGAGAATAAATACAAACGTTTATATAGGAATAAGCGTTTGATAGTAATAGTGTTGTTTTCTTTCGATTGTGATGAATGAAATGCTTTTATTTTTACTTGTGACTATTATAGTTTGTTTGGTATAAGTACTCGTTGTATTGTACTGGCTGTATTGTATACCTGTACCTATTTTCATTATTTTAGCCTTCACGAAGGTTTTGTTTATCCTATTGATATTTAAACCGTATCAATAATTTTTATATTAAAAATTATATTACTATATATTAATATTAATACTAAGCAGTATTTAAAGGTGGAAAGTAAGCTAGGTATATACCTAGGACATTAACAGAAAAATACACAACGGCCCCAGTTGTGCGTAACTACTTTTCTTGGATGTTGCGGCTTTCAATTTTTGTTTAAGAAATAATTTTGTTAATTCTTTGAATTAATATAAAAATAAATAATTTTGAAAACTTATTTTTAAGAAACCAGCGTTTTCCTAGAAAATCATGGTAGGTAGGTACCTATGCCAATTATTTTATAATATTTTGATATATTTAACAATTTTTTTTTTACCAAAACCGCGTAGTCAAGTTTAAAAATAAATTGATTTTTTTCAAAAAAAAAATTTTAAATATTTTTATGAAAAAAATTTGAACATGCCAAAATTCAAAAAATTAATTTAATTAATTTCAAAAAATTCATCAATTTGTTTTTTGAATATTACATTTCAAAAAATAAAATTTGTTTAATTAATACAATTATTGTATTTCAAATTTTAAGTGTACCATTAAGTGCCACTATCGTTTAGCTGCCTAGACCTTTCTAGAAATAAAAATTGGTTAAAAGCCGCTGAGTCAGCAACGCGAGAAAGTAATATATGGCAAGTACTGTTTTTTTTAGGAATTACGATTTCAACAGTCTAAAATGCCTTTAGTGCCGTATCACTTTATCAAGTTTTACAAAACCGTTAGAGCCGTTTTCGAGAAAAACATGCTTTTCGATAACGTTTATATGGCAGGCACCGTTAGTTGTAGGCCTATAAAACCAAAATTCAAAAAAATCAACCTGAAATTTTATTTACGTTTAGCGGCTGCAGATGCGAATGACTGACAGTCAAGTATACACACTGACAGACAAACACACAAACTGAATTTCCAGACTCACTATTTTCGACTTTATTATCATCGTAATGTTATGTATGATTGTTATCTCAAAAAAACTTTTTTTTTTCACGAATACAATAATTGCCTTATAGCCAGGACCATCATCGCGTAAAATAAAAAAAAGATAAAATGATCGTCGTTTTGCAAATCCTCTCTTTATATATTTTTTTAAGGAGCCGGTTATAGCTATCATTGAAATTTATTATTGAAAATTTTCTTTTCCAATTTTAAGGCAAATTATCTAATGAAGTTGCTGTTGATTGGTATTCAATTGATTAGTAAATAATGAAATGTAATGAATTATATAATTTTTCTATTTAAAAAAATAACTCAATTTGATCTTATATTAGTTCGCGTTAGTATTATCACTTTTGTGATTTCAATGATCATTGAAATTTCAATGATTATTGGAAAAACAAAATGTTAATATTTCCTAACCTTAGCACAAATTCCATTTTTTTTAATAGAAACATTCTATAATCCATTATCTTTATTTTAATACCAATTAACACCAACATTGTTGGAAAATTTGCCTTAAAATTTAAAAATAAAACTTTCAATGATGAGTTTCAATGATATAGCTATAACACTGGCCTCTTAGAGAAAAATAATGAAAGCAATTTTGAAACGACGCGTCGCGACGATCGTTCAATGGTTTTTATTTTACGCGATCGGACCCCATGCTTTTAAAAATGCAAGTCGAACTATTTCGATTATACTTTTGGTATTCCTTATCAAAATAAATAAAAAAATGTGTGCCACGACAGATTCGTGAAAAGACCAAAGGCCTTGTGATTTTACTTATTTACCTAATTACTTATTTGCCGCCATATAAAGCATGGTGCTCTCATGGCCATGATATACCTCAATCCCTAGCTTATTGCTGTTTACAATTTCAAGTTAACAGAGAGATCATTGCACCCCACGTTGGGCGCCAAGGTATTTTCTTGCGGATATACGTATCCACATATCATATCAACAAATTTAATTTATGAAGTAAAGGTCAAAACAACTGCGCAAGAAATGAGATAAAAAATCAATGCAACAACAGGGAGTGGTCCAAACTGCAGTCCTGCAATATCAGGAAAATTTAAATTACAGGCCTTTTAAAAGTCGGGCTTCTTCACAAATGTAAGTTGGTGACTGGCTCAGCCAGCATGTTTGGAAGTGAGTGGCAACATAGTTGGCTCGTGGTTCACCTCGTCGATACCATCGAACAGGATCCAAGGAGTCAGTTTTTCTGCGTGTGTGGTTAAATAAGAAGAATTGGAGCAATAAAAGTTTAGAAATTTGATTTCTAAAAGGAGTTGATTACCGCGACTTGGACCATGTATTATGGTTGGTGTTGACCATATGTGGTTGGAATGTGTGTGTGAAATCGCGAACATGTTCGGCTTACCTTACCTAAACGTGTCCCTATATACATGTTTTAATTGCTCCTGTCCACAAATTGCTCCAGTTTTTTTGTCGCCCCGAACCAACGCATTATGTAAGTTTTATTTGGGAACCATATTTACCTGTACCTACTGTGCGCGATTAAGAGCCATTTGCTGAAACAATACTTAAGTTTCTATGTTCTTAATACTTACTTTTTCTTTTGTCACTTAATAATTTATGTAGAACACAAATGCTTAAGTATCGTTTCAGCAAACGGTTTAATAAGTGTTATACGTAGGTTGTTAAGCAAGTCTTGAGATATGGCAACACTAGGGTCAAAAAGTGATCAAAAAGTAAGTAATTTTTATTGTAATCGCACTCAGAACTTTTCTTTATAAGAATGGCTACAGTTTTTGAAAATTTCGACTAAAGATTTTTAGGATTTTCGACGTGGATTGAGCTAACAACACTGAGCGGACAAGCTTGCTTTGACCTTTGATAATGAAGACTATATCTATCTTGAGCCACCGTAGTATTGCTGGTAAGATAAGAACCAAATAAGCATACGCATCTGGGTATACCTCATAAATTCTCAATCCCATTTTTTTTCTCTAAAAATTGTATCGCAAAATTTAAGTTTTCATAACCTAACAATTGATATTTTTTACACAAAAAAATAAATAAGCACATTTAAATTAAAAATAAATGCAGCATGTATTCTAACACAAAATTTGTTTATTTAGACGCATCGTCAAGTATAAGCAAAAATAATAAAATCCCTGCTATCATTGTCACTCAAATTCACGACATTCTTTGACACTTGCAACGATTGGGCTATAAAATGCATGTTGTATTTCCTCTTAACACGCCAAAATAAATATCACGAGGCCGGCAAGATGATACACATCCGTTTAAGAAAAACAAATCCGCAAAATGAATGAATTTATTGTTTTGTCCAAAGTCAGATACTTAACTAAAACATATCCCATCTGGTACGAATGCATATGCTAGTGAGGTATAGTGCCACCAGAAGTACCCTTATTGCCACTCAAATGTGGAACAAAAGGGCGTTGAGTTAATTTGTTTGGTCGCCGCCGCCGCCGGCCGCTGGAAATCTTAATTTTTACTTTGGTTTACGTGCTGTTTATAGAGCAACAAATCATACGCATTGATCTAAATGAACTTCACATCAGAAAGCTTGTACACATAGCATAGTTTTTTTCAGTTTCTGTACTTCAAATATAGGTATAAATATAATCAAACGATAGATCGAGACAGTGTGGAAGCATCTTCTTCTTAGATTCGTTGCAATTACTGAAATGCACTGCTTTAAATACGATAGGTTACGTTATGTCGATAAGTGTCGGTACATCTGCAACGGATGTATGTAGAATTCAAAAACGAAGAAATCCATAGGATGAGGAAGTTAAATAGCGGTACAGATAGATATTCATAACTATCCATAAATAAGATATAAGTGTTCTCTCTTCATGCATTTAGAAGATTCTCTCCAATCATAAAGAAGAGAATCTATACATAGAAGATATTTTAAATAATAAAGCATACGAGACGAGTATGAACGTTATAATTAACGAAGTCATGGTGTACGTTTTAACTTATCGTATACGATCTTTCAAAACTCACCACAGGTGTCACCTAAAAGTATGCATTAAATTAAATGATTCAAAGTTTTGTTTAATAATCGATCAAGCTAAGCATATTTTTAGGCGATATATAGGTTGCACTGTGTCGTAACTTCTCACCTGAATTTTTATATGCCCGGCTAGCTCAGTCGGTAGAGCATGAGACTCTTAATCTCAGGGTCGTGGGTTCGAGCCCCACGTTGGGCGAAGTTATTTTGCTAAATTATTCACTATTAAGAAAGCCGATGACGCGTCTAAATCTATAGCCTTGATACACATAATCTATATACACATCTATGTAGATGTAGGAATTAAAAATGAAAAATGTAGGTACACTGTACAAATAAATAAAAATGAAGTTTCTCTTTGTTAATAAGCTTTTTACAAGATGCTTTTGACGTGACGAAATGTCGAGTGATAAAATTTCGAATTCAAAATTTCGAATGACAAAATCTCGAATGACCAAATCTAGAATGACGAAATCTCGAATGAGAAAAGCTCGAATGCAAAACTACTATTTTATTAAAAAAGGGAGTGTCTGTTTATGGCATATAAACAGTGAGTTAGGAATGGCCACATGGGCATGCTACCCCCCAGGCCCGTGCGCAGGAATTGCTCAGGGGGGAGATTGCATTTTGTTCATGGTTATAAAGTTTAATAAACATGTCGTGCATGACAAGAATGTTTTATTTTTTCATAAATAAAAGTTTAATTTTACATTTATAAGTAAAGGCAGGAGTACAGTATCCCAAAAAATATGAATAATTGCCATTTGAAAAAATAAAAAAAAACATCTTTACTTTGATCGATTTTAACATCACGATTAGCATTGATTTACACCCTAAAACTATTTCCCCAGTCAATCAAAAAGTCGACGTAAGTGTCGACAAAATAAATAGAAATTAGATTCAGCGTGTAGGCCTATTCATAACCTATTAGCGCTATTGGACGTCATCCATTTTAGAGAGCCATTTTAACGATTAAAGTAGATGTCAAAAAAAGTAATGCAAATACACCCTGGGACTGTTTTCCCAGTCAAGGACGAAAATCGAGTTTAGTAACAGCCTGTAGGACTGTGGCTATAATCGTTTATATGGTTCTCTAAAATCGGGTGATGTCCGGCGATTTGGCTGAAATAAGTTTCAGCGAATAGGGGTTCAATAGGCCTACATTCTGACTTTATCCCGGATTTTATTGATTGACTGGAAAAACTTTAACCTGGTTTCGGTGTGCTTTTTCTCACATTGGCTTTACTCGTTCGAATGGCTCTCAAAAATCAGGGTGATGTCCTTCAGATATGTCTAAAATACATATGCCTACACACTGGCAACTACTTCTATTTCTTTTTTTGACACCTACGTTGATTTTTTGGTGCACTATAATGTGGAGAAGTATGTGCATTAATTTTTGCAAATTCCTCAAGTTGACCTTCAGTTAGTTAGAAATTATTTTTAATAAGGAACACAAAACACCAAAGAGTAAGTAAAAATTATAGCCTATTATAACACGCTTAGAACCTTCAATCCGACATTTTCAATTGGAATTTTGTGAGGTGCTCCCATGGTAGAACTTTGTCTGCTTTTGTAAAACTTGTTTAGGAATGAATAAAATTTCAATTTAAAAACCATTTTGCCCACATTCATTGAAATATCGCCTGGTTTCTATACGAACATGAATTGAAAAGACCGTTCGTTTGTTTTCTGTTTTTCACAGGCAAAGTTGTCAGAATGTTAAATATTTGATTGAAATTTGAAAAATGGAGACCCATCCGTTGCAAATATCGAGTGCTCGGAGTGCATTTTTAAAGTTTACCCTGAAGTGACGAGAATCATCTTGCATTATTGAAGAGCATGGTCCAAATAGTTCACCTTTCATTGAAAATTTTCATTCTGTTGAGGAAAGGTTTATACTTCAGTATGCTTATTATTCCCATGAAGGGGTTAGAACCCCCTGCGCACGGGCCTGATACCCCTGCAACCTCTCTGCCAAGACCTTTTAATGGATTTAGGGTGAGTGCGAGTTTGGGTGTGTGCAAAGTTGCTTTTGGATTTAGTATTGAGATAGTAGGTAGGTAGGTACTGAAATTCGAAATTAAATATTATTAAAAAAAACCGAAACCTACATATATCCATTATTTGAACCTACGCATTCATGCATACTATTTTATCTACTATTTGTTTCCAGTGAAGTCAAGACTTACTACTCCTAGAAGCTTTTCGGGAAAATTAAAAACATCTTGTAGAGTTAATTGAATTTCATTTTATGACTTTATATAATATAATGACTTATACACAAGAGCATATACAAATCTTTTGATGTTTTGCAAAAATATGCCAAATTGCTATAGACATCATCATATACCCTTATATGCAAAGGTAATTAGGTACAATCTGACATTGGACGTTAGTGCTTTGTTTATCTCACGAAAATTTGATCTAAATACCTTTTGTTAAATGAGTGACAAATAGCTTGTCGCTATTGACTTTTCAGCTAAATTAGTTTTCTTTTTATAAAGAGTCATTATTTTATTTCATTCAAGACTTAACTGACCTAGTTACCACCAAATTCGCACAACAACTCTATTGACATAAAAGATAAGAACTATACCAATTATATTCATTCTACAAAACAACGGTAGCATTGGAATAACCAACCACCCTTATTTTGAAGTTAATTTTAGTGAACATTAAAGATTTGTCTATATCTACATATATACTCTCTACTCTAGTTTATACTCGCTTCAAAGTCTTAGGATTGCGTGTCACACTGGTTTTAATCAAAAGATACACCGCCTTTCGTGACCTTTGTAAAAATTTATGGTGGTATGAGAACGACCCAACGTTATAAAATAGTGTTATCAGCTTTTATTCAAATTACTTTAGTTAACTGATTCGTTCGGCTTATAATGAAGTTGATTGAATCGACATTATTTATTCAAGCAATGACCATACCATGCATGAGTTATGAATTGAATAGGATTGTGATTACAATGTTCCAGCAGAATATGCAACCGGATCTTTATTGTTTTCCCATATTAATTGATTGAATTATTAAGAATATTTTCTTTATATTTTCAGACGAGATCAGCATCTGTCGGATGAAGAAGAAAAAGAAGAAAACTTAGTGCAGTTACTTATGTATACTTCTACTTCCATACTCACCTAACTTTGTATCTTAAACAGTCTATATCGCCTGATAAAAATTTAAAAAAAGAAATGAATTTACTTGAGTCATTTAATGCAAATGAATGAATGACTCAAGGCAAGCAAAAACTATAGGTATATTATGACAACACT
Organism: Baccha elongata; assembly: GCA_951217065.1. Lineage (NCBI taxonomy): Eukaryota > Metazoa > Arthropoda > Insecta > Diptera > Syrphidae > Baccha > Baccha elongata. Next base: position 55,166,111 of record OX578273.1, on the reverse strand, counting down.
TCAATCGCTTTATTAACTATGGTATCATATTATTTTTTATGATATTTACCTATCAATGATCAAATTATTAAATCCAGTATAGCCAAAGATAATTTGATTATTTCATTTCTCTTTCAAAATTAAAAGTTTTGCCAATTATGATATTTAAGAGTTGAGAAGCGTGTTTTGTGTAGTATTAGACATTTGCAGCTCATGAACAATAACGAAACATACCTAACTCGACAGACTGATAGAATATACATAGCATGACTTTAAGATTTGAAATATAACACCCCTGATATTGATTTTGTATCGCCTTAATGTGATCATGATTAATTTTCTAGCGAGACAATCATCTGCGTTTAATATTTATCATATATAAAATGTTTTTGTTATAATACAAATTCTATATACCTACATTGAAAAAATTAATAAATATAGAATAATAAAAAAAAATAATTTCAACTAAGTAGAAGACTTAGCATTAAATTTAGTGGACTTTAGTGGAAAATTCACGACTGCGGTGGGACGAACTTTGCTCTTGTAGCAAACTGTGGGACAATACAAAAACTTCGATTAATTTAAATCATCGAAATAGCGAAAATATCAAAAAATGTCCCCAACGGTAAACTAACATTAAAGGCATACCTACTCTGTCAAATGTTGAACCTAAATGTTTAGATTTAAATGAAATCGGTTCAAGCGTTATCGATTTAAGCCTAAATTTGTAAAAGACCAAATTTCCGTTTTATGTATTTTCAGTCAAAAAACCTGAAATGCTGCACTATACGAATGTAACTACCACAAAGTTTTGTCAAAATCGTTGGAGCCGTTTTTAAGAAAATTTGGAAAAAATTAAAACCGTTATATGAGAGGTAGATATACCTACCTGTTATAGTCAAGCTAAAAAAAAATTCCTCGCCTCTAGCGAATAATCAAAGAATACTTCACACTAAGTTTGAAGGCGAAATAATAAATTCCAACCGTTTAGACTAGAATATTATTTCCAAGTCACAGACAAAACCGCACATACGCACAAATCTGCACATCCGCCCGAACAGACCGAGGTATGGCATATGTCAGGTTTGATTAAAACAACGATTTTGCCTGCGATTTTGTTGATCCACGAAATAATTTTGAGTGCATAGGAATACGAGACAAAACAAAGTGCACGACTGGGTCGCACGAACTTGCTCTTGTCGTGCACGACTGGGTTGCACGTACTTGTTCTTGTGGCAAGTTGTCACGAAAAAAAAATAAATTTAATAATTTTATATAAATATAAAGGAAATAAAAATAATAAATTTTTCACAAAAGTTCTAAAACTTAATTTTACAAAGATTCAAGCCAAAATCAAAGTATGCTGAAATTTTTTTTGCTTAAATATAAGCTTACCAAAAAAATTATTCCAAAATTGTTGAAGCGGTTTTTAAATAAATCGATGTTTATTTAATGTTTTTTATAAAGAACTTTTTTACAAATTTGAGGAGCGCCATTTTTAAGTTCTTAATAGTTTGCAATTTATGCATTAAAAATACAAATTTTTTGTCATTTTCCAAATATTGAATTTACAAAAAAATAAATTTAAAATTTACCTAAAACTAAAATTAAGCTTTTTTGCAAAATGATGGTAATGAAATTTGTTCAAATTATCTAAACAAAATTTTTGGTTTCAAATCATCAGATAGCTCAATAAAATATAACGATTCTATAGGAGTAATAGGCTTGGCAAAATTTTTTTTTGCGATTTAACAAAAGGAAATCAGACAGAAACCATCAGTAATTTTTTTCAAGAAAATCGTTGGAGCCGTTTTCGAGAAAATTAAGCTTTTCCAAAACCGTTATATGGCATGTACCGTTATTTTTTTGAGCTAAAAAAAAATTTCCATTTCTCCTTTGAGGAATAGTCTACAAACCCTACATACCAAATTTAAAGTAAATCGGTTGAGCCGTTTGGGCTGATACATACAGACTGACATAAAGACAGACAGAAAAGTCTAAAGCTTGTAGCGATCGGACGTGTTCTTTTAAAGCTCCCTTGCTTAATTTTGTCTTATTGTTTGTATTGCTTAAAATAAGTAAAATGTCATTAAATCTATGTGGTTCTTGTAATACGGAAATCTCCGATTCAAACTTCATTCAGTGTGAACTTTTGGCAAAAATAAATTTCATAAAAAATGTGCTTGTATTTCGGAGGCCAGCTATAAAATTCTGGTCAGCGATGCAAATATGATGTGGCGTTGTAATTCATGTACTGTATCGCGGCAAATTGAAAACTATTTATTTAATAAGCTAGATAAACTCTCCACAGAGATCTTAGAGCTTAAAGACCAAATGACTGTCATGAATAAATCGCTTAATGCCTCAATTGCAAATAACGCTTCGAAGAAACAATTAAAAAAAAGTTTCTCAAAGAATAATAAATTAAATGAAAATAAAACATCAGGTCAACGAAACCAGGGCTCTCCAATGCCATCATCATCGAATAGTGTTCTCAACGGTTCAGAAGAGAAATCCAGTTTTTCTGCTGAAATCAATGATGATGCAAATATTAAAACCATCGTGAACACGGTTCCCCCTACCCCGGCGTTTGAACTTGACCAACTGAAAAATGAACCTATTCGTAAACATATAATTGGAAACAATACATCAACATTACTTGAAGGTGTTTCTGTTCCCAATTCTAAATGGTTACATTTGTCTTACTTCAGCACAAATACATCGGTGGATTCTCTTACTTCACATATTCACAAATGCACAATGCTGGTGAAAAAAGGTGCTGATACATCTGACTTCTCTTTTATAAATTTTAAAGCTGCAGTTCCAGAGAATTGTTTTGAAAAAATTATGCAAGCTTCTATTTGGCCTGCTGGTGTTCGTGTAAGAGAATTTATTAAATTCCCAAAAAACGACGAGCGAACGAAGCCACCCACAATCTCTATATAAAAAATTCTACAATAAAACCTGTTTTTGCTGTTGATGAACTCGTTGCTGATGTTGTTGTTGCTGATATAGTACATGCCGATGATAATAATAACAACTCATGTACCATATTGTCAACAAAAACTAAGATACATTTTGGCATCCGGTTTTCTATTTTTGAATAAAAACTAATAAGAGCATTGAATTTTGAAAATAAAAATAATAGTTAATTACATAAAATTTAGAAAAAAATTAGTTTAAAAAATTTGTTTTAAATTTTTTTTTCAAAATTTTGAGTTTGAAAATTAATTTTTTTAAAACTGTTCAATCAAACAACTTAATTTAAAAATAAAAATAAGAGTAGTTTTCTGGTTTTATGTATATGATGTGACCTTTGGTTTATCAACTTTTTGAATTAATAAGTGGGCTTCAGGTCAAAAAATGAAACAAAGTAAATTTGTGTTCGACGTTTCGTCCATGAATCCATATTCATGGACGAAACGTCGAACACAAATTAACTTTGTTTCATTTGCTTCAGGTCAAAAAATGAAACAAAGTTAATTTGTGTTCGACGTTTCGTCCATGAATCCATATTCATGGACGAAACGTCGAACACAAATTAACTTTGTTTCATTTTTTGATATGAATCCATATTCATGGACGAAACGTCGAACACAAATTAACTTTGTTTCATTTTTTGACCTGAAGCCCACTTATTAATTCAAAAAGTTTTCTGGTTTTTCCAAAAGATATAACAAGTCTTTGTATCATTCACCGTTGTTTTTAAATAATTTTTTTTCTGATTTAAGTCAATTTTTTATAAAGTTCCCCCTCCCGCCTAAACGGGGGGAAATAGACCCCCCTCCCATACAATTTTTTTCTTGTCTTAACCCCACCTACACGCTCAAGCTTTTTGGTGCATCTTATACCAATCACCATGTATAAATGTATTGCGAAATAAATTGTGGTCTACTATACGAATACGTATAGGTATACATAGATGACAGTTATTTAGGTAGTAGGACGGTATTCCCATTTCTCAATTACAATTTTAAAAATGAAAAATGAAAACTTTCTTACCAGCTTTAAAGCTTTGTTTCAATTACTTCGGTCAATTGGTTTGTTTTGCTTTATTGAATTATTGAGTTGAGAAGTTTGTAATATTAGTACATTACCTTGAATTCCTTCCAAAAAGTCCACCTCCACGTCCACGTCTCTATAAGAACAGTACCTAGTTGGTGAAAAAAGTAAAATAAATATTACTTGACTCACTCACTGCAAATGAATGACTTCAAACTAAACAAAGATTTATTAAATGCAAACTCTTCCATTATTTTGATTACTCATATCGGTATATGGTATCATTTGTATATTTTTGATATTGACTTATTAAAACTGATCCAATAGTGAACACCCACAGAATTCAAAGAAACGATAGATTATTTCACTTCCTTTGAGAAATTAAAAATTTTGTCAGCAAATTTAAGTTGCAAATTACCTAATTGATATTAATATGTACATATATACAATACATTATAAATATTAAATCACCATGAGTTGGTCATGATTCATATTCAAGCGAAATCATCATCCTGGCGGTAAATATTATTAAGTATAAGTGAAATGCAGATCATTTCGTCATCCTCATCAAGAATAAGTTTGTTTTTACAATGAGGTCATCTTGTATACCTATGGCTTTTGATAAGATTATTATAGAAGGTGTTTGTGTTGGACAAACAATCTTTGCGGAATAAATTGTGTTGTTTTTATTTATATATGATATGAAACGAATCCAACAGGAGTAGGTATATAATACAAACATGAAGGTTTATCTTGTTTGTATTTTTGTAAGCCTTACAAATAAGAAATAACTTTATGATTGTGCAGGAAGATTTAAATTGTTATGCACTTATACGTCTTGACCTAACCTCAAATCAAAAAATTAATATACTAACTAAGGTTACCAGCTCCTAGAAATCATGTGTAAGTTTTAGTTACTGCTCCTAGAATGTCGTTACTATCGATTTGTTTTTTTTTTTTTGGCTCTTGTAGCAATTACTCTTGAGTTAAAAGAAATAAATTCGGATCGGTTCGAGTGATTTTCGTTACAGGGAATTATTTTTGATTTTGCTGGAGATCTTTGTTTTGATGTCTTAAGCAAATCCTAAAAAGTCGAAATGGTCGAAATTTAATTTTTTGCTATTACCTCGGAAAATAAAATTTTTTACTTTAGTAAAACTTGTAGCTTATATTATTTTCTACAAAAAAAGTCTTGACATTTTTCATCGTACCATCAACCGAATCCGAGAAAAAGTGTTAAATTGTTACAAAGTCTGTTTTTTGAGAACACTGCACTTTTTAACGAGTATTTGACGCTTTGTCTTTTATTTTTTGTGATTTTGCCTAAGCCTATTTCTCAGAAAAAAAAATAAAATGCCCGACTGGGTCGCATGAACTTGCTATTCTTGCATACTATGGAATTACAAAAATTTGTATTCATGAAATTAATTATCATCGCATTTTAATTTTATGTTGTTTAGCTAAAAACTTTAAATGCCATTTTGTGTCAAATGTTTACCTTAAATGCTATACCAAATTTAAATAAAATCCGTTCAGTCGTTATCAAGTTTCTGCCAAATTTGTAATAACCAGTTAACACCAAATCTCCGTTATTTGCATATTAATCCAAAACCCTGAAATGCAGTTATATGAAGATTCTTGAAAGTATAACGTTCACAAAGTTTTATCAAAATCGATTAAGCGGTTTTCGAGAAAATTTAGAAATACTAACATTATAGAGGGTAGGTACCTCCAATATAATGGATTTAGTTTTTCCTAATTCTTTCGAAAACGGCTTTAACGATTCTAATAAAATTTTAAGAAATGCACATAGATTAGATTTGGTGTTAACGGATTTTTACAAATATGGTATGGCATTTAAGGTAAACATTTGACACAAAATTGCATTTAAAGTTTTTAGTTAAACAACATAGGAGTGAAATGCGATGATAAATAGTTTTAAGGGTGGGTCTTCATGACAATAGAATTTAAAATTCATGTAAACGTATTTCAATGTGGTAGTGCGATATTCTTTTCTCTTCATTATTGTTTTTGATACGCTCAACTACTCTTGTTCTCTTTTCAAAATGGGTTTGTTGTTTTGTTATCCTTTCGATTTGAATGGGAATGATGAGTTCTATGCTTTCTGTTTATGGAAGGGTGAAGGGATATTTTTCAATTTTGTTTTCAAAACACATGAGTAGGTATAGCTATTAGCTAAAATGTGAGTCATTTTTTTTCTCTTTTCGTTTAGTTGTTTTTTCTTCACTTTCACTTGCTGTTGCTGGAACTGGAAAAACAGTAACAAAAAAATGTGAACTCGTTTGTAATTCGATCGAGATCTTGATGAAGGTCAGGACACATCAAATGAACATGCATAAATATACGTTACACATGTAGGTAGGTAGGTACATTGAAATAGTTTTTTTTTAGGAAGCTTTATGTAAGATAAGTGTGAGGTAGGTCAATATAACTATTTGACCTGTTTGAAAATTACTTTAGGGTTTATTGCAAAGGGGTGAATTTTGGAGTTTACAAGTAAGGATGTTGGAAGAATAAGGTAACTTGTTCATTTGTAATGTGCGAAATTTGAGATTTCCTTTCGATTTTTGTTGTTGTCAGATTTCAAACAACAGCACAACACTGTATATTTTTGTTTAGCAATTGAAACATTGTCACTTCATTGTCACGTTGGAAAACCTACCTACCTATGTACATTTTGTTTTCAGAATAAAAATAAAAATGACCAAACAGAAAAGTCGTGCAGCATTTACATTCCTAGCTATGTATATAGGTATGCCCTATGATCATTTTTTGATGTTTGGAATCAGGGAGGCATAGGTATGTTAATAAACATGCGAAATCGCCCAACTCTGAGTTTTTAGAACTTGTATCATCTTGGATGTAGGTACCTACCTCTAGGTGTAATATAACCTAATCTATATACCTACATATGTAGATAGGGCACGAGTACGATAACTTTGGCGCCAAGAATTGATAACGGTTTTTTGTAGAACAGTTCAATACAAGCATTTTTTACTATGGGTGGAGGGGGTCTATCTCCCTCCGTTTGGGCGGGAGGGGCAATTTTATAAAAACAGTGCTAAAAGTTTAAAACAAATATTAAAAAATAACGGTAATACTTACAACTAAGTTTTATATCTTTTTTTAAAGCCAATACTTTTTTCTATTAGATGTTTTTTAAATCAAGTGAAACCTATGCATAGTCTTTGAAAAAACGGACTTTAAACTCAAAAACCAGAAAATATAAAATCATTTTGTTTTCAGTTTATGATTTAAAATTAATGTGAGCAACGAATTTTATAAAAAAAAGTAGTATTTTGTTTTACAGTTTTGAAAAATCACACTTCAAAGTTTTTTTTTACCTTTTTTTTCGCAGTTTTTGAGTTTAAAGTCCGTTTTTTCAAAGACTATGCATAGGTTTCACTTGATTTAAAAAAACATCTAATGGAAAAAAGTATTGGCTTTAAAAAAAGATATAAAACTTAGTTGTAAGTATTACCGTTATTTTTTAATATTTGTTTTAAATTTTTAGCACTGTTTTTATAAAATTGCCCCTCCCACCCAAACGGAGGGAGATAGACCCCCCCACCCATAGTAAAAAATGCTTGTTTTGATCTGTTCTACAAAAAACAGTTATCAATTCTTGGCGCCAAAGTTATCGTACTCTCCCCGTAGATAGGTACCTATATAAATACAAATTAATTGGTGTCTGTTTGTACGCGGATAACTCGGCTGAATAATTATCCGACTTGCTTGGGTTTGTTTTGATAGAAAAATATCCGGAAAGAAGTAACGAAAAACGCATGCGCATTAGCAAGAGAAAGGAGTAAAGGAGTTAACTTTCTCCACATTCAAAAAGGTTGGTGTTGGTTTCAACAAGCAATAAATCAATGTATCCAAAACGAAATGAAAACCTATATACCTACGCATGAGTAGATAAAGAAACAGGAAGTGTAGTAAAAGAGCTTACACTCTTCGCTTACCAATGTGGGTGTTAGTATCAAGGCAAAATGTTTCAATATGTAACAAGCGACAAACACATTAGGACACCATCCCATCAAGGAACGAGGTTATGACGTTCTTTGTATGTGTAGGAGGTCATCTCCAATATTTTTGTTTCTTTCCGTTGTAGGATAACAGAAGAGAGGAGGTATCTCCAATTTGAGTTTAATCGCAAACAAAAATTGAAGTGCCCAAGCCCAAGTGCCTACGTCAATTATTCTGAAACAGAAACATAGATCTCAATTTCTTCTTCCTTTTGACACCTCAACCTTGAAGATTCGATAAGATTAACTCATTTTATAGACGATTCCCTGAGACTCTATTTCTATATAATTAACGAATAAAATCTTTTTCAGCATTATTCCCACATCTAAAAGTTTCCTTCCAAAACCAAGTAGAAAAAGAAACAAAAATATCATATACCTACTTGGATGACAGCGACGACGACGATACCTACGAATCGTACGTACACCAGCGTTGCCGAAGTTATCCAATCGTGCTTTTTTGACACGACAATTTTTTCTTGTGGCACAGTGGCACGAAACATTTCAATATCGCACACTTTATCATTGCCTATATCTTACTTTAATATTGATGGAAAATTATATAATAAATTACAGAAATAAAGTTTTATATTTTTAACAGAAGATTTATAGTTTTTCCATGGCAAGCAGTTTTTAAAATGTGACACGGTATTTTCTTTTCTCGGCGGCAACGCTGATGTACACCAATATTCACCATACCATTAGTGTTTTGTGTATCACCACAAAAAAAAAAAGTTGATTCTAAAGAGAGTGCGAACAGCGAAAATATAATATTCTCTTTCGACGGAAGTTTCGTGAACTAAATATCGTTGTGTGCGTATTTGGATTAACAAAATCGTTAAAAAGATGCTTTTTCAAAATTAAATATAAAATTGTTTATGCGTGTGATATTGTTTTATTCACTTGGAACTTTAGCAAAAAATATTGAAATAAAATACAAAAATAATAATAAAGTTGTACATGGCATTTCAACCTGGGAAAACTACCATGTGTATAGATACTTTGAATTGTAAATTTTTACGTCTAAACAATATAAAATTGCAAAAAAATTTACAGCACTATTTACAAAAATAATAAGAGATTCGAATAAATTAAAAACAAAAAATATTAAGAATAAAACATGCCAGCCCCAACGGGGGAAAGAAAAAAGTAGTATTGTTTGTGTATATATAAGTTTTTCAGATGTATAAAGTGGAAAAAAATAGTTTTTTGTTTTGTTTCAAATAAAGTATCTACTTTCTGTTATAAAAAAAAATATTGTTTGGCTCCGTTGAAAATTTAAGAAACTGCGCCAATAAACGAGCTTTAAATTAGTGTGAACTTACGTCCACTTTGTAGCTCAAATAATTTTTTTTTTTTTTTTTTTTTTATCCTACATAAAGCATACATTCATTGACAGTTGAAAAACATTAACAACAAAATAAAAAAACAAATCACACGAGAGCCCCTTGAGGGGATGCATAAATCAGCCAAAATAAAGGGGAAAAAATGTGTAATTCCTTCCCTAAAAAGCACAAACTTTTGTAAAACATAAAATTGAGGACATATGTTTTAAGATATGTTCATGGACTAAATAATAAATTTTATTTCATCAAAAAATCTTTTCAAATGTAGGAGATATATTAAGTTTTGTGCACGTAGTACCCTACATTTACGAGGAAGACCCACCCTTAAGACTAAACATTTTTGTTTTCCCATAGTTTGCAAGAAGAGCAAGTTCATGCGACCCAGTTGTGCATTTTGTATTTTTTTCTGTGGAAAAGGCGTCAAAAACTGGTAAAAAAATAGTGTGTTGTCAGAAAAAAGACTTTTCAATTTAACACTTTTTCTCGAATTCGGTTGATGGTACGATGAACAATTTTAAGACCTTTTTTGTAGAAAATGATATAAGCTAAAATTTTTACTTAAGCACTTTTTGCAATGAAACGATATTTTCCGGGATAATAGCATTAAATTAAATTTCAACCTTTTGCTCCTTTCACAAAATTTAGCTGCAGACCGTAACATGGTTACTTTTTAGGATTTGCTTAAGATATCAAAACAAAGATCTAAAGCAAAATCCATTTTTGTCCGAATTTTTTCGTAATCTTGCTTTTATTTTGTCTAATTCTCCTGTGCTAAATACAAATTATCGGCATTTTAATTTTATATTCTGTTGCAAAGCCATCACCTAATTTAGCTTCTAAATTTAATCCATTGTTTAAAAACGCACTATATAGTTAAACAATTTAGATATCCATGAACTACAGTATCTAAACTCTAAAATATTAAGATACATTTTATGTAGATAATTAAAAATAATCAAACCGAAAGCGATTAAGCATCAGTTTCTTTATTGTAACAACACAGACTATAAACAAAATAACTCACTCAATTGTTACCTAATTATATCTTTCCGTCACGTAACGTGACCGTAAGCCAACTGTCTATTCTACACACATTAACAACAAACAAAACAACAGACCCACCACACCACCATATCACGTCACATTGAACTCTCTTAAAAAAAAAAGGTAAACAAACCACCCGCATTCAAAACCCCCCGAAGCCCATTAGACAAGATTCCAATTTCCAACCGGCCTTTTACCCTTTCCACGCATTATATTTATTTACGACAACCATGGGCAAACTCAATCTTCGGAGATTGCGCCTTTCTGTTTTCTCACCGTTTAAAGCACCATCACGAGATTCACGACCAAGAGCACGAGACCAAGACCAAACCTAAAAATCCAATCCAACAAAAGAGGCAAAAGCAATCAAAAATCCAATCCGATTCGAACCGAACCCAACTAGGCGATTATGCGTTAAGTTTCAGTGTTCGTATTCATTCGAACAATTTCGTTTCATTCAGTTCACAGCTAGACTTTGTGTCCGTCGGTCGTGTAGCTTGTGTCGACAAAGTGTATAACACTATTCTAGTACCAATACCAGTGTTGCTACAACTTGAAGCCTTTTTACCTATGCGACTTTTCGGGTCTGTTAATAATATATCTATTGTCCCTTGAATAACCTTTTTGTTCAACTATTTAAAACCGCAGTTATTTTTAAAAGTGGCTTCCGTAATTGCGAAAAAAATCGTAATGTTTCAAAAAGTGCAAACAACACCACTCACCGTCACCAGAAACAAGTGCTATTTTGTGTGCGTCACACGTGCGTGAATATATTTTATACCTTCTGATTTTTCAATTCGGATCCGGCCAATTAGGTTTTATCGTTCAGGTTAGTTACCTTTTTGTATATTTTGTGTTGAAAACATAAATAATTACACAACAACCTTTGATATAAATGTAATCAGTTGGAGTGCGTATAATATCTGCATGCGGCATCTTTTGCGATTTAAAATTTGATCATGGTCGCTTCCTTATTCTGCTTTATTTCAGTGCGTAATTAAACCTTTTCAGGTGATGTAATCATTGTGATAAGACCCTATATTTTTTAAAAGATACCGTCATTCATAAATCACAAGGGTATTTAAAATTAATTTTATGAAAACGTTTGATCAGTAACTATGTTCAGTTAGTTAGATATCTACAAATTTTGAAAATTCTATAAACCATGTCAGACGACAATTATTTGAGTTCGAAAGTGGAGTAGGTATTTATCGATTGAAGAAAAAGTACCTACAAGGACACATACTGGGTTGGTGGTGCAGCACTTGGAGCTAAGGACACACACGTCATGAGTGCCAACTTGTTGTTGTTTTGTGTTGTTTTTTTTTGTATAAACAAGTGGTATAGATACAAACACTATTTTTAGATGGTTTTTGTTGGTTTTATTCCGGACCGGGCTGAGTGTTAAGTTGTTTTATATGGAATCCTTTCAGTGGTTGTTTTGAATAGAGTTAGTGTTGCCGCCATGAACATTAACCATATTATGCAGGCTTTTTGAACTTAAATGTGCCTATATTTTAAATTGTGAAAGGAAGTGGAAAAGATATATGAATTGAAAATATTGAAACTTGAAATTTTGTGAATAGGAATAATTTTGAAATAGCTGCATACAGTAAAGCAGATGAAATCGTTTCTGAAATGGATGAGGAAAACATTTTTATAGGTATTTCGAGAAAAAGCGGAACTTTAAATTTATAAGAAGAATCAAGAGTCCATAAAAATTGATACGGTGGAAATAAAATTTAATTTATTAAACATACATAGCGCTAATAACTATGTAAGTACTTACCTACGGTCTGCATAAGACAATCACAATATACATCAACTAACTCAAATCAATTTTTTTTAATTTGTTAGTGAAATTTGTGAACAACAGTGTTGCCGTATAGTCACATTTCCAAGTGATTTCATTGAAATTGTTAAAGTTTGTATTGAATAAATGCAATAATTCTTAATTTAATAATTAATTTTCGATTTTAGTTAAATCATATTGTACACGAAATATTTTTTTTTGTTGATTTGAGGACTAAAATTGAAAAAAATATTTAAAATTGTTCCTATTCTAGTAACATTGCCAAAAAGGTCAACTTCATGTAAATATGACAATCATAATAGTTTTGTGACTGGATTTTGGCTATCACTGTGATGACCACCTTACGCAGACCTAAAGTGTAAATTTGACTGTCACTTACCTATCACAAATCAAATAAGCCGCATTCTTTATAACCTTTTGAAAAACTTTTGAACAGTTTCTAAGGTTCAGTTTTTCAGTGCGAAATTATTCCAGAGTAGATTAACCTCGAGTTAACGCTGATGGAGACATTTTTTTCAGACAGTTTGAGATTCCGAATTATTTCAGAATAAACCCACCAATTTAGCTGAGTTAACTCGATATATTAAACGTATTTCTATCAGCGTTATTTTGAGGTTAATCTTACCATGGAATAATCTCACTGCTATGTAGTTACATAATTAGTAGAATCTTATAATTTTGAAAGATTCAACTTTAGGTATGTTATGTAGCTTAATTTCCTACTTGACGAACTCTTTAATTATTGTCAATGATTTACTGGTTTGGATAACAATTTTTCCAACCAAATTTAAATCTTATAGTCAAATCAGTTAATGGTGTCCTATTCAAATCTCCTTAATTTATTTAACAATGGCAACAAAGGAATCTTTCTGTTTATATGCGCTTCCCCGTTTATGTGTGTAAATTGTATTTGTATATAACACTTTCTTTTGGTTGGATATTTTTATTTCAACCTCAATCTGAAGCATCCTTTTTAATTTGATTGTGTCTAGAATTTTTATATAGATCCCTGAATGTTTGCAAACTGTATTATACTGCAACTGCACTGAATCTGGGGGCATGTGCTGTTGTGCGCTGTCAGCAATTTTGCCGCAATACTCTGATGATGATGGTGTTTATTGTTTATGTTAAATGGTATCCTTGAAGTGCGTTTATTTATTCTGTATAGGATGGCAGATGTAAGAAACATTTTTGGTTCTTTTAAGTGCTATGAAATATATAAAATAATATCGAGGGTGGTTCAACCACTGTTTAGCTAAAAGTATGTTTTTTATTTATATTTATAGGTATCATCACGAGCATTTATTTTCTTCTTAACACACTTCCAAGTTCCAAATCATTAATACCACCATCTTAAGTTGAAATTGACTTGATTGAATTTTTGCTGATGGACTCGTGCATTATATTTTTGCTTGTATTAAGCTAATTAAGTTAAACAATCTTTCCGGCAAGGGAGGGGGTCCTGCGTTTCGAATGAATTATAATAAGGTGATAAAATGGCACATGAAATTTCTTCTGAATATAAAACAAACAACATTATTATTTTGGCGTCAATGTCAACGGAATACCTATACATAATTATATCAACAAAAATATTGTATTTTAATTCGTAAACAAAACAAAAGGAAGACGATGAATTTTAAAGAAAATTTTTTCATCGTTGTGATCATGAGTCATTATGAAAACAAGTATACAAATTATTTAATTAAATAATTTTTAAAGTCATTATACCTACCTAGATCTACCTTATGCTCAGGGTGTTTCGCTTTCGCATGCATCAACCGTGTAGGTTGGATCGAGACAAGTAAAAATAAAGAAATTTCTCGTCTTTTATACCACCGGAGGGTCGGTTTTTAAAGAATTTGACTAAAAATAGAAAACAAAATGTTTAAATTAAGAGGGAGACAAACTGAGTTCGGACTAACTTGACAAGTTGGCACTCTCTTAAATTACTGTGTATGTGAAAGCAAATGAAAAAATCGCACTTCAAATCGAGATTTCGAGATTTTAATCTAGACGTAATCTAGATTTGATTTTTTTGACCAATGAAACGCAAAATCTAAAAAAGATGGGAAAAAATATATCTATGTTAATAAAAAGGCACTTTTTGCGACCAATGAAAAACCACATTAGTCTTTTTGCAAGTTAACTGAGGTCTTAACAAAAAAAAAAAAAAAACAAAAAAAATGTAAGACACTACTTATGAAATTGTTCTTTAAAAAAATATATGTACCTATATATTAGTATAGGTATAAGAAGGTATATATACAAGGTGTCCCGAAACTCAACGTCAAGCGGGTATCGTGTAATAGGGTAGGTTATATTATACCAGTACTGGGAAAAGTAAGAAAAAAATTCATTAATTTTTTAAAGAAAATCCAATTCTCTATAACTTCATCCAATATTGCGAAGGAATGGCTTACTGGAATATTCAAGAGCATAAAATACTTTCTCCTACAAAAAAAAAAAAAAAAAATCGAAAAATCAAAAATTTTAACTGTTCGAAAAAGTTTTAAATGTTTATAACATATTTATGGAAGTAAGAAGTGTCGAATATTGCACATTTTTAAAATGTTGATGAAATGGGCCAAAAATTTCATAAAAATCCGTCAACATGTTTTGGAAATACAGTTATATAAAAAAAACTTCCCCGGATGTGGTTTTACCCTAAAATCTCTACCTTCCAAAATTAAAGCAAATGTTGAAATATCAAATCCACAGTAAAAGAAAAAGAAGATAATTAGCATAATGTCTGATTTTAAACAGAAATGTTTTTGGATCGCCGAATAGCATAAAGTTTTATTTAGTAGTTCTAGTGATTTATTATGACAATGTGTGATTTTTTGCCTAATATTTTGAAAGCCCTTAATGCTTGATGGAAATCTGACATATTCATTAACAGACCATCGACGAACGGCATTATGAAACCAACTTTTTAGTTCGGTTTACAGCTGCGGCTACCCAATATCAATTGGTATTTGGTCGTTCACTAACATGAATATGATACTACAACAAGCAACATTATGCAGAATAATTGTATAGAATCAGTCAGTGGCGTATCCAGAAAAAAATTTGGGGGGGGCACCTGTATAATTTTTCAATAATTTTATGTTTACTTTTTATTTTTTTGGAGTCCTTTTAAGTTAGTAAAATAAGTGGATCCATTTTTTTTCTCCTCTTTGGCCCAGTTTTTTAGTGCGAGATTAAAATTAAACCTGGGTTAGGTAACTCACCGAATCGGGTGAGATAACTTTGTATGAACTAAACAAATGCTTTGGATTTTGTATTCTCCGAGTTTCTTAGGTCCTTCCGCATGAATCCTCTACCTACTAACATTCAGGTTCTTTGGTCAATTGGAGATAAATTTATGCCCAGAGTTAGATAACTCTAGTTTAATTCACAACTGAAAAACCGGCCCTAAGAAACCTTAACTTGCATAATCCATAAAATTAAACTTTTTGTGTACAACATTTTATGAATTTCTGCTGACGTAATTGGAAGTACACACAGTACTTCTAGTATCTTCCTTTTATTTGGGAATTGTATATTACTGCAAACGAGAAGAGAAGCTAAAGCTGTTGCTGGGATACTTTCTCCATTTTTCTCCTCCCATGTTTGTTTCCATATCTAATAGTAGAATGAAAAACAGAACTTTTTGGTTACCGCAGATTAGACAGATCTGGAATCGATTTCCAGACATTGAAGACATTGACATTAATTTGAAGTAACATGACAAAAAGAACTCAAAATTAAACGATTTAACAGTTAAAGTTTTACTCATACGTACAAACCGAAAAAAATCGATTATATGAAAATAAGTTCAAATCATAATACCAATGACTGATTGCATAATGTGAATAAATAAAAATACGATTTCAAGAAAAAATTCTCCATAAGTTAAAAATACAAATGGTCCTTATTTACTGGCTGTTTTTCAAGTTCCGAATTTTTTTAAATTTTGGTTTAAAAAACAATCAAAATATACTTAAGTAAGAACAAAAAAGTTGTCTTTCTTATTTTTCAATGACCGGTTATTTGACCATATTTTGTTTTAAAATAAAAATAAAAACAAGTGATATAAAAATAAATTAATACCTTTGACTCAAATTGAAGGTCATAATTTGAAATATCAGGATACGAAACTGATTCTACAGCTTTTTTAACGTCTTCTGAACTAGCGAGATTAATAAAGCTGGGTAAGAAAATCTGTAGTTGGCAGATAGACAAAAATTGATTTCCGAAACGTTCGCTGAGCTCTAGTAAGCAATGGTCAAGGAAAGAAATATATAAATCAAGTTTGTAATACTGCTTTACATTTTGTTCTCCTTCCTGGATAGCATTTGCTCTTCTGACTTGTTTCCCACACGTTCTAGAAGCTTTTGGCTGAACCTCAAATCCTTGTGATATCTCCATTATCTTTAAAAATAACAAACCGACAAATTTATCCACCTCATCGCGCCTTCCTTTTAAAACACTTTGTAAAGTTGTAACAGACTTCTTTGCTGGGAACAGGTCAATGTTTCTGGTTTGCAGATACCTTGTCACCGGTAGCATCAATCAACTTACTTCAGAGCAAACAACTAAACTTACTAGGAACTCGAAACTAAGTATTGCTTGTAATAGCGAATACGCCAAGGAGTGTTGTGTTCCCAGTTCATTTATTTCTTCCAAGCTTTTGACTATGACGTGTAAAAATTTTAAGAAATCAATCAAAACTGTGTGTCGCTCTATCCATCTAGTTTCACACATTTGCTTCAAAACTGGAGGCTTGGGGGGGGGCGGGCCCCCTGGGCCCCCCTTCAATACGCCACTGGAATCAGTGCATCCACGTTAATGCACCCACTCTATATTACCGACGGAAGCTTACAATCTCCATATTAATTGCAGACTAGGGCTATTTGTACCGACCATTAAATTGATTTTGATATAGATACCTATACCTGTATGTATATACCTACCTTTAAAAATAAACAGAATACCTATCATAAAAAAAATAATATTAAAATAAAATAATGATATGACATCATATAACATTAGTCACTTCACCCACGAGCAAAGAAAACAAAAAGTGGGTCAATTCACCACTCTTGTGGTCAACGGACGGTAGGCATTTAACGCCAAAATATGTTTATAATTAGCACGATTCTATTCTAGTTTGTTCAAAGTTGAGTCAATAATCATTTCACAAGGAAATTAGGTAGGTAATACAATAAGAATTGTTATACATTTATAAATACTTCCGAGTGAAAAAAATATGTTGCCAACAAATAAATAATGATATCGAACGTTAAAAATGTCACGTTTGAAAGTGACAAATTTATATTTTATTTTTTGCCAGATAGCCATCTTAACTTATCCACCACGAAACAAATTGTCAAAGCACGCGACTAGGACATGATGATGACAGAATGTTATGTCAAAGTTTTATGTCAAAAGTATTCTCGTATCTTGTAAGGATTCTTAAAGAATGTGGATTCGTATTTATACGGTAAATACGAATCTACATTGTTTAAGAATTGTTATTTTCATTTTATAAACAAAAATTAATTTTTTTCTCATAAGGGGGACACAAAAAATTGTTTACACGCTTTGTTGCCGTTTCCGATGACGACCAAAGGAAAGTAGCATACTCAGGGGTTCGATTACATAAACCAAAACAGTGGTCATTCAGTTTTGTCTCACCTGGTCGATGGAATTAAAAGTGAAATTTAATACTGACCGTATCCAATTTGAATAGTTTTGTACCTATGTAGGTATTTGTTAAGTAAAAAATGTGTATTTTCATTGATACAAATTCATATAAATACATATCAAGGTTTCTTCCTAATACGCCATTGTTTTTAAGAAAAGATTCTTTTGGAAACTCTTGCTACCTGAGTAGGTCGGATTTTGCACAATTTGGTTTAGGTAAAACCATAATGTCCGTCTTTTAGTTTTCACACACATAATAAATAATACAAACAAAAATAAGACCGAATTTCAATGAATTATTGGACTCGGGGATTACCTTGAGGCTTTAAGGGTGTGACTTTATAGATTATATCCATATCTTAAGTTTAGATCATTTAGAAATTAAATAAAATGCCGACTAAGTCGCACGAACTTGCTCTTGTAGCAAACTATTGGATTGGGAAAATTTAATTTGCTGAATTATGTTGAAAAGTGAATAGTAACCTCAATGTGAGGTAAAGTTGTATGATGGTAGCTATCATTAAATGGCGAAAAAAACGAAAAACAATGTTATTTCAAAGACGAAACAACTTTCATTTAGAGAAGAAAATATTTGATTAAATATTAAGTATACAAGATGGCATTGATAGTTTTTTTTACCAACCTTTTAATGATAGCTACCTCTACCATACAACTTGATTTCACGGTTAGGCGTGAGGTATAAGTAGAACCGGCAAGATACATACGTTTTCTCTAAATTCTTCACTATTCTTACATATAGTGAAATACTTTGTAAGTGACCTTAGTTTATGATTTTATGTAATCAAATAATTTCTGTGAAACTGTGAACCATCGCAGGGACATTGTCTCATTACACTACACATGCAGGTGAACTTCTAGCGTGTAGAACAGATGTTTAGATAAAGCACACCAGAAGCCGCCACACTTTTTTGGTTTGTGTAGGTTTTAACATTTCTTTTGAGTATGAAACATAATTCACTTGCGTGACACAAAAGTATTAAAAAAAGGGGAATCAGCAACGAAAATATTTTAATTGTTTATTTAGCTACAATGCCAGTAGCGTAGGTAGGAAACCACACTTCAAAACTGGCGAAAAAAAATCGTCGCAATAATATAAAAAAAAAAAAAAAATCGCATAAAAATAGACTAAGCCCTGAAGAAGACGAGATGTTTTATTTTATGTTTACTTTTACTATTATTAAAAACTATTATATATTATATATATTACTATTTTTATAAAAAAAATAAAACTCCAAAAAACCAAAAAACAAACAAAATTTAATGTTTTAAATAATTACAAATAATGGTTTAAACAAATGCGGTTTTAAAAATTTGATTCTTGACACAATCTTTCTATTTGTTCTGGGAACACATAAACATTTTACAGAATTTTAACTTCACTACAAATAGCCGAACAAAATTTATAATTTTTAAACAATTTGAAATAGTGGCAACCACGAAAAAAGGCTCCCAGTTATTTAAGTTCCTTATTTGGTTCAATTGGTTCATGATCATGATACAGTTTCTGCCGCTGTTTCTCGAAAGTTAAATATACATCCGAATTTGCTTTCCAGAAAATCGAACAGTGCTTTCCAATTCCAAGGGCGAGAAGTTTAAGTATCTAAGGATCTAAGAAGTGAAGCATCTTGAATCGCACACTCCCCATATAAGTGACATATTCCACATAATTGTTGAGATGAAAAGAGAAGTTTCAGGTATTGGGTATGGGTATTAAGTTAGAAATGTGATAGTTTTTGTAGCGAATACACAACGTGAAAATTCGATAAGTGTAATATTTTTTTGAATCGAATAAAAACATAATAAATTATCGATCTCAAAATGTTTCCGGTTTCGTTTTCCTGATCGCTATAACCGGCCCCTTAATGTCTATTTTCTTAACTGCAGCAAACTACACAGATGCTTTGGAGTCCATAATTCCCCTGTTCACTATACGCCACTGCAATAATCTTAATTTTGTTCATTTCCGAAATGCCTTCCACTTCTACATACAATTCGATAGGTATATTTGCAACTCAAACTCCAAACTAATACCTACTTGTACTTCATGCAACAACAACAACTTAGAAAATTTGCACGTGGATTGGTGTATTTAAGTGAAGACTGAAGATGTACACTAGTTAATCATTAATACAAAACATACTTTATACAATTTATTTTTCAATAATATTCTTCTTTTATTGGTGCTGTAATTTGTACATTTTACTATTACTTAATACCTATAACTGTGTAACCTTTATCTAATTTAAAGCTAAGATAACAGAAATGTAAAACAAGCATTAATTAAATCGAGCTAATGCATTCGATTGACCTGTTGGAAATTTTAAAAAGAACACATGGTTTCGGTCGGGGTTATACTCATAGTCATTACTCATAACATAATAAACACTTGGAATACATTATGGTTTTCAACAGGAAATCAATTCAGGACCTCATAAAATTTCTTAACACAATCGAATTCGATCTTATTTAGGAATGACAAGAATAAGACACGTTGCAGCCCAGAAATCGAAACAGCAACCGTATTTGTTCTTTTTATAAATTATTTGTTGAAAAGAATAAAACAAAAGGAAATCAACTTGTAGTTTTTTTTTTTAATTAAAACAAATTTATGAAACAGATATATGTATCTTTTCTTTATGTTTATCTGACATGAGTCGACTTAGGTACCTATATAAAATTAGTTTGAAACTAGTTTCGAACTTGTCACTTAGATGGCGTGCTACTGCTACAAGCGTCAGATTTTATTTTAATTGCATGGTTGCGTAGACTCATCGCGTGCAGATTGATGACCATAAACGTATTGAAAAGATCTTAAAACTTTGAATATATAGACAACAAACTGTATTGGCTTAACTTTTCGAAAATACCAAACAAATTCTAGATAACCCAATAGAAATTCGACATGTACCCCATTTTTCTGTAAGTTTTTTTTTCCTTCGTTTTCTATTTCATAAAATAATCTTAACAGATGAAAATCACCTGAAAGCGAAAAGGTTTTTCTGCAGTCGTTTACATTATTGATTAGTGTCCCTGTCAATGCATTTAAAACTGAATGCGATTTTCACATATTTAAAAACGACAATGTTTACAGATGTCAGATAAGAAGAACATGGACACAAATTTTACAGGCGGTTAGTCAAGGAGAGTACATGTCGAATATTAGTCTAGTCAGCTAAGTGTTAGTTAAGAAAATGATCTGGGATTATCTTATCCGTTACATAACAAGTTGTTTTTTTTATTTGTAAATTTGTTAGCTTTGATTTAATTTTTTCAATTCCGTATCGGCTATACGCTTTTCTGTATATGTTATACTATTGCCACCACAGCTGGTTCAAGTGTCTGAATTAATTTGTGTTCTAATTGATTCATTGCTGGGTGACTAAACTCAATAAACAACATTTTGTACGAGTAGAATGTTCAATAAGGACGCGTGTGCTCTTCTAACAATCGATTTTATTGCAAACACGTTATTGTAACGAATCAAGAAGCATTCAATGAATGATAAATTATAGCATCGTTCTAGCGCCAACTATTAACAACGACCAACGTATATCATTAAAGAGTACTTTGAACTCGAAGACTGTCATCACCTCTTAACGTATTTTTTTCTTTAATACATAAAAAACAATTATATTAATATATGGATTCACCAAAAGAGGCCATTTTCTTTATACCTCACTAACTTGACTCTTAACAGCTATATGGTCATTAAAACTATTTGCTATATCCTTCTTATGGGCTCTGCGTCGCTATCACTTCGAAATATCTGCATACACTTAGGTAGGTAGGTACATTATTAGACAACGCACTTGTCAAATGTCAGCTGAAGTTTGTTTACGATTTATCATTCCAAATATAGACACATTTTGAGGTGACATCTGCCTTTTTCTTCAGGTAAAATGAATAAAACAGCTAGGCGAGAAAAATAGAAATCCCCGGGTGGTCAAGCATGACAGCAAAATTATGACAGTTGGTCAAATGGAAATACTTCAACGGTATTTAATGTCATGAAATATATTTTTTTGTTTTTTAGTAATATAATTCGTAATTAATTTGTCTAAATGACGGAAACGGTCGTCACACTTTTTCACATCATCCATCATAAATGAATCGAACGGGAACGACATCTACGATGAAAACTCAAGAAAATCGGCATGTAGTCGTATATGTATACATCAATCATCATCGTTTGACTACTTACTGCCAGTCGGAGGAGTGTTAGATGTGCCACATGCGTAACAAGTCTAGAAAGCATGATGGACACTGACAGTCGGACTCGGAAATATGTTTTTTTTCTTTCAATTTTTTAACCAAACGGTAAACATAAATAGGTATACTCTATGTAAAGGTGTAACGTATAATTATTTAGAAGGGAATTTAAATATGATTCCCAGTTGCACCAAAATACACTTAAAAACATTTAAGTTAACGGAGTAATAAAATTTATGGGCATTTTTAACTTAAATGGTCATGAGAATAAAAGATTGTTGACATAAAAATATCTGCGATTCTGTCATAGGTATACATAGTCAGAAGAAAAGCTGATTTGTTTACGTTTTATTCTTCCTTCTCGTATAATCTCGATTTCTAAAAAACTTCTTCATTTCAAAAATTATAGCATCTTCCGATAGGGTAATGATTTACTTCACAAATAATTTGTTACTTCACCAATGTCATGTAGAATTGACATTTCCCGCCATTTGCAAGGATTAGCAGTATCTTCCGATATGATAGTATGAGATTAGAAAACTTCGCAATTGCATTATTGGCACTTTTCCCAAATCAAATATAATGGTTTTTTCAAGAGCAAAAACATGCGAGCCAAAGCATTTCCTAGTAGTCGATTGATTAATTCCAGAATGATACGAAAGGTTTTTATGATCTACATATGTACGTATAAGGCCATATAAGCTTCAGTAAATTATGTATATACGGATTTTGAGCATTGTTTTCTTTTTGTGTTGTTTTTGTTTATACCTATAACGCATATCTAACATAAGCGTCCTCTCAACTTCAAAGAATTATTATAATTAGCCATTTTCCATATTGCGTGAGACCACTTAACACCCTCTCGCGGATTAAATTAAAGGTGATGACCGACTTACTTAAGTTTGAATTGCCTTTTCCACCCACTCAAATGTGCGAAAGCTAACACACATTTACCTCTTCTATTCTAGTACACAACAAAAGAATATGAAGTCATATATATTTAAGGCAATCAATGACACTCATACAGTATTGGACCGAACCGACTTCACACCAGGGCGTTCTCACTATACAGCCTTAATTTCATATTCTATATAGCATGCGATGTAACCATTAGTATCAAACAGACCTAATATCATTACTCATATACATATTGTGCGCTGACAGGCATCAATTAAAAGTATTTAATAGGAAAAAAGTTTAAAAAATGCTCTTGATGTCCAAAAAATCAGCGATGAACTTTTCATGACATTTGGTTATAGATAAATTGGAATCATATGAAAAATTTCTCTGTCTCGTGCATGTGTCTGGAAAAATGGGGAGAAATTCGATATCAATTTATTTATTTTGACATTTCATTACGTCAACGAAAAGCAGGATGTCGTTAATTCAACCTTAAAAGCAATTTCGGAGGTCGATGTAACCTTGGTTTTACTTCTCGGCGCGACAGATGTAATCCCAATATAGTTAACTCGATGACAAATTATGTTTTATTTTCATGAAGTATATAGGTATTACATATTAAAATGTGCTTAATAAAATGACACACCAAGATTCGATTGGAAGATGTAGAGCAAGAAACCACAATTAATCATTGTTGATGGTGGAATGGGGCATTAATTGTGTATCTCACATTGTATCTTATAATCGATCAATTTCTAACTCTATGGTGTCAATTTAAATGATTTTAGTTTTTTATGTTACAAAATGTAACATGTTGCAGCATTAAATTAACTTGAAAGTCTGTAAACGTAAATGATGTCTATGTTAAGAATAACAAACAAAAAAACGTGAATTAAAACGGTTTTCAAGACAATCGCATTTTTATTTCTTTTAAACAAATATTTATATATTATGTGAAAGAAATAAATAGGTAAGTATGTACCTACATAGTACATATATAATAATAATATAAAGAGACGACAAAAAACACTGGCAAAATCATTCTGTCGTACTTGTAGTTCATAACAGAAGATAATTTAATTTTGCGAATGGCGGTAACTGTCAATTTACTTTGAGATTTGTGAATTAAACAAATCATTTGTGATGTTAAACTCTCCACCATCGGGAGATGCTATAGTTTTTGCAAAAGACTGTAAATGTCAATTTATTCTAGTTTGTATTTTGACAGTTGCACCAAAATACACTTAAAAGAATTTTAATTAACGGACTTATGAAATTTATTGGCATTTCAACTTAAAATAGGTTGCACCAACATTAGGAGGTGAATTTTTAAAAATGAGGAAACATGGTGCCAACCCCGGGAATTTATTCACCACACTTGGGTCTCTTTCATTAGAGTAAACGAGAGGAAAGCATATTAATCGAACAATTTCAAAGTTCTTCCATTTTTAAAATGCCTTTTAAATTTATTTGGAAGAAAGTGGGACTTTAGTTTATTGGCTCTTTTAAAACTGATAGTGCAGTTATTGAAAGGTGCAATTATTGAAAAATGCTTGAAGAAACTGGTCATGAGTCAGAAAAAGAAGTTTTTCTAGTCTTAGTTCCAAACTTAATTTAGAAATTGGCCAAAAGTAGCAATTCTTTTTTGGACGTACTTTTCGTTTTTACTTTTGGATTTGGGAACTACTTTGATCGGTCTTAATACTTGAGGAACAACGCTTAAAAATTTCACTCCAAGTTCAAAGTTGCTCTTCAAAGTTGCGATAAGTACCCAGTTAATATGTGCCTTGCTTTTGAACTTTCATTGGAACGAATTTTAAGTCTTTAAAAATTTTACATTTATGCAATATCAAACAAACGGTGGATTTAATTCTCAATTTGAAAGGAAACAACGCCCAGAGGTATTAATTCCTTCCTTAAATGGCAATTAAATTGGCGGGTGTTATTTCGCAACAGCTGAGATTGGTAAGGGGGGATATAGGATTTGGGTTGCGAGTTTGGGTTTGTGCAAGTAGGTACTGAGGGTCTTAATGCTTTCTTTAAAAAGGAATTAATGCCCGCGGGTGTTATTCACTATTCTAGTGGGGATTAAGTTCCACGGGCCTTATTTCCGCAGCACTTATTTCACTCCAACATATTCAATACTTCCCACAAAAGTAAAATCGGTGGCTGCAGATTTTTTTTAGAAAAGTATAATTTTAAAGATGTTTGTCTTGTAAGAAGAAAAACTATTATCTTTTTATATTTTACTCGGCCATACTTTTTCTTGATCCAATCGAAATTTAAAATGATTGACAATGATAACCAATGTTTGTAACATTGTTAGGTGGGCCACTCATAAAAGCTCGACGGGCCTCAGGTTGAGTATAGCTGGAGCATCTACAGATAGATAATGTGATGTGAAATCAGGATCAATGTTCTGACAAATTTATTTAACGTTTAAAATATGAATTTTTAACGATATACCGACGCGCGAGAATTATTATAATTTCCACATCAGCAATAATTGCATTAGGGGAATCTTCTCTTCTTTATTTTGTTTGCAAAACAATGTGACCTTCCTTAATAAACTTAAAAAAAAATCGGTGTAAACCTCATGTTGACGCTATAATGTTCACTATAATGTATAGAAAGATATTCATATAGATATAGGTTGTTCTGCATTAAATGGAATTGAAAACAGAATACAAATGTCAAGGCAGACCCCAGGCATGATTAGCTCGATGATCGCAGAATGTGCACACACAGTTCCACGTCCTAAAAATAAATCTCACCATCAGAAATTTACGTATTTTAATGTATGCTTTGCACGGAAATGTTCATGACAGAGAATTAATTTTTGCATTAAAAATCCATTTTGAAATGAGTAAATGTCTTGTGTGCTGAAAATGAGATGAATTTGTATATTCAGAAATCTACTTAGATCCAATGATGTTTAAAATACAAATAGATACCTAGATAATACGTTTTTATCTTTTCTTTCCAGGTTTGATTACGCTGCATTTTAAAACGGCAGAGACTGCATTGTGAAGAGATATATACATTTCAACCATTGGAATTGAGTTACATTAACTGGAAAACCACTTCATCTAGATACTTTTGTGGAGAGGTATCAGAATCAACAAACGATTACAAAGCTCGTTTTCTATACCTCAATCTAAAAATGATCTACCGTGCCAAGTATCTGAATGAAAAAGATACAGTTTTTTCGCGAATCTATTCGTAGAATTTGTGTATGATAAATTCAAAAATATTTCCAAGATAAACTACAAGTGTTTCGGTGTCAATCATAATTATATTTAGATACCTACCTGTTGCATTTTTAGTGCTTTAAAAATATTGTGAAATTTCAAATTTAAGTGTTTTTGAAGAGTTTCTCATCAGTGTTTCAAGTTATTTTGAATACAATTGCCCTAGTTAGATAGATGTTAAGTTATCTTTTCTTCATTTTGTGGTACTTGGAAGTGTAAGTTGTTGTGGTTGCTGTGGCATCGTGCAACAAGTCAAGCTGAAAGAAGAGTTACAAGTAGAGGAAGAGTGCGCACAGGGTGTGCAAAAGTGTTTGTCTACATTTTTACAAAAGTCTAAAGGAAAACATAATCACAATGGATGGAGGATACATAAACGAAGGTAAGCTTGTCATGTTGTTGACAATATATTTTTTATCCATAAAGAGATCTTGTAGGTAGATTGTTCAATTTTTTTTTTATTTTTTTATTTGCTGGCTTTTGAAATGTTCCGCATGTACATTTATAATTATTTTTGCATTGTTCATTTTGAAAATATGATTATTTGTCGTCTGCCGAGGAGGAGAGAAAAACTTTTTCTTAGAACTCTATAGTTGGGCTTGGCGCATGTATAAGTCTCCATATATACTTAAGTACATTAACGTAGGGTATGGGTCAACATTTCTTTTGTTGGAATTATGTACTTATCTTTCAATAGGCACTTAGTGATCCAAGTAGGTATTTCGATAATGCATTGTTCGACTACAAATAAATATGTATTTCAATATTTTTGCGAAATATATGGATTTTTATCTTCTAAGACTTTGTGCAATATAAACTCATCCAACCTTGACAAAGCCCTCTGTTTTCATTGTTGTATATATCATCTACTTAAAGACACTTACTTGCACAAGAAAAATGCACCCATATAAGTTTAATTCTTTGTTTGTATAGGTACTTACTACCTATGTATAGGACAGGTATACTTAATATTTTAAAACGATCGACCTTTGAATAAATACTTATTGAAGGTAAATTTGTACATAGTTTTAAGAAGATTCATTGTCGAGCAATATATTAAGAATAATCAAGGTTTTCTTAATAAAATCATGTTAGCAATAGGACTCATTTTCCATTCCATTGATGGATTCCTTAAGCTTTGAAATTGTCGACTTTTGAACTGGGAGATCACCGTTTTTCTTTGAAAACTCTAGTGACCAGCTAATAACGATAAAGCTGCACACTAATCACTATATGTATAGTTAATATAGTCAAAAATAGTGTATGGGTGCCGTGAACCAACCCCATACGAACTAACGCCATAATGGTGTTAGTTCACTTTCAAATGCGAATAAAAGCCACAATCCAAATATGGCTTAGATTCACTTTCAAATTTGAATTAAAGCCATCACTGAAATGTGAACTAACGCCATATGTTGGTGATTCACATTCGATTGTGAACTTATGCCATACCATGTCCGCATATTACAGGTTTCTTGAAATCCATAATAAAACAGTTTTATATGGTGCCGTCAAATAACGCGAAGTGACATAAGGCCAATTTTCAACGGTTGGACTTACATATTTAACTTAACAAATCTCGAATGCAAAACCACTATTTTGAACTAAAACAAGTATAGTTTCAGTTTATGGCGTATAAACAGTATGGTTGGTTTGGGGGGGGGGGGGGGGGGGGCATGCTGCAACTCTCCAGCCTGGGCCTGTTATAGGATTTTGGGTGGGTGCGAGGTTGGGTGTATGCAAAGTTTCTCTTGGATTTATTATTTATTTAGTTTTGAACTGAAATTCAAGATTTTCATTTTGTATTATTCGAAATTTTTGCAATTCGAGATTTTGTCATTCAAGATTTTGTACCTTTCCCTAACCTCGTTTATGCGTCGTGAGTTAATTTTTACATTCAAATGAGAATCAAGATCACTTTCTAAAGAGAAATTACACCATATGGTCTAGATTCAATTTCAAAATTGAATTTTAGCTTTAATGGGATTATGGCTCTGATTCGCATTTCAAAGTGAACAAACACCATTATGGCGTTAGTTCGTATGTGGTTCGTTTACGGCACCTAGTGTATGCACTCAGTGAAATATCACGTCTTAGAATTTAATTACTTTGTATTACATTCTAAGTTGTTAATTTTAATAAAAAAGATTTTAATCAAAGTAAAGCAATTTAATTTTAAATCCATCGCTTGAATGATATGTCACAAGTCAAAAAGCTATGGAATGAAAAGGTTTCTATCTCTTTGTTTTAAAACATGCACTTATCTTTTAAAAGATTTTTTTTTAAAGCAAAGTTAAAGATAATTTAAAGAAAATAAAATGTAATAAGAGCATGTTATAATATCAACAACCTTAATTCAAAGTTGAAACTTTTTTATTTTGAAGTGACTTTTTATAAAATTCAAAAGTCTTTAAAGTTGCACCATTTTAATTTAAGAAATTTTGTGTTGAGTCCCTAATGGTAAGGATCATACTTTGATTCAAAGTTGTTTCTTTTGATTCTACGTTGTTATTTGGCTCAGTGTTACCAATATCATAATAGTCTAGTCCAGTTTCTTGTGTCTAAATTGCTATTAGGCTATTAGTTTAAGGGCCAGTCTTTTTAGGTCTGGTTAAATTTAACCATTAGCTGGTATAACCATAGAAACACATACAAAATCTATGGTTAACAACTGAAATAACCAATAGTTACACATAACTATACATAAATACACATATACAGAATCAATGGTTAACAACTGAACTAAAATACCAATGGTTATTTATACACTTAACCATAGAGCTGAAAAGACTAGGCACTAAACCATTTCTTATTTAAACTTAAATTTAATATTAAATATGTGTTTTTATAAAGGGTTTACTAACAAAGACAGTTTGACATTGACATTCTATGGTGGCCATTGATTTTCAATCGTGCTATAGTGATTTGGCAACAATGGTTTAATAACAAATAACAGATTTGACAGACATCACCAAAACACCACTGCCGCCACATCCATCCCATTTAATTTTATGTTTTATTAAAATGCATGCCCTCAATGCACTTTTTATTGTTTACGTCAAAGAGGTTTTGTATTTTACAACCAATGAAAAAATAAACATCATTACTGAAATAATATACCAGAATACATCATTATAGCCACAATTTGTTCCACATTTTGATGAAACATAAACTCAAAATATGAGTTTATCTGTTTATGTCGGAAAATTAATAAAAAAATGTTAAAACTATTTTCGTACTCTGTTTACACATTCATCTTTCATTCAATCATTTTGTATCTTTTACCTATCTGTTTGATGCCTGTGACTGTGAGTACTTTATAATGACTTAATGAATCATTTAGCTCTTTATCTAGGTGTGTGCATCTTTTTGATTCAATTAATAATGCAAGCAAAATGGTATTTTTAATTTGCTTCAATTATTTAATTGCTTCTTTTGAATCAATATATTTTCTAGTTGAATTAATGATCTCAATATGACATAATTGAATGTCTATTCTTATTAACATCAATATAAATATAAAATAATAAAAACAAAATAAATTCTATTTCATTTATGCTTTCAAATAAAAAAGAGGACTCAGATGCCATTATTGGAGTAGATAGTCCAGGTATGACATTCGTTAGTTGTTTTTTTTTATTTAAGTTTAAAAAAAAAACTACACATAAATTAAATTTATAAAAATATGATTACAATAAAAATATTATAAATAGTAACTATGATACAGTATTAGATATTTTAAATTTATGTAATAAGAATTATTTTAACAAGCAAAACTAATTCAATGTGATATTATCTATTGGAAATTTGCTAATCAATTGTATGCCGTCACACAGTTCTAAATACAAAACTATGAATACGTTATTTAAATAAATTATTTAAGTGTGACCAACGAGATTATGACTGACATTAATTCGTACGCGTAACTTACCACACAGTGGGGCAGAAAATGCAAAATGAAAGTAAGGAATAAAATAAGCCAGTACAGCAAGGAACCAGAAATTTTGCATTTTTGGTAACTAGACAAACTATTACCACGAAATTATAAAAATCACATTACCAACAATTATGATTTGAAAAAAATTCAATTCATACAAGTTAATTGGTGATTTATATGAATTGAAGAAATACCAAAATCCTGATATTTATACAGGTATACAAAATTTCGACACCCAAATCCAGAATCATCTTTACTATGTTACTGGATCTAGTGATTTGGGATTTCGGTGTCGGCATTTTGGTTTGTATATTTAGTATTTAGCGATTTTGGTGTCGGGATTTTACCTAGCTCAAATTAAAATTTTCTTCATTCTGATGTCACCAATTAGTTGGTAAACTATTTTCAATTCATAGTCCAACAACTAGCTTATGAATTGATTTTTTTTAAGTTTATAGTTCAACAAATAGCTGGTAAGTTGAAAGCCAAGTTTAAGCATAGAATAGATTAAGATTTTGCAATTCTGAGTGGAAAAAGACTATAGAATTATGTGCAAAAGAAATTTTCTTACAAGATTTGGTAAAGTCTGCGTAAAATAAGATTTGGAAATGCTTGGTGAACATTTCAATATATCAATAACAGTAAGAATAAAAAGAAAAGGACTCCAGACAGTCCTAAAAAATTGCGTGAATCGAATATTAACATTGTAGTAGTAACGGGTTTGCTTTATAAGAAGAAATACCTCTCAATAAAATGGGTTCAAATCTGAAATTTTCAAGTCTATTTGTTATATAGAAAAGAAATGAGGGTTTTGCAATAAAGACTAAAAATTTCATACAACATTTTTTTTAAGAAAATATACATTATAAACTACCATCCACTCCCCATCCCCACTCATATACTAAAGAATCTTTTAAAGTTCCCCATCAGTTTTTCAAAAACACTCTCTAAGATTGAAACTTGTTTTGAGATCTAAATTAATTTATTATTATCTGTTTTTATACTAAAATTATATAAATTAAGTTCGAAACACTAAATCGAAGCTATATATGTTAGATTTCCAAATAAGAAGTTATTAAAGTTCAAACTACCTGTTGACAATCAGAGTTGTCTATATAAAGAAGAGATTTTTTAAATTTATATTTTTAAATTATTCTCAATTTTCGTGTCATTCTGCCCCGCTGTGCATCTAATGAAAGTAACAAAAATATTGTATACGTACAATGTAGCATACAAATTTCATTCACTAAACCTAAAAAAGTACCACTTATTGCTACCAAAACCAGTACATGATAATTATCACAACAGTGCTATGCCATATCAGGCATAAAAAACGATAACAATACATTTAATTTAAATAACTGCATTTAAATTCGATCGCACTTGGTTCGATATTTCTGTTCATTAAATCATTTAATAATTTTTTTTTATTATTGTGATTATGACTTTCGTGGAATTTTTAATGTTTTGCATTTGGTTTTATAGCTCAACAGCATTTCAATGAATTTGACACGATAGTAGTGCCGTGCATATTCATGTGGCGCTTCATATTCATGATGTCATGTTTTCAACGAATACTGTCATTTGAGACTTCAAAAAATGTTCGCTAATATTTCCTGCGCTCCATGATTTTTTTTTTTATTATTTTGCAGACAATAAAACAAATGTGTGCCAATTGATTTTAAATTGGTGGCCAGTGAGAGAGGGGCTTTAATATGATGTCATTTTATCTAGAAATCCAAAACTACAAATGTTTCTTGAAAAACCAATAGAAATGGTGGTTTTGACAATCAATATATTGATGAAGAACTACAACTGCTGTAGTGACCTCAACAATGAAGGGAAAATTCATGGTTCATGTTTGCTTAATACATAATGTTTTATGTGATTGTGTGATGGTAATAAATCTCTTAAAGTGATTCAACAAATAAATAAAAATCGAAAAATAATTGGTTTACCAGAATTTTTTGAAATTTGATAATGAAACAATAGGGTGGCTTGACTATATAGGGGTGATGTTATAACAAAATATACATACATATAACATACATATGGAATAATATTTATTACACATGATAGAGAAAAATAGTAAATTTATTCAAATTACTGCAAAAGGAAAAGTGTCAGGCAGAA
The DNA here is from genome assembly GCA_951217065.1 of Baccha elongata. Taxonomy (NCBI): domain Eukaryota; kingdom Metazoa; phylum Arthropoda; class Insecta; order Diptera; family Syrphidae; genus Baccha; species Baccha elongata. The sequence goes on along the minus strand of OX578273.1, from coordinate 55,133,739 downwards.
CTGACCCGAATTGAAAAAGAAAAGTAATAATCAATAAAACATTTAAAAATCAGCCCAGAAGTGGCAGAGCATTACAGAGCTAATTGAAAATAGATAAACGATTTATTCCTTCCATGTCTCTACTTTTCTTTCATTTTACTTCTTAGTGTGCTATTACAGTATTACACCATTATTCCGTATAGTCATCTCTTTTTAAAATTACGTTAGAGCAAAAGAACGTTCTAACGTATTTTGAAAGTGTGTGTGTAAATACGTGTGAATTTTCCTATCAACTTTTTCTTGTCCATGGATCATGATTTCCAGAAGAAAGCAATTCCACATTATTAAATAGCATTGAATATAGTTTTTTGTTGTATACCAACTATGATCTGATGGATTACTTCAGTGACACTCCGTTGGGCACTTTACTTCTGCTTCCCATCGGTCCAACCATTTTTTTTAATTTAAAATGTAAGAAACAAATAATTCTCTTCATTCTGCTAGTAATCTATAGAAGGTTCTGTTTCTTCACATTTCTTCCCTATCCCCAAAAAGTCAGTGAAAGCTTCTTGGTTTCAAACACAGTTTTTCCGAGCAATAGGGTGTTTTCATAAACGTCAGACTAACTAATTTCTACAAAAATGAATAAAAACACACTTCTTAGACAAAAAGAAGTGGTTTGTTTTTTTATTTGTAAGTATTTTGGACATAGCTATTAAAATAATAAGAAACAAAATGTTAACCCTTAGAAAATAAGTGTTTTTTATCAATTTTTTGATAGCAGATCTTAGTTAGTCTGACGTTTATGAACACACCCATATTCTCCGTTTAATCTGCACTGACAGTGTATTGTAGTTATAGACAAAGGGCCAAGGAGCACCCTGTATGGACAAATTCAACGTGACGTCATCAATCATCATACCACTTCTGTTATATTATATTCTTATATACTACTTTGACTGTAGGTACACTGTTTTTGTATAGAAAGTGTACTGTATAAGCCGTTGTTAATTTAATGTCAAGACAAAATGAATAAATGACAATGTTGAATCCAATTATGTATAAACCAAACTCTTGATTTATTTGCTACTATTTTGAGTCGGTATATAGCAATTCTAATTCGAACTCGAACTTTACATCTAGTTTGACATCTAAAGTTGATATTGGTTCAATTCAATTAGAATTGTCTATGAAGTTGAAAGTGCAATATGTAACTTGACACCAAATGCAAAATCAGGTTCAGATGGCATTTATTCTGCAATAATTTTTAAGGAATGTAGTCGGACTGTAGCTTACCCATACTCTTTTTGATTTTTAATAAATCTTTGATTTTGGGTAATTTCATTGAGGATTGGAAAACATCCTATTTGATCCCAATTTTCAAATCTGGGTCAAAAAATTGTGTTGAAAATTACAGAGGTAAGCTTTCTTCAATACCAAAACTTTTCGAAAGTATTGTAAAATCAAAAATTGCGGTTTGACATCAAAGAACACATATCTGGTTTTCTGGTGGGACGCTCAACGGCATCGAATTTAGCTAACTTTACTTCTTACGTTGCTAATGCAGTTGAAAAGGGTTACCAAGTGGATGCTATTTACACAGACTTTAGCAAGGCTTTCGACTCGGTAAACCATGATATACTCATAGAAAAACTTTTGAGATTCGGATTTCATTCTGCAATGTTAAAGAGGCTGACTTCATTTCTCGTTGGAAGAAGTTAGAAAGTTGTTATTGATAATACATTTTCAAGATCAATAAATTGTACATCAGGTGTTCCCCAAGGAAGCCATTTAGGACAACTTTTATTTATAATTTTTGTTAATGATATAGTAACGGTTCTTAAAAACTGTTTTTGCTTAATATTTGCTGATGATCTAAAGTTGTTTTTAAAAATTAAATATATAAATGATTGTTTGAAGGTACAACGTGACATTCAACAGCTATTTGATTGGCGTTTAATAAATTGTCTTAAATTAAATGCACACAAATGTCGGTATAGCCATTGCCCATAAGACACAATTTTGTTATAGCTTAACATAAATCTACACCATTCATTTGCATGAGAAAGTATTGCCACTTTCTTCATTCCACTTAAAAAACTAATATGATAATTAAAATTCAACTGATGAGAACACTTTCACACACCAACTTCTTTCTAAGCCCAAAACACAATTCTATCTCACTTCACATCTCAGAAAAGTTTTACGCTTGCCTAGCTTGGATACATAAACCGCTTTGAGTGACACTCTTTTATTTTCACAAAGTAACTTGATTCTTAATCACCCACTTGTCTTAACTTTAATGACCGTGGAGATGGCGGTAAATTATTTTTTTCCGACCACCTTCTCTGGTTACATAAATAGTCATACAACGGCAACGTTATTCCAATGAACAGTTTACCCTTTTGTTCGTGTTTTTCTTCTTTAAAAATACGAATGCACTACCCTATATTTTTATCGTAGACAAAACGACGCTGATGCACTTACAATGATTTGCATTTAAGAAAATCCTATATTGAACTATTTTTAATGGAAATTGATTTTACAATTTATTTTATGACATACTTACTTTATACTTATCATGTTGTAAAATGAAAGAATCTGAACGCATGAAGTTAGTTTAACACTTGAATTTTTTTTATCGTTATATGAAGCTGCGGTCAATTTAGTATTAAATTGATTATTGGTACTTTTTTAATATTCATAAATTGTTTTCTTTGTTGTTCAGATAGTTCAGTGGTCTTAGTTTGGGTCGAGTTGAGTTTTAAAATTTTCATCCATTGCAGAACAAAGGGACTTCTGTAGTTTTGAATTAAATTTTTAAGAAAATACCAGACCCAACTATACCAACTGAAATAAAGGTGTGATATTTTAACAAAAAACAACACTTATTCAAATTGAATTAGATATTTAAAATTATTGTTTATTTATAAAGTCGTTTTCATTCTTACAACATATTTTTTTAAAAAATATAGCGATGCGTTCTGGTTTCTATAAAACCATCATCAGATAAATGGCATCGGAAAACGGCCTAGCGATGTTGAATGTTGTTTGAGAATCAGGATAAATCTGATTGTTGGTTTATAAACAATCCTCATTTATTAGGGTATCCCATTATTTTAATTTTTGGTTATAAAAATTTGTTCGATTCAGTTTATTTTTATTCAACAATATCAACATTGACATTTTATTAAATCTGTGGCGCTATAAATAGAATAAATAAGAAGAAAAAGCGAAGTTCAAAATCTTTATTTCCAATTTTGCAACACGCGTTAAGTATAAGTTATCGAAATCATTTTAACCGACACAATTTATTCCATGAATTTATTTATAAAGTATATGTACAACTTTTTTAAAAAATATAAAATACGTTGGCTTTTATTTAAGCATTTTACTTTTGAAAAGGTATGAATTTTTGTATCTGTAATAGTAGCTATAAATCATCTTTGAAATCTATATTAGCCAGGTTTTTTATTATGTGAAGAACATTTACCTTTTTCAGAATATTGTTCATGACGACTTATGAATCCCTGGTCTAGTAGAAACAGATACTGAGAGAGAACTTTTAAGGTTACCATCTCTTCTTCTAGCGCTATATTTTGGCCTTTCAAATAGTAATTCACGTGTATAAATAATTTTTTTTTTATGAATTCACTATTCATATTTGAAAATACCTCTCATCTCTAAAGTAATAATGGTCCTTTAAACTAGTTGAGTCAATACGTGTGCCTGGAAGATAACTTAAGCATGTCCTTAAAACATTTAGACCCAGCGTACTTAAATTTGGAAGAAGAAAGTTAAATGAAATGCATTCAACTTTTGGAAATTCCAAGTCAGTTTTTCTAAACGATCATTAAAAGAAATAATTTTATCGAAATATTTTTACTGTAAAGATACATACATAAATATATATATACAGATACTTACAAATGTCGTATTCTTCTCAATACTCTGCTATTGGGTGTGCCTAGAATTTTATGAATTTTATCCAATTGATCTAGATTTGATTCTCCAGGAAATAAGGGACTAAGTGTAAGCATTTCATAAAATATACATCCAGCAGACCAGATATCAATTTTAGGTCCGTAATAACCGTCAGTTAAAATACATTCAGGTGCCCGATACCATCTGGTTGCTACATAAGTCGTTAAATGAACATCCATTTCGCTACCTTCTGCTGAACCAAAATCAGCGAGTTTAAGTATTGCATTTTTGTAGTTCTTTGAAAAAAAATCATTCTTGGATATTTTCTATAAGATTCTTTATCTTCATAAATACCTGCGAATTACTTAAAACATTATTAAATTTGACTAAAATATTCTCAGGCTTGACATCTCGATGAAATAGACAATTTCGGTGCAAATGCTGAATTCCACAAATTATTTGATGAAATAATGATTTGGCAGCTGATTCTGATAATGGTTTTTGCTTGTCTTTCAAAAATTCAAAGAGATTCATGTCCATTAATTCAAAAACAAGAATCAGGTGACAAGGGAAAGAATCACTGAAAAAAAAACAGCGGTTATTGTTTCACTATAGATTCTATGTCAAATCAATATTTTTGTAAATCTACCATATAAGGTTCTTTAATCGCAATATGTTAGGATGGTCTTCAATTCGCTTCATAACGTTTATCTCTGCACAGTTGACAACATCAAGTTTTCTAAAGAAATGTCAGTTTAGTATATTTTGGACTTACATAATATGTACATAGTATAAGTAAAAGAAGTTTCGCATGTACCCCCTAAACAACTTTTTCAGGTATTTTCCAGCAAACATAACTCCACTGGGCTTGTGCAACAACTTAAAAACCTTAGAAAATGAACCCTGCCCGAGGATTTCTTGCACAATATAATCTGAAAGAAATTAATTGATAAAAATGTAGATATTATTTGTACATAATGAAAGTACTTACAACTTACCGTTACCATTAGACATAACAATTTCGGTTTGTTTTAATAGTGCAAACGCAATTATTGTGTTTGGAAGAATTAAAAAGTCAAAATAATTAAAATGAAGTAAATAAATAGAATCAATTTGTCATCGTATTTTTACTTGCTCAATACGGCAAGTAAAAAAAAATTATATTTTTATTTCCGATTGAGAAACAAATATCAGAAGTTCAGAAAGATTGTACATGCCGTCAAATACATCGGGTACTTGGGCCGTGTTTATTTATCGAGTTACCTACATGTTTCTTCAAACTTCGTTCATGATCTTTCAATGTAAAATCAACATGCGAAAATGCAATTTTTATATTTTTCTTATTTTGCATTTATGTAATTATTTGACTTTAATTTTATTTAGCATGTTCTCACTTCGTACCTACATAAATGTGGGTTTTCATTTCGCAATTTTAGGCCATTTTATTATTTTGTTTTTGTTAATTAAAATTATATCATTTAGTATTAAAATTTTTTTGCGTACAAATTTTTTTTAAACATGTTAATGAAATTTGCTCAAAATATGAACAAGAATCAAAAGTCCAAACAATTCTAAAATTAAATAATAAAATGCGAAGTAATAAATAGTTATGTAATGCGTACAGTACATGACATTAAAACACCGGATTTAAATTACCATGTGGAAAATGCGATGTGAATATTTTTATAAATACGGAAGAATAGAGCATATACAAAAAATGCAATATAAGTTAAATGAAACTTTTGCGAAACAAACAAATGTTAATTGCGAAGTGATAACAAGTGGATAAACACTATCAATATCAAATGCAAAGTGATAAAATCCAGGTCAAAAAATGCAAAATTATGATCGGAAATCGAAAAATTGCCAACAAGAATTAACACTCTTTTAGTGTTGTAAAAAAAGATTCAAAAACGACTTTCACAATTTGCCAAAACTGCATTTCCAATGAATTATTTTATTTTTCTTAGATCTATAATATTCCAATACATGTAATAAAAAACATTTTTTCTTATCATTAAAAACTCTTGTTTTTTAAGGTAAGTATTACTTAAAATGTTAAAAAAATTATCATAAATCAAAAAATAACAGAATTATTTCTGGCAAATAATAATAAGCTACAAAATATTTTAAGCCAACTGCAGTACCAATTATGTATCTGCAAAATGAATAAAATTATAATGAAAAATTCCGAGAAATTATGTGTTTTGTTTGCGCAGCTACACATTTTATATTATCGCAGAAAGCAATCATAACAGAAAATATTTCATTTGATACAAGTGTTTTTTTTTAACAAACAAACAATAACCTATACGTGGTTATTTAAGACGGGAATATTTATTTCTTTGTACGCACTTTATGTCTACCTATGTCATGTTTAAATTTAGAACATAAGGAAAGGTTTCCATAAGGCAAGTGATTTGATTTTTCATATATTTTTTTTTTGTTTTCTTATACCTATTAAGAATGCCGCTCGACTCGACATATCCTATATTCAGTTCCCTCAACACAAGCGTTTCGTTTTATCAGATAACCGTAAAAAAAAAATATTCTTATATCTTGAACAGACCAAGTTATGAAGTTTTCATGTTATTTAAGCGTTGATTCAATGACTCGACATATCCTATATTCAGTTCCCTCAACACAAGCGTTTCGTTTTATCAGATAACCGTAAAAAAAAAATATTCTTATATCTTGAACAGACCAAGTTATGAAGTTTTCATGTTATTTAAGCGTTGATTCAATGACTCGACATATCCTATATTCAGTTCCCTCAACACAAGCGTTTCGTTTTATCAGATAACCGTAAAAAAAAAAATATTCTTATATCTTGAACAGACCAAGTTATGAAGTTTTCATGTTATTTAAGCGTTGATTCAATGATTTATGCGTAAGAATAACGAAATTGCCCAGCAGTTAATAATTTCCTATCATTCCTATTATATTAATGCGTTTATAGAATTGTTTTTTATTTATAATGCTTTAATTTGATGCTTTCAAGCGGGTGCAGGGAAATAAATTCACGGGAACTCACTTCACATCATGGGAATTTATTTCACCACTAGTGAGAACTAAGTTCACTCAACCTACGGCTCACTTCCTAGATGTCAGGACTTTTAATATGTTACCTCCTGAATCATATACTTACCTGCATCATACAGTACCAGCTCACGCATTCTATACCACTACTTTGTCATATGTGAACTTATTTTCGCTTGTAAAATTATGACTGCATTTTTCAAATGACGTGATTTTAGTCTTATGCAAGTAAAACCCCAATTTCAAAAGTAAGTTTTTTTTTTGAAGGAAATTCATTTCTCTATAACTTCCTCTAAAAAATGATTTTTGTCAGATTAACAGCTTGGACGATATTACGGAACTTTGGATAAAAATATGGGAAAAATATGGGAAACGGCCAAAAATTGAAAAGAAACCTTATAATTCCAATTGTAAAATTTTTAATAGACTTTAGTTTAGTCTCAGAGAATTTTTCCCTACGACCGACGGACCATTTTTGTGGTATAAGCGCAAACCCCAGGAAGGTGAACTTTATTCCTAATAAAGTTCCTTTATTCATTAAAATAAAAACATTGAGAAAAACTCTTTATTTTTTTTAATTTAAGTGGTATGCATTTACATACTTGTTTATAATCCACTCATATGTATTTTTTATTAATTTTAGGTTTGCAGAATAATAAATTAAAAACAAAAATATTAAGTATCTTTCACCAACTTGACAGATAATAATTTAAAATTGTGTTTTTGGATTAATGGCCATTAAGCTGTGTTATTTCTTAAATGAATAATGTGATAAATTGCTAATTTTGTTTTACATGACTGCGATCTATTTTGGGTGTGTTTTAAGATTAATTTAATTTTAAGAATTTGATTTTTTATTTAAAAATGCAAATTTTTCGACAGCTACCGAATATTCATAGCCATAAAACTTAAAAGATTAAACAAACCTTGGTTGGTTTTTTGTTTGTTTTTAGAATTATGGATTAGATATGGATATTTTATGCATTTTATTGTCTACTTATGTGATCTTAACATTTTGTTTGTATCTACTTTAAAGAATAACAATGAATTATATTTGGAAGAATTTTATATTGGTTCAAATATCTTTCTATTTATGTTACGCTATTAGAATAAAAATTCTGTGTATATTATATATAATGGTATATGTTTGATACTCATACTGATGGTTTGATAGGAATTTGATTTACATTGAAAAAAACATATTTGCTTATAAGGCAGATATGTTGTTTTCCATCAATTTTCTATATTTATATGCAAATTAAAAAAAAGTATAGCGTTTAAATTCAGTTAAAGCTATCATTGAAGGTGCAGGGAAATAACTCCACGGGCAAATGATCCACATGGGAATTTATTTCACTTTTAGTGGAAATCTGCTTCACTTTTCTATGCGGATCAATTTCCCCCCAAATATGGGAGTTTATTGCACTTTTAAGTGAGAAAAGAGTTCACTTCCTTGCAAATTTGGGTATGCAAAGTTTCTAACTTATTTGGGTATACTACCGGGAAGTAAAGTAGGAAAATTGTTTTTTTTTTCTTTCATTTATAAAATTTTTTTTTTGCATTAAGGTGAGAAAGAATACCACACTGTTTGAAGTGGAATACAATCTCACTACGAGTGGGAATCAACTCCACGTTGAAAAGTGGAGCAGATTCCCACTAAAAGTGGAATAAATTGAAATGTGGAGCACTTGTCCATGGAGTTATTTCCCTGCACCATCATTGAAATGGATCATTGCAACCCAATCAGTTAAACGATTGAAATTTTTTATGACAGTCGGTTATAGCAATAATTAAAAATTAATTCTGAATATAAAAACCAATTTGAGCGTTGAGTTGATCATTGAAATCATCATTCAACAAAAAACTGATAGATAAAAATAGTGGGAATATTGAACACCTTCAGTGGAACGATTGTGTTTCACTTCTAGAAACTAAAGTCAGCTGTTCATTTAAATCGATCTAAAATTTCCGTTTTTATCTAGCCCGGCTAGGTATATCCCATATAGGTACAACGGTTTTTTTTTTTTTTTTTAATTTTCCCAAAAACGCAATACCGATTTTGATAATAAAATACTGGTTGGCCAACTTCATTTAAATTTGGCATGATTAATTTGGCATAGATTAATTAATTAACATAAAATGGCGTTGTTTTTTGCTAACCAAACGTTTAGGCGTTTTTCTTATATTTTTCCACTTTGAACACAAATCGTTTGCTACAAGAGTAAGTTGCTGCGACCCAGTCCAGTCGTGCATTTTATTTTTATTGAAATTCCTCTTCAGTTTAGATAAACTTCATATCATTTATGCCATTCGATCTTCATAATATTTACTGCGCTAAAATTAATTTATTTACATATTTATCCACTTAATGAAGTGTGAAGAAATCTAAAATATCCTTTCCATACGAAGCAAATATGCATCAGAGAAAAAAAAAAGAATTTAGATGAAAATTTTCGTCTACCAAAAACAATCTTCCAAAGCTTAGAGCAACAATTTGTTATGATTATGTTGATTGAGTAACCTTAAACCTCACAGATTTGGCGGTTATAGATAAAACAAAGTTGGCATATAGTATCAGACTACTAACCGAAAAGAAAAAAAAATGTTATTAAGCATCACAGACAAAATAATGTTAATGGATCTTCATGGTTAAGTCATCATGACAGATGCTTATTTGTTGTCGGGAAAGATTTTTTTTCGCTATATATACCTACCTTCTTTTAAAGAACAAAAAGTGATCTCATCAGCTGTGGTCTATAGGTACTACAACAACAAACAACTGTCTTTCTCACTTTTTTCTGCCTTATTATTATACTCTTGCCATTCGATCGTTAGATTTCTGGATAAGATGCAAAAAGAATTTCAATATTGAATGTGTCAGCACGGCAGTAGGTATCAAAATTTGATGCAAAACGGCATACTTAGTCATAGAAAAACATTTTTGTTTGATATTAACTTCCTGTCGTCAGGTTTCAAACAAACCAAATTGACATGTAGTAGGTATACAGCTTAACCATTAAGCTATACTGCCTTCCTTATAAAACGTTTGAAAACGTAATTGGTATTCATTTGGTGCTGCCAATATGTTTTCTATCTTTAAACAACCATTGGACATTCGCTTAATTTGTCGTTAGATAATTTGCAGAACACCGCAAAAGGAGAAGGCGTACGCGACTTTTAGTTTTTGACACGGCCGCAGCCAAAAAATTAAACAGTAATCGAGAAATTTCTTCTGAATTTTTTATTTGGAAAGTGGTTGATTCTGTATCGGTCACTATACACCATCAGTCATAGTACTCGTTTTACAAACGGCAATAGGCTCTTCATGAATTCTTAGAGACACATATGTAAGCGCAAAATTTGTTTGCTTACATATCTATCCGGTTGAATAGAAATAGAAGAAAATCGTCCACTTTGTTGTTGAAGTTCAGGAGAACGTAAGCGTAGCTTAAGGCCCAACTATAAAGCGCATGAGTAAGCATAAGCTACTGTCAAAATCGCATGTGTAAATGAGCGGTTACACACAGTCTAATAGCGTTGTATAAACATGACGAAGCAGTTCGTTTAATTTTGACAGTAGGTCATGCTAGCTCATGCGCATTATAGTTCTACCGTTAAAAGTGCCTTACGGATTGCAAGCACTAGGCTAAGGATGGCTGCAGTTTTCAAGGAAACATCTTCAAGTCTTTTGTCAAAATGCGCTGCATTTTGACAAAAGTGAACATGTGCATGTTCACTTGTTGTTTAAGTATCTTCGAGGGGAGACGGCCGAGAAATCTGCTTGCGTTGAATAAAAAGTGACGAAATATTAAAAAAAAAAAAAAATATTCATATGCAAAATGCAAACTTCTTGGTTTTAGATAGTTATACATGTCTGAAGTCTGAGGCCAACTAAATTCTGGTGTCATTTGTTTATTTTCGAAGAGTTTTTCAGGGTTAGCGATTGTAACGAAACGTGCGTTAAATGATAATGCTTATTGAACGCTATGTCAGTACCAGCTAAGTTGATTGGTCTATGTTTTGTTTATGATGAAATTTTCGTGAAAGACGAACGTTACTATTCTTACTTCTAATTCAATATTCGACACAGAAGGTTGTATCGTTTTCTCACCACTTCATTCACCAAGCGTGGGGTGAATGAATTCACTCGTGATAAATAATGCCGTCATCAAAAGAATGATTGAACTGTTGATCATAGATCCATCAATATATTGTTTTTAAACTTTTCGCATTTGGGAAGGATTTTTCAGTTCAAATAATTGTCCGGAATAGGCCTGATAGAATCAGAAAATGAGTAGCATAAGTGTTCTGTCTATGCCGTGGTCGCATTTTTCTGTAAACAGTCCATCCCACCATTTTGTTAAACCTCCCAATTTGTTTTAGCTACGGCTTTATAATGTTAAAACTTTTTTCATAGGATAAGAAATTATCCAATTTCGTTTCTGTTTTTGTATGCAATGATCCAATGTTGACACAGACGTTATTGACATCAATCAAGGTGATAGAGGTGGCACTTACAAACGCCTGTGCAGTGTGCGCTTATGCATTTTACCAACTAATGATGCAATGCGAATATTAATTCTAATATTGATTTAGTTGTTTGGACATAGGGTTGGTGCCTGGACTGGCTAGTTAAGACATCAGTGGGTAGTTTTTCTTTAATTACACACTTTAATTAAAGAATACCTATTGTGTTGCAGTTGGCGCCAAAGATAATTACGACTAAAAATATGTGCACTTAGTGTTCTATTTACACATTGTGTAGATATTATTTATATGCATTTGAAGTCAGATGCAAACAGCTGTTATAATATTTGTTTCATGCGAAAGTTAATTTATGTGAGCCATCAATGGCTCGTCAGACAGCGGTGGGTAGCACGCCCGCACCACAAAAGTGAATTAGCTGGTTGGTAGTAATGGTAATGGCTTACATTACAGTATAGATAGGTATACATAATAATGATAGGATATACAGGGTGAGTCATGAGCAATGCGACAAAATGCAAGGGCGTGTAGGTTGCGTTGAGACAAGAAAAAAATCGTATGGGAGGGGGGGTCTATTCCCCTCCGTTTAGCCAGGAGGGGCAATTTTCGAAAAAAACTGACTTAAAATGGGAAAAAAATTATTTAAAATCAACGGCTTCATTCACAATGCTGTGCGATACGTTTTTGAAAAGCCAATAACTTTTTCTTTCATTCTGTGTTTAAATAAATCTATTCTAAGAAATAGTTTTTGAAATATTAATTTTCAAAGTCAAAATTTTGAAAAAAAAAAATTGAAAAAAAAATTTCAAATTCATTTTTTTCAAAATTTTACGTAATTAAGTGCTAATTTTAATTTCAAAATTCAATGTTGTTATTAATTTTAAGTCTAAATAAGAAAACCGGATGCAAAAATTTTATGTCGTTCTCAAGAAATTAAAAAAAAACCCAAAACCACCTTTTTCTAAGAAAAACATTTATTTTTATTGTAACGAAGCAATTTAAGAAGCATTAATCTTAGTTTTTTTAGTTATTTATATTCCTTTTATTTTTGCTATGTTTTTTATTGGAAGTACTTATAAAAAATTCTCGATATGATCTCCATTGTTTAGAAGGCATAGATTATATCTCCTTGTAATGGCTTCACATAAGTTTATGCTTGACAAATTTTCCTGCAATTTGACTCCAGCGACTTCAATTCGTTCCTTCAGTTGTTCCAATGATACTATTTCCACTTCGTAAACATAATTCTTCATAAATCCCCATGCATAGAAATCTAGGGGAGTTAAATCTGGTGACCTAGGCGGCCATTCCGTGGGGCCCCTTCTTCCGATCCAACGGTCACTAAAATGATCATCCAGCCAGTTTTTCACCTGTAAGCTGTAGTGTGCTGGAGCACCATCTTGTTGGTAGATTAAAGTATCTGCTATAACCAATGGAACGCTGTCTAATAAATCGGGTAAAAGGTCTCGTAGGAATTGCAGGTATGATTCTCCATTAATAATGGAATTCAAAAACCGGGGCCCGATCACAGTGTGTCCAACAATACCAAGCCAAACATTACAACTAAAGCGGTGTTGTGATTTGTTTTGTTTTTTTTTTTGTGTGGATTGGTGCTACTATAATAATGTAAATTGTGGAAGTTAGTAACCCCATCCCTAGTAAACTGTGCTTCATCCGTCCAGAATATTCTTCTAAAATAGTTTTGTTCGGTTTCATTTCTAAGTAGTAATGTTCTACAAAATTCGGTTCTCAATAACTTGTCGTTTGAGGTGAGTTCCTGAACAGGCGTAAAGTGGTACGGGTGTAAATTTTCCGCCCGAAGTACTCGACATGCTCTAGATTGGGACACTCCAAGCATAGTGGATATCCTTCTTGTACTGACGGAGGGATTATTTCGGACGAAATCCAGAATTCTTTCATCTAAGATTCTTGACTCATCAGAAACTGGCCTTTCGCTTCTTCGATGCTCCAGCACTCCATGATCTCTTAGACGTCGGTGGATTCTTGGAAACGTGCTATGATGGGGACACCTCCTATCGGGATATCTTTCAGCGTACAGTCTTTCGGCTTCACGACTTCGACCATTAGCTAAACCGTAGCAGAAATGCATGTCCGTTAATTCTTCTCGGGTGTATGAGCTTGACATCGTTACGTGTTAATGAGTTAATATTCAAATTTGAAATAATTACTAAGCAAAACTGCAATGCCTTTTATTTATCTTGCGTTGCAATTTTCTTTTTTTTCCATTAAAAAAAATGCGGTTTTATTGTCCCTATTGTCCCCATAACAGGTAGAACCCATGGGCTGCGGGCAGGCCAAGGCAAAAATATTGACAGGTCAGTTTTCAGAAGTTATCAATGAAAATAATATTAATCCAGGGTTATTCCAATACTATTTAATTTTATTACGTTCTCATAAAACTCCAATTAAAAAAAAAGTAAAAAAACTAAGATAAATGCTAAATAAATAAATTGCTTCGTTACAATAAAAATAAATGTTTTTCTTAGAAAAAGGTGGTTTTGGTTTTTTTTAATTTCTTGAGAACGACATAAAATTTTTGCATCCGGTTTTCTTATTTAGACTTAAAATTAATAACAGCATTGAATTTTGAAATTAAAATTAGCACTTAATTACGTAAAATTTTGAAAAAAATGAATTTGAATTTTTTTTTTCAATTTTTTTTTCAAAATTTTGACTTTGAAAATTAATATTTCAAAAAATATTTCTTAGAATAGATTTATTTAAACACAGAATGAAAGAAAAAGTTATTGGCTTTTCAAAAACGTATCGCACAGCATTGTGATTTTAAATAATTTTTTTCCCATTTTAAGTCAGTTTTTTCGAAAATTGCCCCTCCCGGCTAAAATTGCCCCTCCCATACGATTTTTTTCTTGTCTCAACGCAACCTACACGCCCTAGCATTTTGTCGCATTGCTCATGACTCACCCTGTATAAGCATGACATGGCAAAGATTTGTTTAGCATGGGAAAAATTGATTGAGTAAATTGAGATATCTCCTTAAGCTATAAGTGGTACAATATGATAATCGTTTGAGACATGTGAATTGAAATGATTTGCAAATACACATAGGTACATTATGCATCTGATTTCAATGTACCTATACGTTTTTGGAATAAATTGTATTCAAATTATCAACATTTTACATGTAAAATTGGAAATGCTAACAAAATGAAAAGAATTTTTTTACTCAAAAAATTTGGTGTGTAAATATTATTACGAAAACAGCTCTAACGATTTTGATAAAACTTTTTGTATACAAGGACTTATGTATTACAGTCTAATCACGTGACCACAAAAAATGCAACTTTATTAAAAAGTCGTTAAAAAAAAGAAGTAAATATATTTTTGTTAATAATCGCGGTAAGTTCCGAAAAACATTAAATTTATAAAATGATTAATGTGAACGAAAACAATAATGATTTAAAATTTCATATTTGGAGTCTTGTTAATATAATTTAACATTTCAGGCTTTTGGCTTAAAATGCACATAACGGAGATTTGGTGTGTTATCGTTTTTTTTTTACAAATTTGAATTGATAACGGCTTAATCGATTTCATTTAAATTTGGTATGAGACTTACGATAATTAGTTTACAGAAACTGTCATTTAAAGTTTTTGGCTAAACATACGTTTAATAAAAGCTGTCATACAACCTTATTTCACTTTTAGGCCATTTTCTGAAATTTTTTCTCTTTGAACATAATTTAATAAATTGAAAGTTCGTGCGATCCAGTAGTGCATTTTATTTTTTTTAGCGTAGTATAGCTAGCACACGCTTGGTATCCGCTATCGTAAATAATAATAATAACAAATTATAAATGAGATTTTAATCTTAACTTTTATGTACCTACCTATATAATTTAGGTCTTTTCAATTGTGTAATAAAATCTTCGAAGGCAATATTAATGTTACTTGGCGATAAAACACAATTTGTAAAAAAAAAATACTCTAATCTATGTAGGTATGTAGGTATATCTTAATTTTTATGGCACCACAAAGTTTACCCACACGAATTCCTTAAATTGTGGCCAACTACAATAAAAAAATATAAAAAAGTGATCCACACTGTTTTGCTTCCGTTATACGAGTAGGTACCTACCTAGTAAACAAAAAAGAAAGACTCTATTGTAATGTACAGGTGCCAGTGTTATGGATTTTATTTGCATGACAAATTATCGTATAAAAAAATAAATATAAAAAAATATTAATGTTACTTGGCGATAAAACACAATTTGTAAAAAAAAATACTCTAATCTATGTAGGTATGTAGGTATATCTTAATTTTTATGGCACCACAAAGTTTACCCACAAGAATTCCTTAAATTATGGCCAACTACAATAAAAAAATATAAAAAAGTGATCAACACTGTTTTGCTTCCGTTATACGAGTAGGTACCTACCTAGTAAACAAAAAAGAAAGACTCTATTTTTTTTTTTTTTTTTTTTTTTTAATTCATGTTTTTATTTTCAATTCAACTTATAACTAACTTAAATTGCTAGACAAAAACCTTAAAAACTAGCTTACAGAATAACTTAACTAACTTAGTGGCCCATACGGGCGCTCTAAATTATACTATAACTATATATTAAATGCCTTTGGGCGTAAAAACTAACTTAAATTAAACTTCAAAATTACTTAAAACTAAACGAGAAAATTTTTAAAAACTCGCTTTTCAAGACATTTATTTTTATAAAAAAAACTTAAAACTACCCTTTACCTAATTAAAACTAAATTAACCTAAATAAAACTAAAATATACGTAAATATACGTAAATTACTTAAATAACTTAAAACTACTTAAAAATACTTAAAATAACTTAAAACTAGAACAGCCACCGGCAGCATTTTTTTTTTTGGGTGCAGCAGCCAATGCATATTTGCAAACACGCTTATAAATATGTGTATATTGATATATATACATATTGAAAAGCGCTAAATGCACATACACACCAACAAATGCAATTTGTGTTTTTTTTTTTTTTTTTGTGCCACCACTGTCCTACATAAAATATACCTATTAATACTTAAAAATACGCAGGTCGGCCAAGGCAACACCTTTGACTAACCATCAATATCAAGGTGGTCACCCAACCACCAGTATTTTTGAACTTGCTTACAAAAGTCCCTTTTGTCCCGAAGGGGCACAGCTCTACTGAACCGCAGACGCTCTGCTCCGTTCCCAGAGCCGACGTGTCGACCATACAGGATTCGCCGATCCACAGTTCTACGGCCGACGTGGTAGATTAACGGAACCGCCAATCTATCCTGTATCAGCCCCCGACTGTCTAAATAGAGGAATGTCTCGGGCGGGATGAAACCGTTAAGACAAACGCTCTCACTATATTCTTCATTGGGGTAATAAGCCCCGAAAATAAGTCCATTGGCTGAAGTCATCGCTCTTGCAATGTGACCCCGAATCAGCTTAATTAAAAAGTTATCTATCCTGTTTATATTGGCCCCGTTGTATAAGACCTCGTTGGCATAATAATGTTTGTACTCCGACTCTGGTGTTCTGTGTAATCCAAGACAGGTCCTAAGACACTGCCTCTCAAACACCCGAATCTTTTCCATTTGAGATGGGGCAACGTTAAACCACACAGGGCACCCATAGGCAATCATCGGCCGGATGAGGGCCTTGTAGCAAATCACCTTCACCCTGTTTTCAAGGCGGCTGCTATAAAACAACCGTCTTGTCAGAGCAAACGCTCCCCTAGCTCTGGCCAGAGCAGCATATATATGTCGATTGAAATATAGATACTGATCTAGCCAGATACCAAGGTACTTTACTACATCTTTACTCGCCAGTGGATGTCCACTTGTTCCAACGATCACTAGATTTCTCCAGTTCTTTCTTGTATCCCTAGAAGCCTTAGACAAAGGGGTTCTAAACAGGATAGTTTCTGATTTCTGAAAGTTAATTTTTAACTTCCAGTCATCACAATATCGCTGAATCTTGTCGAAGTCACGCTGCAAGAGAATTCTGATGACTTCAACTTTTGGACCCGTCCTGTACGCTACAAGGTCATCGGCATACGCAATCGCATGAGTGAGACTACCTATCAGATCGCTGGTGTAAATACTAAAAAGAATCGGCGAGTTCACAGCTCCTTGCTGTAGACCGTTTTTAATATCAAAAGTTGTGGTGGAAGTTACATTGCCACTTTTGACAACAAACTTTCTACCATTGAGCATGTCATGAAGCATATATAACAGTGGTTTACTTATGCCAAATCTAGATAGCTTCAGATAAAGACCCTCTAACCATACGGTGTCGAAAGCCTTCTCTAAATCAACAAGAACGGCACCTGTGCATTGATTTTTCGCTTTGTTCCATTGAACATCAGAAACTAACTTAGACGCGGCATGAATAGTGTCATGTCCCGCCTTAAAGCCAAACTGATTGTCTGGAATAATATTCTTGTCCTCAGCCCACTTGAACAGAGCTCTATTGAGAATCTTTTCGAATACCTTACTGATACTTGGAAGAAGACTTATCGACCGAAGATTTGAAGGATTGGAGCTGTCCTTTCCCTTTTTGGGGAGAGGATGGACCACAGCTGTCTTCCAACTCACTGGATAATATGCATTATTCAATGCATTGTTAAACAGTGTGGTATAAATGTCTATGGCTTCCTCAGGGAGATGTCGTAACACAATGTTGGGTATACCATCGACCCCCGCAGATTTCTTTTTCTTTAGTGTTTGAAAAATTAACTGAAGTTCTACCTTTGAAATTAACAATGAACTGGGTCCATTTCGCTCGGCGATGGTGGCGTTTGCCAAATTTTCGTCATTGAACCCGGTGAAACCAGTATTCTCAGATCGCCATTGCGTTATGTTATTTCCAAGATAGAAATTGAGCAGCAAGGCTCTGTTCTCCAGGTCATGATTCGGACGAATGCTAGCATTCACCTTATACACTTGCTGGAAAGCAGCCCCTACAGCTTCTACCTTTTCCTGAGGATCTTCTATCATATAAAAATTGTCATAGAAAACGGCACCTTCCGGATCAATTCCCGCAATCGTTAGTACGTCTTCGTTATCTGTTGTCCTCTGGAGTTTAAGACATGGAAGATCGTTTTGATCATTTCTTCTAAATATCTTATTTATTTGGGGAAACATACTAGGGTCGCTAGAATTAACAGCCCGAATTCTGTTATCCCAATATGAATTAATAGATAATCTATAGTTTTGTCTAATCAGATATCTCCAGATCACGTGTGTCCGTGAAACGTCTATAAAGAAGTTTCAACCTAGTCAGCAGTACACTTTTTTGTCGGTGTAGTGCGTCGATTGTTGCGTTCTTGTATAAACCAGTAGGGTCTTGTTCCTTATATTTTGGGATTGTTTTGTCCATTGTTCGTTTTATAGTCGTATCCATTTGAGTCAGAAACCCGTCGATCTCGATGTTCGTCAGGTTTCTGTCATTTGGTGGAGAAATGTCATCGGAACGTATTTCTCTTGCCAAGGCTCTCTTGAAAGACTCTATTGTAATGTACAGGTGCCATCAGTGTTATGGATTTTATTTGCATGACAAATTATCGCAAATTTTACGTGTAAATTCATTCATGAATCTTATACAGTTGACTGCATTCTTTCGAAAATCTATTCACATTGTTGCACGTTTCCATGACTATTGACCTTATTTATTTATGATTATGATTATTCGAATCTCCACAAATTCCGATTAATTGTATCTACAAAATAAATTCACAAGAAAACAGAAAATTTTAACTATGTCGGAAATTAGGTGGACAAGAAAAGTTCCTCCTTCAGGGTCACCATCTGTTTATGTTTTCTTTTGCCCGCCCTCTAGATACTTCCAATCTTCCGTAATAAGTTTTTACTTTTTAGCCATTTGGCAGTGAAAGTGGTCAATGATGATGTTTGAATATTGTATAATTTTATCTTCTATCCTCCTTACAGTAGAATTCTCTTCGTATAGATTCCATGACGGAATTAGTTATTTAAAGATCTGGCGACGACTTGGTTTAGATAAAATTATTGGAAAAAATTATCTCGTATAATTGGGCAGAAATCATTAAAATGAAATTCACCTCCTCAGGTGTTTGTGTCTCTTACTTAAGTTTAAAGAAAAATTGATATAGGGATGAAAATTGGAAAATTGTTGTTTTAAGAGTATTGGTTTCCACGTACATATGTGGAGCTAGCAATTGCTTTTTATTTACAGAAAAAGCTGTGTTTATTAAATGAATTGTTTTTGTATGATAAAAGTTTTTCAGCACGCGATATAGTAATTTGTAAATAGGGAAGTAAGTGGCAACGTAAAATTAAAATACATAATTATTGGCAGTTTAGATTTTAATTCTAGGTTAATTAGGTTTTGTTTTAAGTTAGTTATTAGATCATTATATCTTTAAACTGAAACATCTAACTATAGGTATAAGGTATAAGGTATAAGTATAACCCAAAGAAAACATGAACCTAGACAAAACAGTATTAAAATTTAACTCTTAATTCAGTCAATAAAGCGAACAAATCAGCTAAACAGCCCAAAAATTGGTGGAAAGCAGGGCTTTGTTACATATAGCTTCCTCATTGTATTATAAGGAAAGGGAATCTATTTCTAATCGATATATATAAGCGCCGCTAACAATTTAATAGGGTGTCAAAGGCAAATCATTAAAACAGGTTTTCTTGAATATCTCTCATGTTACCTGAGTTGAGTGTCCTGTGTTTCGCATACGATAGGCGGTGCTGTTGTTACTTGATTCTACCTACCGATTATACCGACACATGCTTTCCATATTCTTATCTTAGCTTAAAAATGAACAAACCTCATATGTTTATTTCTCACAAGACTCACAAGTCACAAGCACAACGTATATTAGCACGAAAACCATTTCAAGGCGTTCTTTTTAATGTGTAAAAATTATGTTAAGAGCACATTTCAGGAACTATGTACTCATGTTACTTTGGTCTTTTGCAATTCTAAGCAGTGATTTGGCTTTCTCAATTCAAAATTTATTACTTTAACAGTTTTTAATATTTCACATTTGGCTTTATGAGAAACCAAACGGTAATCCATCTATATTTTGGATTCCACCATTCGTTGCAAAAACCTAGTTTCATAAACATATAATAACAACCGCTTGATTTTAAAATGGCAAATACGATATTCTTCCGCAAAAATAAGATCTTACAGTTTGTATGTTTTGCTTTTGGTATTAACTATAATTATTAAACGGTTCATTTCCAGCATTTCGTTATTGTAGGATACACCACAGGAAAATTTCTTTTTGAATGTGCTTTGAAAAATTCTTTACAGAAAAATATTCCGTTTTTATTTTCGTTTCTTTTCACAAAAATGTCATACCGATATCATTCCTATAGCAAAGTTGAAATTCGCTTTCATCAAACTCCAAAACTATAAAAACGAGTTAAAAAAAAAACTTCTATATTTTTTTCGCTGCATCAGTTTAAAGTTTAATCATATATTTTATTTAATAAAAAATATAATTATAAGAATTAAAGGAAAAACTTTTTATAATATTAAGACTCACACAGAGAGTTCGAATAATTATTTATTACGATAAAATATAATGCTAAAGAAAAATGATTGATCGCATGTGCTTGTTAAATAGTTAAGTCTTTTCTTTATTCGTGTCTTGTGTTTTTGTCAGGAAGTAACGATACAAATAATAAATTAAAAATTCAAATTATCAAATTGAATTATCAACAAAAGTGCAGTAGCACTCCAAGTTATAGTGACAAATTGACAAGGTCAATTGTAACTAACAAAAAAAAAAATACACAAACAACGACAGCATTAAGGTGCCCTTTGCATTGTTAACATTATTAGAAATTCAAAGAAAAATAACGCGTATGCTGTCAAATAATATTATGCAAACATTTGTTTTTCCATTTTGTTTATGTTAAGTGTTGACTATATTCTTATCTGAAGTTTCCATTTATGAATATCAAATCAATTGACAAACTCTGTGTTGAAGTAATGCAGATTTACAAAAAAAAAATGAAAAAAGTCATCAGTTGACAAGTGAAACAAATAGAAGACCTATGGTAACACATTTTATTTGGTTTTGCTAGTTATTTAGGTTAAGTTGCACTCAATTGTCGAAACATTAATTTAGGTCGTAAGAATAATTTTTTTAGATTAAAAAATATTGATCAAGAACTCTAAAATCGATTTGTATAATAATTGAAATGAACAAGGTTAAGGCCTTGAAACAAGCTGATACTGCACATGATAGTTTGTATATATGTGCCCAAAAAGGTATTGATATGCAGGTTTTTTTTTTGTTTAATATATTATAGGTACCTATAACAAAATCAACACTGATTTAAACTACTTACTAGTAACTACCACTTTATCTGTCTGAAGAGTGTGTTACTTTTGTTGTTTAGATTTATTATATTTCTTAAAATGTATTTCGCCTTATTTATGAAATATCTGTCAATTAGGTGTTCCGCAAGGAACTCATTTTAGTCCTTTATTATTTATTTTATTCAACATTCTTCAGTATGATGAAAGATAAGTGAATACAAAAGAACTAAATTTTTCAATAACTGTTCACTTTTACAGGATTGGTTCAATAAAAATCGCAATATTGTCATCGTTGTGTAGAAGTTATAAATCTTTTTAGATCTTGGAATAATTATAGATTTCAAATCGACATTTAATGAACATTTCCATTGCACAATTTTGAAAGTCAAGTTCTTGGGATTTATATGCTATTTTCGAACTTCGTATGTTTTAAAACCTCACTTTCTATCATTTGTGAGACCGAATCTCGAATACGGGTGTGTTGTGTAGGCAGCGTACTATATGGCATTCTTATAGCGTTTTTCATTTAAATCTCAAAGATTTGCCCTAAAAATCAAGAAATGCTCTTTTAAATGAAACATATTGGGCTGCTTTTTTCGTAGTGTGAAGATAGAGATTAAACACGCATAGGCTGTGTGAATAATATGCCTGCGTTCCAACCGATCATCATACAATCACTAGGATAGCTTTGATTTTTGTATGCTTGAAGAATTAATAAGCCGCATTTATATTTTACACTATCATTATTTATTACCATTGTTTACTTACTTGAACATTTGTACAAATTCGTAAAAAAAGAGCAAATCTTTTTGTAAATGAAAAATCTTTTATTAGTGCGCTATTACACCATGATTCTGAAGTCATGACTCTTTTGAAACTACATAAGTGCGAACGAGAGAAAACATTCGAAAAGATATGAGACGGCAAATAAACAGCCCAAGGCGTCGTGGGCCAAGTTTTTCATGACTCCTTTTTTGCGCTTCTTTTCTGCTGTTCGTAGTTTTTCTATCTCGCTTCATTCCTTTTCGCTTCTTGAAAAATACACATGCATGCTTTGTTTACAAAGGATCTTGTGCGAAAAGGATGGAAAATAGGACTGTAAAATTAGAGTCTTAATTCTCAAAATCAAGGTCTTATAGCAAATCGACGCACGGAATAGAAACCAAATACCAGATAGAGTCATGACTCCAGAATCATGGTGTAATAGCACACTTACAAAAATATAAAAGGTGGTAACTAAACTAATGTTCTTGGCTTTTTTTGAACTTTAGGGCAGAAAAGAAGAATACAGTAAACACTGAGTTCTTAGGAAAAAATAAAAAAAATAATAGCAGTCGGTGTTGAGGGTATAGTGGTATAGTGGTTTGGGGTAAGATTGGTCAGTGATATGGTATGATATGCGCACTGAGCAGTGTTATTTTCTCTGTTAATAAAAGAATACCAAAACATCTGATAATGCAGAAATATGTTCTTTATGATCCCTAAACTAAGGACATTGCCCCATAAGCCAATAATTTTCTCAAATCAGAAAAACAGGTTTTGTTAGGGCATGAGTTGGTCGCACAAACTTGCTCTTGTGTCAAATTACTCTCGTGTTGACGACTAGAAAATAGCTTTTTTTGTTTTTATTTATTTCAAAACAAATTTCTGGAATAAACTCGGGAAAAAAAATGATTTATATGAAAGAAATAACCGTCGTCGGTCGGCAACAATTCAATTACATCAAATCAATCAAAGTTTTGTATTTCTTTCGACAAAAATAGTTTTAACGGTTTAAAAAAAAAAAGATCACATCGTTGTTTTACAAACAAATGGTTGGTGATAGTGATAATAAGAACAAATATTATTTATTAAACTCTTATTCATATACCTTACAGAGAATGCAGTTCAATGACATTAAGTATTCTATATATGTAAATGAACCACTAAATCAATATCTTCTACCACTTATAAGAACTCTTAGCTTATAGTTTTGATATTAAATTTCCCACAATAAAACATGCAAAATGTTTTACTTCTAAGATTGAGATTAAATAAAGCCACAAACACATTCCAGCTGAATGCATTGCAATCGCACTAAAAGATTTTAACTGAATGAAATTGAATCCTACATTAGAATAGAATATTAGTATCCAAACAAGCATCGCAGCTTCTTGCATTTATGCGATAATCATACGAAATTGAGATACTTTATATGAAACTAAAATGAGCACTTAACCATCATCCATCAATATGTATCTTGTGGTATACAATTTCTATGCTATTGGAATCACTATTCAAACTCCCACAAAACTATCATCAGCATATCGGTATTGGCAAACCCTGCCAAAGAACATTTCTAATCCTTGTGCTGGTGAAATGAATTATAGACCTCAGACGAACGAATCGATATTATGGCATGCCATTTATTTAGGTATGGTCTAGTGCGTTTGGTTTCCTGTTTTGATGCGCATTTATGGATTGGCTTTCGATAAGATACTTCAAGTGTATGGAGAATTAGATACTCTTGACTCGTGTTTAACCCGCAATAATAAGTATATCAGTTTGAATGAGGTAAATAGTGTATAGTCTTCAATGATTCTTTTCCCTATAACCACTCAAATTGGCTGAGCAAAACCGGAGATCCTTAGGGCAAAATAAAATATATGAGATTAAAAGAAGGTACTTTATAGTTGTTCTAGCCAAGCGTATCACAAATTGCTTAAAAACTGCTATTCATCTTTCGTCTTTCGTGATCAGTGATTGATTAAACTTAATCCATCATTGGGTACAGATGCGCCGTCAGCCATCATTGGGCCTGTGTGCAAAATAAAAATTTACTTGGAAACTGTTATGGTTTCAAGTATTTATATTCTCACATTGATTGCAAAAATATTTCAGCATTTGGAAGAACGAAATGAAATCTTGAGAAAGGAGGTTATGTTTATATGATTTCTTTCTTCGGACCTTTATTCTAACCACTATTTGTAAATGAACTTATTCGATTAGTGAAATTCAGTGCTGTTCATGTGTTCCCCGACAATGTTCAACTAAACATGCATAATTTTTTTTATGGGGACATTAAAATGTCTTGTTTTGATCACATATGATACATTAACTTTGAAAACCAGGTTAAAATTGACTGATGGGTTAATGTGTATCACATATTGTACATTGAAGCCAAAGTCTTTTCTTTCAAAAGAAAATTCGGATGTAAAAAATCAGTTTTGATGTAATAGAGGCAGTGAAGTGCCTTTTATGCTTTAATCATATATGACACATACCCTAAAAACTGGTTTCAAATTGACTTTTTTTGTATTTAATATGAATAATATGATACATTTGACAGTAAAATACATAATAAAATTATTGAATTTGTTATTTGTAAACTTTACATGTTCAATATGAATTGAATATGCTTTAAAATATGACTATGGTAACACTTCTTTTCACTGAGCGTCAAGTGGAACAAAGTTGAATAGAACTATTACTTTACGTGATTCCACTACTTACAAGTCATATAATGCTATTCAGAAATGTTGATAAAAACAAAGAAGTATTAAAAAGATATTTGAGAAACATTTCAGGAATGTTTTCCTATTCAATATAAATGTTTCAAAAACATTTTTTTGTCTAGAAAAGACTGAAGATAATGTAGCAACACGTGACAGAGAAATCCCGGGAGGGCCCTGTAGTGTTTTTTTCCCGGCAAAATACCACCGCTGATGGTGAATATTTCGATCAGATTAAAAGCCAGTTGTATACAATCGTGGTTCAAGTTTTTAACACACCGATTTTGGCAGATTACAAATCAGTGGTTTAAAAATTTGAACCACGTTAAACCACTGACCATATAATTTGGTAATTAAATGACAAGTTCGTATAAAAAGCTCTAACACTTGAAGATGTTAATTATCAAGATAAGACAATTTCATCCGCAAATTGCAAAATCTAATCGCTCGTCATGGTATAGGTACTTTTTGACAAAACAATTAAATAGCTGTAAATGGATCCTAAATAATCATCAGAATATGGCTGGATCTAATATAATCATCAAAAATTAATGAAAACGTTTTGAAAAGTACAAATAAACATTTGAAGGAAATTATGAAATTATGTCGTAATAGGATATAGCAAAATAACATCTAGTCTGTTTTTTGATCACACTGCAATATTACTTAAGCGTATCACAGTATACTAATTTTTGTACGTTGGCGTTGGGAGGAATCAAGTCGTATAAACTTAGTTTGAGTTAAGTTCTTCAACAACTAACCTTGTTTCATCCAATGTAACCATGAACTTCAACATGATCCTGTTTGAGTGTGCCTTCTTAGAGGTACAAAATCAGAAAATTGCTATAACGTAATTTTATCATTTTTTACAAAAGTTTTTTTTTTCGATAAAGTTCTACGCCCCTGCACTTAGTACGGCCATCACTCGCAATGAACGAAGGTGGGTATCTTTACTGTATCGTTATAAATTATTCACTTGTCTAAGGTTACATATTTAAAAAAAAAAAAACGGGTCTTAACCAGCCTACACATCATCATCTGATGCGATGCATTTACTATCTTTGTGTTTGCCACACGTTTGCTTGCAATCAAGGTTAAGTTTTCGTCGGGGGCATGATATCATTTGACTGAGCAAACCTATAAAAAGACGTTTTATGGATTTTCATCAATCAAGGGCAATGCATCTAAAATCACCCGCCCTCACCCACGTATACTTGTGACAAAAATATTTAATGACAAACCCACCTGAGGCATTTCAAAATGCTTCCAGCCCATAAACTCAGATCTCATTGTGATACCAGAAATACGTTATACCATAAAATTCAAACTCTAGACTTAAGACTCAAGAGCTCCAGACACAAATCCGAACTTGGTGGGTGACGTAATAACAAAGAGCGAAACTGGTTTATACAAGACTCATAGTGTGGACAATTTATTCAACTTGCAAGTAAACTCGGTATAAATATCATAAACTATGTATAATGCGAAAGCAAAACAACTGAGTGCAGCTATAATACCAAGAGACGCCGCGACACGCAGCTTTGCCTCGTTGGTCAGGGTTTACTATACTCTCGAGAAGTCGAGACACAACTAACAATATGATGGCAATAGCAATTATATTCATTCATAAAAATTAAGTTTATTAAAATACCACACAAAAATATTACACAAAAGTGAGCGTGAGTGAGTGTGAGGTAGGTTGATGTGTCATTCATGTTCAATTCATCACAAGTCAAATATCCGTGTGTAGTGTAGTGTAGACTGTAGATACATTGAAATGCATTAGCCATTGACCGATGCTTTGTGTTGACAGAAGATTCGGTAGTACACTATAATCGTCAGTAGCTATGTAAGTATTTGCTCTTACTAATGGCCAATGGGGCAATTTCGTGTAATAAATAAGACACTTTTTTTAGCTTCCGTAACGAGAAAAAATTCGAATCAAAGTTGACCCTGGATTTTATTTAAAAAAAAGAAAAGATTTTTTTTTGTAACTTTAATTTGTTTTAATTTGTACAATTCAGTTATAAAGTTCTTAAAAATAGTTCAATAGTCTGAATACATCTCCATGCTCGAGACACTTCCAATAACGGACTCAGACTGCATGATGGGTCCAGTATTGTGCAATAGTATAGAAGCGGATCATGAAACTTTCCTTTATCAGACTTGATGTTTGGTTTTAAAAAAGAGATACATATGTTGAATCTTTTATAGTTCAAGGTAAATAAGGAAATGAATAATTATCTCTATTTAAAGCTTTTCAAATAATTCTCTGTTTAGATTCAGAAGTAAAAACTAATTACATTTTAACAAAATTCTCTATTAGGTCTTTATTTTTAACCTAACGGAATTGTCCAATTGAATTCTAAGTTTGTTTTATTATTCGTCGGCAGATTTCTCGAAAAAAGTATCATCATAACTCTTACTTCATGTTGATGGTGTCTTACTACACCCGTATTCAAGAACAACACATAAAATAACTTTACGAGAATTGCTCTGTAATCTTTAATAAGAACAAGTATTTTGTTTATCAACCAGTACCGTTTTGAGGTAGAAAATATGAAATATTACTCAATTTAAACTAATTTAACTGTTTTCTCCCTTTTTGCAGTTTTTTTTCCATTCATTCTGATGTGATATCACACTCATTCTGTGATTTATCAGCTACGATATTTCTACCCATTTTCTGATTTTTAAAACAACTTTCGTATTTGATATCTTTTTATATGGTAAATAAAAGATACACTCAGAGAAAAATGAAAGTCAAATTTTATTTTTTAGAAAAATGCAACTATACAATTTAAGTTTCAATTTAAAATTTAAATTAAATTCAAATCCGACGTACTTATTTATAGTATAAACACAATTCCGATGAAAAGATGTTTGGAATGTGTTAGTTTAAGTATATGTTTCTGCTTAGTTATACCTACACTTTTTTTTAATCTGAGTGTAAATATTTGACTTTCGAACGCGAACTTAATTTTCTTATGATGATGATTGAGTTAGATATCACATTAGGTGCAATCGTTCCGCAATCAGCTGCCGAGAAAAACAAAGTTTTTCTTTGATATGCTAATATTAACAGTGATACCATTTTTGGTTTTGATTTTTTTTTTATAATTTCGATTAACCAGTTTGGATATCATTAAACCCATCCCACTTATTCTATTATAGCCTCTTAATCAAACTTTTCCTTCCATTTAACACGCTTAGTTACTTTGATCGTATAAATTAAAAGAAAAAGCCGCATCTCATCAGCCACATTTTCAGATAGAAAGATACCTACTTATGTCCAGTGGTTAACTTATTTATTAGTGTTTTTTTCTTTTTATAAACAAATATATTCAACCTTTTTTAATTAAATGAAGTCAGTTTGCTATAAAATATCTTATTTAATTGTAAATTAATACGAATTGTCGCATTTTTTATGGCATTTAAGATTCTTGTAAAATAAATTAACTTGGAAGCAAAAAAAAAAAAAATATACCTAATATCAAATAAATGGTGGTGTTTTGATTTTCTTCAAGTCAATAATAGAATTTTCATTATTAAAAAACACATTTTGAATTCCAACAGTTACAAAATTTTAATTTTGCTTAGCATTTAACCTCAAGACATTATTATAAACTGACGGTATATTGTTATATCGAAACTCGGTATTCTTAGTACTTATATTAAGTTCCCCGTGGGGCCCTCCTAGCATCAAATGTATTTGGGGGCGTTGGCTTCAATTCTATAAATACATAATTATATAGATAGATAGATAGATTTTATTTTGTTTAAATTTTACAATGGTTTGTTACCGCACATTTTACATTGAAGAGATTTGATACAATAGATATATCTTTCAACTTAAATATCATTTTACTAGGGTTTCTATAAATTTCTTTTTTTTAAGTAAAGACTATTTGGAGGAAAGACGATGAAACCTCCATTAGAACAAAAATTAAGATAATAAATTTCATATTAACTTAAATACTAATGATTAGAAAAATAAATGTAGATTAAATAACAATAAATTAAAATTTGAATTTGATCATAAATAAATAACATAGGCGAAACAATTTTTCAATGCGATTTCCTTATATCTCTTTTTTTAGAATCTAGTTTGTAAACGGTTTGGGTTTGTGAGAAACATACAAATTAATTTACGAATTATTTCCAAACTTCGTGAACACGCCCTTTTGTGTGTGTGTTTTAGAAAGTAATTTTTTGTGCCACGAAATTGATGTTAGGTACTTTCTATACGTGTAACGAATGAAGCCAACAACCTGCATCGACAACAGTAAGCTGGTCAGCAGTTTTTTATCAAATATTTGTCAAGAAAACTTAGGTGAGAAATAACTTCAGCAAATTTCAGGTTATAGGTATTATTTTCTACTCGAAGTGGAAAATAATTTCAACTCAAATAAAGTACACGACTGCGACACGAACTTGCTCTTGTGGTGCACGACTGGGTCGTATCCACTTTTTCTTGTAGCAAGTTA
This sequence comes from Baccha elongata, assembly GCA_951217065.1. NCBI lineage: Eukaryota > Metazoa > Arthropoda > Insecta > Diptera > Syrphidae > Baccha > Baccha elongata. The sequence goes on along the minus strand of OX578273.1, from coordinate 55,104,007 downwards.
CGACCTTAATAAAAATAAATTTAATAATTTATTTTAAATATAAGAATTATCGGTTTTTCAAAAAAAAAAATAAAAATAAATTTTTTCGAATTTTTTTTGCAGTATTATTTTGGCTACGCAGTTGTTTGATAATATCAATTTTTTTCATAATCGGTGCAGCCGTTCAAAAGTTAGTCAGTGTAATAAAAAACGGTTCTATGGCAGGAACCGTTAATAAGCTGATTCCGAAAAAAAATTCCTATGAAAGACATATCACCTTCAGCACCAAATCACTCGTTGAAAATGTTTAATAAAATTGATCGTATTTTTTTTGGAGAAAATTAGAATTATCGGTTTTTTGAAAAAAAGACTTTTTCAAAAATTACTTTTTTTTAATTTTTTTTTTCAGTATTATTTTGGCTTAGCAATTGTTTAATAATATCAAATTTGTTTAAAATCGGTGAAGCCGTTCAAAAGATAGTCAGAGTAACAAAAAACGGTTCTATGGCAGGTACCGTTAGTAAGCTGATTCTGAAAAAAAATTCAGACGAAAGACATCACCATCGATAACAAATCACTCACATAAAACTTTATCGAAATTGATCGTTTTTTTTTCAAGAAAATGGCAATTATCCGTTTTTGCCAAAAATAAAATTTCAAAAATTTATTTGCAATTTTGTTTCAATTTAGCAGTCATTTTCGAATATTAAATTTTGTTAAAATCTGTTAAGCCGTTCAGAAGATAGTCGGCTTAATGAAAAACCGTTCTATGGCAGGTACCGTTAATAAGCTGATTCTGGAAAACTTTTAAATGATGGACATCACGATTGGGAACATATCACTCATATAAAATTTTATCGAAATTGATCGTATTTTTTTTCGAGAAAAACAGAATTATAGGTAACGCTTATATGGTAGGTACCGTTATATTTATGCCTAGGTCAAAAAATAAAAAAAAAGTCAGGGGATCACTAAGAATAGTTTATGCCAAGTTTGAAGGAAAACGGCTCAAACCGTTTAGGCTGCAGGTGTCGATACATCCAGACAGAACTTTTGGACCTACGTTTTTTCATCTTCTCTATCATCGTATTGTCATACTTTTGATTGTTATCTCGAAAGTTTTTTTTTACGAATGCATAACTTGCCTTATAGTACCTATAGAACAAGTGAAGTTATTTACCAGTGAAGTTATTTCCCTGCACATTCCGAGAATTGAAATAGAGTTGCAAATTTTCCCAGGGTATTTTTTCTATGAATGAATTAATTGACCTTAAAACATTTTATTAATCAAACTAAAAAAAAACTATACCATATGAATAGCAAGGGGTTTTTTTATTTGCTTATCCAAGACAGATAGGATGGAATCTTATAAGCTGGTTAGTGACTCAATTCAAATAAATTAAATTGCGCGTGCAGTAAAATAAATTCGTTAACAAAAGAGCACACATGCGAATTCATTTAAAATAATTTATATTATTAAACGCCAAAAGAGGACAAAAGTAATAAAATGATTTAAGTACCTACACGCAAATGTTCGCAGTTTTAGAGCGGCTGTTTATTTTTCATTGTAAACAGGGTGGCGTAAAAACGTTCTTCCCATGTTATTTGTTATAGCTTTGGAATTTTGTTTTCCGTTTTCTTGAGTAATTTTTTGACTACAAATTGGGCAAGCGGACCGTTGTTGATGATCATTTAGGTTAGGTTCGGATGTTAGGTTCAAAATGCTCAACATATAGTGCCTTGCCATACATTGAGGCAAGTGCGCCCATTGCATTACGGCACACTTCGTGATGGTGGCACACACAAAAATAAACTAGGACGTGATGAAAGAAATTTGAAAGAGAGGAAATGTTGGAAAGTAGGTATAGTAGCACTCCTCCAATTCTCCCCGAAGAAAGCTTGTGGTCGTGTCGGGTAGGGATAAGAGAATTTCTACAACCTTAAGGATAAGCGATGAAGTTAAAATGAAATTTTCTTTCAAAAGTGGAACTTATGAGAACAAAACTTACACCATTATTGTTTTTTTGATTTTTCAACCCATCTCTTTCCCTTCCATGAAAAATCAAAAGCTTGCATAATCTGTGGCTTACTCCATGGACAGGTTGCTTCCTGTGAAGTCTGAAGTGCTCAAATTCAGCAGAATGCATGTCCGTTTCCAATAGTTGATTGGTGGTTCTATATTGATCACTAACCCCACTAACATCATTCGCAAACTTTTTCATCACAAGCGCTATGTTTTTCGGATCAAGCAATACACAAATCTTGCAGGCTGGCTGCAGTTTGAAATAACTTCCAGCAATGCTGATAGATAGATAGATATCTTCCAAATTATATCCGCAAATGACAATTTAAGGATTTTAAACCGCTTAAAGATTTGATCCATTCATCCATATAAAGCGAAATAGTCCGCATGGGACTAGTTTAGTTTAGCTTAGTTTCACTCTTGATCTTGCATATATGCATCGGTGGAAGACTATGACATACGTACAAGTTCAACATTCATAATTATCAAGTTCCTAAGCGTAATATGTTGACCTATTGGCTGTTGTAGACCTTTTCACACCAATTAATTATACGGAAGCAGCTCAGTGCCAAAAAGTCTTCTAGAAAAGTGACTACACCAAATGTGTAAAAAAAATTTGTTATCATATCAGTAACGTCAAGTTTTAAAGGCTATACCATTTCTATATTGTAAATCATTTGAATTATCAAAGAGATAAGGTATATGAATTTAGTCTAATCTTATTACAAACAACGAAGCAAACGCTTATTCTAAGGTGAGCAAAATTGTAAGACTGTTTATATCAAGTTTTCAGTGACTACAATTTGTAATTACATTTTGCTGAACTGAAAGTATATCTTATCTTGTTCTTAGACATAAACAATAGTTGAACAACCTCACAAATTAGAGTAGATAATAGCTATAAAATTTATTGCGTCAATCATTAACAATCTTATCTCACATGATTAGTTTCTCAATAACTTTCTGATGGATTTGTATATAGTTTATATTTATAAATGTATTGTATATTGGATAGTTTGTTTCTATTTGAACCATCCTATCATGCCAATGTATGCGTAACTTACTTTTCAAATCTACATACACATAAACTTATTATTTCCATACAGGCTTAATGCATTTATTTAAAAAAAAGTAAGATGAAGATTAAGATTATTCTAAAATAATGATGTGTGAAAGTTCTTTTACAAGCTTTATAATATTCAATTAATGTTACAAAAGTTTAACCAATTGTTTTCTTTTTTCTTTTCAGGTAATAAATATATCAAACATTTGTATGGTACCAACACTCTTATGCTTGACGGTAAATATGACAAGAAACTTAAGACCGTCCTATTATGCTAGCAAATACAAATTTGGAGTTGACTACAACTTTTATCATACTGCAGGGAATGCACTTAAAATATCACAAACAATACACCTCCTAATCTAATTACTGTCACAAGATAATAACAAATATGTTAAGATAAACAACAAATACAGTCAATGTCCTCTATGCCGTAAATATATACAAATTAAATATCGTCTATAGGAAGAAATAATGTCCTGTTTACGATTATGCGCCATTAGGTTATTAACAGTTTAATCAAAATGTAATGGCTTTTGATTATCCAGTTAATTTGATGAAACACAGTGTAAACGAAAGAAGCTTGGACAGAACTTATAACAAGAAAATGTCAATGATGATAATTTAGAGCATCTAAAAAATTTATGCTCCGTAGGTAAAGTGCATTATAGGTATTATAACTCGTATAACGTTTTAAGTTCTTGAGATATGTTCAAATAAATAATCTCTAAGGTTCAATGTTGCACTGATTATGATGGGTATAATATTGGCTAAGCGAGCATTTAGCGTTTCGCACTTTTAAGCGATGGTATGATTCACACGATGAAAGTGATTTACACTTACCTATGAAGAAGAGCACATTTATTTCATAGAGCAATTTTCAACGCGTTGCCAAGCACTGATCGTTAAAGCGACTTTCTCGAACGCAGCATCAGTAAAATTTTCAATTGACTATCTCGAAATTGATTCATTGTACAACAAAAAAATGTTAAGAACATTTTTGTAGAGAATTACATAACCTATAATTTTGACCTTAATTTTTTTTCCTAAAAGTTCATAGTTTCCAAAAAAAATTGCAAAAAAAACTGGATTTGTAACCATTTTACCACCCTAAACGACAGCCCTGTGTCAACTGTAAGGAAGTTTGAAGGATTTGTTCAAACGAAAATATATGCCAAAATACATATATATTCATGTGTTTATGAAACTATAAAATTCTTCGACTTTGAAGATACGATTTTATTTATGTGTATGGTCTTTAACCTAGAGATCATTGACTGTAAACAAAATAAATCAAATGCTTCGCTTTATTATGAAAATTCTCTCTCATAACTTTTATTTTATTTGTTTATAATTTTATCAAACTGATTAGAGTTCATTTATCTTTTGCAGTACCTCTGGATGAAAAAAATATATGTTTAAATAAATACACTTCATGTTTTGCAATAAACTATTGCATTGGGATTCGATGTTGAAACTGATTGATACCATAAAAGTATCTTATCGTGTTTTTATTCTTTGTTTGGTTTTATTATTTTTAGTTTGTGGACGTAGGTATACCTATTTTTATATTGCCTCCAATCGATATACCCCTCTGAGGGCGATAACCTTATCGTAAATTAAAGCAAGCATATAGTACTGATTTATATTTTTTTTGATGTAGAATAAAGCAAAACAAAAATCGATTGTGCAGGAGGCGGATTTTATTACTTGCTATTGATCAGAAAAGTTTGTTTTGTTTTGTCGAATGTATGTAGTATGAAGAGGCGTTATTTAAACAACTTTGAGTATTAAAGTTAAATGAGTAAGCATAGTTATAGTTAAAGGTCTTTTTATGATACTATATTATTAATTCCATGTTTTAAAAGTATTAGATTACATATTCTATATATATGAAGTTTATCAAATAAATGTCCATTTAGTTAGAAGCACATTGGATTTGAGACATTTGATGCAAAAATAAAGCAATGAAGGCTTTTAAATTAACTAGCAACTTAAGTCTTTCTAAATAAACGTATATCGCTTTGAAACCATAGCTAATTAACCCAGGAAGTCGATGGCCTTACGTGGTATGCTGTCAACCTGCTCCCTAGATTTCTGTCTCCAATTTCATACCTCAAGTGGGCGGAGATTTTCTTCAAACTGATCACTTTATCTATTTATTGTTCCTTTAGTTTGTCGTAAGATAGCCTACGGGCCGGACCGTTGATGTTCATTAGTTCTGCAGCCATCTAAACTTTAATCACGTAACTTCTCGACTAGGAGAGGAGAATCTCTTAAGAACTCTTTAAGTTCATTGTTGTATTTCCTTTATCGGAAATAATGAGAAATAGTCCATGTTTCTGCACCATACAGCAAGATCAAGATATAAGTTATTTTTAACGCTTTCGGCTCGAAATGAATGGAGGCACTATCGCTTGCTTCCTCCCATGATGTCGAAGTTGTCCGAAAATCGATTATGTTAGAATTTCCTGACTTAAAGCCGCAATGGTAGCGGTCCGATTAAAACATCAGCATGCGGCTTGAAGTGCTCACATGGGTTGGAGTCAAAATTCTGCCTGGGTCAAAATTCTTTTGTTAAAATTCTCCTTTTAAAATCCCGTTTTCAAAATCCTGCTTGTCATAATTCTGCGAATAATAATAAAAAAGGTTTGGAAATGCAATATGCTAAAAAGCGACCACTGTTTTTGAAAAACTTTCTCATAAGGTCCTTAGTACACTGTACACATTGAAAAATCAAATAAAAGTTTAAGGGTGCGATCGCTAACACCTTCACTCTCCAATGTATCAAATTTGATACACATTATTAAATTTGTACCTGGTTTTCAGCGTCCCCATGTATCGTATTTTAAACAAAGTCGCAAATCATTGAAAACAAGTTTCTTATTGGGTGTAAACATTAATTTTTGTATAGGGACAGTTTAATTGTTAACTATATTAATAAAAGAATATTTTCTTTCTATATCTAGAACTACATACATTTGTAAATTTTTATTTAAATTATTTCTGTATTGAAAACAAACAAAAATAAGAAATGTTTGCCTATGAAATTATGACATCTGTTGTTAATCTGTGACATCAAACTCATTTATTAAAACAAACAAACACCATTGACCTTGACCAAGTTTTTGTTGTTATATTTTAAGAATAAATTAACATATTTATGTGAGAGAAAGAGAAGTGGAAAAGAATTTATTGTGCTAACATAAATTACAATTCTAAAAAAAAATCACTTGTCCTTTTACTAAACTCATCAAAAATGCTATAGGTATGTGTAAACATAACGTCCACTAAGCGTGAAGTTCATTTCCCTTGATTTTTGAGATAGAATTGTTTAAATTTGTTTGAATACAAAATGTGATTAAAATTCTTCCCTCAGTTTACTATATAATCTTTTGGTATTACGTGAGCAGATCATTATTCCCCATCCATATGCTAAGTTTAATAGGAAAATCTATAATTATAGAAAGATTGTTATCTTCAGACAATCAGACTTGATGAAGCAGCACTGAGAAAGTGAGAACGTACGATTGTGTGTTGCATTTTAATTAAAAAGTATCCAAAGGCAATAATTGTAATTTGTAATAGGAGGAGAGAGACCTACATCTTAACTTCTTGTCAAAGAGTAGGTATAGGTGTGTTTAAATCATTTAATTACGATCAAATTGGATTGTTCAAGAATAGCAGGTTTTTCTTAAAACAAACCGAAAAGTAGGTGAATTATTCGATCATCGAAGAAATAAAACACAAATATCTCAATCGAAATAATGTATTTGCTAAAAATTTGTACTTATTTTTAGAATGCGGAAAGTAATGAACGAAACTATACAGAAATGGGGTCAATAAACTGATTTGAATGCAAATTGCAAGTTGGTATTACTGACTAAGCGTTGACAAGAAAGTGACGGTGACAGAACCGAAAGTGACAGTAAATGCACACATGGGATTAGGTCAAAACGTCATGCTGTCATATTGACATGCAAGTAACATTGAATTAATGCGATTTCTATTCGATTCACATTATGTCATGTGTAAGTAAACGTCGAGTCGTAGAGGTAACAGACAATGCAGCTATATTTTAAGGGCGACATTTAATTGTATGAAATTTCCTCTGATGTCATTTTCTTTCTCAAAGAACATATTTTTGCCTTGGGTATAGTATATGGATATAGTAGGTATATGTTGGGTTAATAGTGTGTGACTATTTAATGTCTCTTGCTGATTGCATTCAAAAAATGAACTTCATTCAAATGCAATTGTTTACATATTGATCAGCATGTGGCTTTTGCATTTAACAGAGGAGGGTAAAGACTTGGTAAACATCTGGATAGCAGACTCTATGCTTGTTTATATATTAAAAAAAAAAACAAATAAACATGACTGAATATGTAGAACTGTAGAGTGTAGGTGTGAAAATAATGAACAAATGTATTTTCTGAGGATTCAAATCAATTTCTGCTGGCTTTTGAATTTAAAACGCAATGAAAATTGTTCTACGCTTATAGTGAATTTAAATGTAAGTAGGTATACTAGTACTTACCTACCTATCTGCGGAGTTTGTCTTCTTCAAAAACAACAAAATAAAAAATATGAAAATCACACACAAGAGAAGGGAAAAATCAAAATGCCTGCAGAGGAGGAATATATAGGAAAATGATAACTTTCCTATGTTTCTATAATTTTGCATTATCTATTAAACAAACAAGTAGTATATAACTAAGAAAACTAATCATAAGCTGATGGCTTTATTGTTAGTGCTTTTATCTTTTTTATTTTTTATTATTTTAAATTGCACTAAATATTATTAATAAATAAATAAATAAAATAAATTAATCAATTCATTAATACTAGAAAGCTAGCGACAAAAATATTTACGTCATTTGATAACGAAAACAATTAGCCCTAATATCATCTACCAACAAGTGTGATATATGTAATCGGGAAGTCTGCCAACCCTTCGCTGCAAACCAATAATGGGATCTTGTATAGGAACAAAATACAATCATATTTTACTAGTGGGAGTCTATCTCCCCTCATTTCGCCTGGAGATACAATTTTCTAAAAAAATTAAATTTATTGTATGTTGACAAAATCGAACCTACTAATACGACTAATTATTTTCGTTATCAAATGACGTAACAATTTTTGTCGCTAGCTCTTAGACTACATATACCTACCTATAGGAAAAATATCACAAAACTCAAATCAAAATTTTCCTTAAACATAATAGTCATAATAAATCTTTCGCGTTATTGAGAAGTATAGAGCGTGGAGCAAGTGTATAGAGTGGATTTGCTTGCCGACGTTTTTCCCCGATACGTTTAATTTACAAATCACAAAATTAAACTGGTAATTTACCACATAAATTGCTTTAGTCAAAATCAGAGTTGCAAGAATGCTAGTATCATAGAATTAGAGCTGTGAAGTCTGAATTCAATTTGAAATCAATTAATTAAAACCACTGAATTCAAAATAATTTCGGACTTCAAGTTTTGTAATACCTAATTCAATTTGAATTCAGAGAATTCAGAGTGATTAAATCCCATTCAATAAAATCAATCAATTCAAATAGCCTCCAGGATTCAGGATGTTTAGTTTCCATTCTTTTTAGAATGAAGACAAAAATACAATCACATTGGAAAAGATTCAATTTTATACCAAAAAATTAAAAATTGAGAGACTGAATTCAAAATGAATGGGATTTAAATCATTAAATTCAAATTAATTTAGTGAATTCATTTTTGAATTCTGTGATTTAAATCACTGAAATCAAAAAGATTGAGAATCTTTTCATTGTAGTCTGCATTCAACTGAATGCAATCACAAAATGAATTGAAATCCCATTCATATTGAATTCAGTTTTTAAATCACTGAAGTAATTTGCATTCAAATGAATGCAATCACCAAATGATTAATTCCTTTTACAGCTCTGTGCAGGATGTACACTTCACAGTTCACGGAGCTCAATTCGAAAATAATTCTCTTGCCAAGGTCTATTTTCAGAAATTTGTCCATTCCCTGAAGTATAATAAAAAATATGTACACAAATTGAAAACAAAAAAAAAAAAAATAAATAAAAAAAATAATCATTTTTGTCATAAATGTAAACTAATTTTGTAAAATTTTATTATCTAATATTCAATCTTAAAAAAAATCTTTTTTTATGATTAAAAAAATATTTATTGTTGTGTGGGAGTAATTGCGAGGCGACCACTTAAATCAAATTAAAATTGACAGACAAATAATTTAATAAAAATGCTTTTATTATCGATGGTCTATATTTTCCACTTAAAAAAATTTGATTTCTAGTTATTTTCAACAAAAATTCTTATGGATTACGAACTTGAACAGTAAAAATTTGCCTTTACGTTGAGTGTGAAAAATTTCCATGGATTAGTTAAGCCATAATAAGACTTAAAATTGCTGTCTATTTTTTATTAATAAGGCAGTACATATTATCTTTAGGTTGAAAAGTTTAGAATGTTATATATACAGTAGGTAGGTTTGTAGGTTAGGTAGGTAGGTATACCTAATTAAGTTTTACATTTTTTGTTAAAGATTCAAATTTGACAACATGTCATAAACACAATTATTTCGAAATTCATACCAACGTCAGTGTGTTCTGAAACCAAGAAAATAAAAAATAACCAACCCTTCTAGAAATTCTATAAAATAAATTAAATTTATTCGTAACCATAAATGCATGCAAATTTGTATCAAACCAACTCTCCGGTTGTTGGCAAACAAGTTCGCCATGTCGTATCTAGGTATAGGTTATTAGGTACAATAAAATAACAGTAAAAAAAAAAGCAAACGGCAGGTAGGTATAATACCTACTCCGATCCGACGACGACCATACTTTTAAAACCCACATTCTAATCCGTTCGAATAAAACCGGTCCATGACGCGACAACGGTTAAGTTAACACGTTTTGATAGTCCCTAAAAAAAACAGCTCCAACGTGACGTGATCCGACGTCATTTCTAAGTAAGCAAATCCGTACGTAACATATCTCTGCCTCTAACTACATGATTTACCTATACATTTTTAAGTGATCCGAATGTGGGCATAAGCTAAACACGTGCACGAGGTCTCTACTATAGGAACTCCTGTTCATAAAGATACCTACCTACTCTGTTTGTTTAGAGAGTTGAGACCTAAAAGATACATTTACCGTCTGTTGAACTTGAATTCTTGAACAGACGATGTTTTGATGCAAAATCATTCGTGAAAAACAATTTCTATGGTTGCTATTGCCGGAATCTAAACCTGATTGGCATTTTATCATCAAGGTCAAGAAGTATAGTTCCATTCCATATTTTTCGATTTTGTTTCAAAGTTGGCCGAATTTTTGTTTGACATTGGCCCATAATTATTATACCTAGATATGTTAGATATGTATAAAGGTAGGTTAGGTAGGCACCTAGATGGGAAAGTTTTAGTTTACTGACTCAGTCCAAACCAAATTAGCGTCAATTACTTTCTATTTTAGTTATTTATTTAAGTTTACCATCTCGAAAGCCATCAGATTTAAGTTATTTGTGAATCAGTACTTTATGAGCCTGTTTGACGTTTTTAAATTGTATGATTACCTAAATCAACACTAATTCATTGGTATGTATAGGTAGGTACTGGTAGACATATTTATGTCGCAGTTGTGACAAAACCGCACCAAACTATAACATAGAATGGCAAATAAGTGATTATAATATTAGACCGATATAGTGATCTCAAATAAGATCACAACCTTACTAATTCATTATAATTATAGGTACTATATACATATCCGCTTGTGGGGTTCATCGGGTTGACTTAACAAAATGTTCGTAAGCCTCCCGCTCATGAATTATTGTTACAATTATCTGATACCAACTAAATGCTGATGTTGTTGCATTTTTTTTAAGGAGTTCTTTTGCCTGCCTCTTGACGAAACACGTCACGAACAATCTCTCCTTTTCATGACATGACACTCATGACAGTATAGTATAGCTGAGTTAGACCCTGATTACACCAGTTCTTTTTTGTTCGTGACGTGTTTCGTCTTTCTGACAGGGCGTACTATGGTGATTAGACGGTACGTTGATATTTGCCCGTTTCCATTCGTCATTTTGACGCCGGAAAGCAAAGTTTGACACCGGAAAGCGAAGTTTGACGCCGGAAAGCGAAGTTGTGAAAGTTGTGTTAGTTTTTTTATTTGTTGTAAAAAAAAAACAAATATTATTGTTAAATATCATTGCTAATAGTTTCAATTGTTGTTCACATTTACAACAAAATTATATCAAAACAGTTGGAATGTTTAATATTCTAAATAATTCAATTTCGTCTTCCGGCGTCAAACAAGAAACATCAATGTTCAACCAGAAAAAGTCTTTTAAAATTTTCATACGAGCTTTCGTTACTTCTTTCCTCCTTCGTTTCTACACCCCTCACCCAAAATGTCAAAAAGACGTATGACGAAACGTACGGAAAAAGGACTGGTCTAATCAGGGTCTTTGTCGTGCAGTATTTCACTAACGAGTGTATTTTTGACGTAAAGGATCTTCTTACTTCTAATTCGATCGAGCTTTGTCAATAGCACTGTCAGGCAAAGCACCTTCAACTAAGTTCAACTAAGTTGCAGTTTAGAGGTGTCGTTTAAGCTTAAATGTCATTTTTCGGTCACAGAAGATGGTAGAGTTCTCACGCAATAGTTGATGTCGTCATTTCAATATGCTTCGGTATCTAATGTATTTAAACTTTTTTCACTTGCGGGAACCATTCAAATATAGATGTCCTGAATAGGCCTGAATAGATCGAAAAATGACCAGTCTTTATATACTGGAAACGGGACTTGTTTGAAAGTTTTTCGCCATTTTGTTTCTGGGATACACAAAATGCCCAATCGCCTTTTCTTTATTAACTTTTTAGTTCGTTGCTCCATGTCCATATACTATCAACGTTTTAATTCACCGCTATCAGATTTCGACTAATTTGTTGCATTAGTTTGATAGCCTCCGGAATCTAACTCTGATTCTATCATTTCTGATGCTCGGTCCAGAATCAGTATACCTTGAATAACAATGGTATTGCTTGGCGAGGTAGTTATTCTCTCGATTTTGACGAGCTAATTATCAATTGTACTTGGGTGGACCCCTTCAAATGAATTTTAACTTTCTTTCTGTATTCAATTTCGTTTTTTCTCATTCGATAATTATAAATATGTCCCCAGCACCTATATGTCGCCATGTCAATTTTGTTTTAAAGTTTCTATTATAAAGAAACTACGTATTGTTTAGTCATTTTGTTATAAATTACAAGAAATTTTACATGATGTTCTTTATTTTAATTCTTTTAAAATTTAAACTCACCAACCAACATGGCAAACATTATTAACTTATTCAATTTATTTTTTGTATTACTTAATCAAACCAAAAGCATTGTGAATTGATTTTACTGATATATCTAGGTACGACGAACGTGACACAACTTTTAATCCAAAAAATCATAATAAATCGCACTGTGTTGGTCGATTGACAAAACGCTTCTGTCCGCATCTGATAATTTCTTGACGTTTGATTGAATTATGAGCATTATTTTCTCCGATACGATTAGGTTCGAATTGAATCGTGTAGGAAACACGCTTGAAATGGGTTTGGTCTTCCCGCCAGAAGTTCAAAAAAAAGCTAATATAACACTAGAATCTACTAGGTATAACGAAAGCTATAGAAGAAGAAATATCCGTTCGGAAAAAATGCGTGTTCCTCGTGCATTCAACTCTAGCAAAGTACAGCGATTTGTTAGACAAGTAATAACTTGATAAATAAAATGTATCCACTGGATACGTCTCCCTTTTAAGCAGGCTTTGTGTCTGCTGCAATAGTCGTTTTGTTTTTGTTGCATGCAATTTTTCTTTTGTAAACTTGAAATTGTTCTAGAATGGCATTCCGAAGAGTGCAAACTGCAAACCACTGGCAAAACACAAATGGCCTGCGATTGTTCAGAACGTCATATAAATGAGAAAACTGTGTATACGCCATGTCGCGGATGTCGCAGTGGCACCTCTTTTGTTTTGTCTGATTCTGGTCTTGGGTGGTTGGTATGGCGTGTTGCATGTGTTTCTGTTTCAGACAAATTCATCTTTTATCATTATTTGCTTTCTCTCTGTCATTATGGTGATTTTTCCGGTGCATTAATTTTTTTTTTTTTTTTAAATATCTAATAATAACGGAAGAAAAGAACAAAAGTTTTGTTTTTGAATGATGCGAATAGCGGATCGCGGATCCCTGTAGGAAGGCGAAGGTTGATCAACTTTAAAAAACAAATGGGTCATGTCTTGTCTCTTTATAATAATGCAACTCAATAAGAAAAAGGGATCTATATTTATGTACGTAGGTAGGTACTTATGTGGGTATTTTGGTTTTTATATCGTGATACCAAACATGAGTCCTATAGGTATAGGTATTTTGAACGTGAATTGAATGATACAGTACCTAAAGGTATACCTTCCTATGAATTTGATGACAATAATTTGTTTAATAAATCTATGGTCCCAGTTATAGATATCATTACCAGGAAGGCATCATTGATTTTTTGAACCAACTTTGTTGGAAAGGGTAAAAAACTTTTTTTGATTTTAATGATAAATTATTAAAATAAAAACCGTGTCCCCACAAACTTGGGAAAAATACCTAAAATCTTTAAAATAATTGTACCTAACATACAAAGAAAATAAAAAAAAGAAGAATTAAAATTTGTTAAAATCTTCAAAATCTATAATTTTTTCCGATAATAATAAGTACCCAAAGAAAAAAATTTAAACAGGAATGGTGATTGATTAAACAAGCTTCGTGATCATTTTTTTTTTATAAATATGACAACGCAGCTTGTTTGAATCAATCACAGTACATGGTTGACGCCAAAACAATTAAGAATATTGGTTGATTATATCGAAAAACATTCAGGTATGGTTTGTTTTTGTTATACCTACATATACAGTCAACAACTCTAAGTTGAACTTCTTCTAAGGCGAATTTCCCTCCTACTCTAACTTTTTCACCATATTTTGGTGCAATTGTTGCAAAGGATAATGATTTTATCATCTTGCAGGAGAAAAACGATGTATTTTATTTTTGGTTTGCTTTTCTGTAGGCACTGGAGATAAGTTGTAAAATTGTCTCTTTATTTTAAAATGATTGACATCTCCAGAGTTTTTGTTTCCCTTTTCTATTGGACTTTGTAAGGTTTAAATTTAATCTTTGCAATTTTAAAGTAGGGAAAACGAGGTAACAATTATGCGTTTACAATAATAACGTGAACAAGGACATTATTAAGTATGCAATAAAAACTTTTCCATTTCTGAAAAGTAAAAATACAATATTCTATAATTGTTTAAAAACTTAAAACAGTATTCGAGTACCTTATCCTCTGTCAAGTATCAAATACCTTAAGGCGATGAAAAAAAAAACCATGAATAGAATATGATTATAATTTTAAACATTAAAAATGAGATAGTGTTATAGAGATTCGTGTATCTTCTATATCTTTATAAAAAGGTATAGGTATATTTGTATTATCATTAATTAAATTGCATTTCTTTACACCAACACATAAAACAAGCACTCGCAATTAAGGTTTTCATTTTATTTCTGGAAGTACCTACCTATGAGACATAAAATATCGAAATATGTATATGAATGTGAATTGCACATACCACCAACCGAAACACAATCAGCTTCTCCTCCATTTAACCTTTGTTTTTTTTTTATCACCACAAAATTTTCTACCACTTTTCATTCATTTCAGCCATAACTAGCAATAGTAACAGTGACAAGCCACAACCACATTCATCAACTTCCTCCTCATCCAAAGGAATTTTTTCATTGAAAAAACTCGACGATTGGTTTCACATTGAATTGTTTTCAAAGGATTCCACGGGTATGTGTGTGTCCTTCTACTAAATTTTTAAATTAATGGTTGGTATTGATGTTGTAAAATGTAAATAGTTGTAAATTTAACTACTGCATTAGGTATTTGAAATGTAACTTATAGAGTCGATGTGTTTTTGATTAGCAATATTTTTAAAATTGAAGAAAAGATTTCTGTTGTTCTGATTAAATATTAAAGCTGCACCATCGTGTTGCAATACATTCAAATATGATTTTTTTCTTTTTTGTACCCCAATAAAAAACATAATTTTTGGTGAAATTTTCTTATTTCCAGTTTCACAAAAATACGTTTAAATCCATACTAATTATTTATACGAATAAATTATTAAATTAATATGCATTCAAGAAATATAAACGACTATTTTAGATGTTCTGTGATGCAAAATCTTTCGTGCAAAATTATAGAAGTTGACTATATAGGTAAGAACTTTTATATGATTTCAATGTTCCCACTTTCTTATAATATAAGTTTAAGGTGCAATAGAACAAACCATTAGATAGGTACGTACAAGTTTTGAGTTCTAATGCCAAGTTGGTCGAAATCTTGGCATTAGAACTTATCCTGAAAAATTTCAATCAAAGAATACCTAACACCAATTTGTATTAATTGTTATATGTCGATAGAATAGTTGGCTAATAACGTGTTTATTTTTACTTGCGGTTAGGTAGGAATTATAAGAGATAACAATCAAACATGACCTTAGGATGAAGACGAAAAAGTAGGTCCGACAATTTTCTGTATTTTATTTATTTTATTTATTTATTTTATTTCAAGAGGAGCTTAATTAAGTATGTCCACCTTTGACAAAAATATCACTGTCGGCAAAACATTCGGCTTCGGCCAAATGATGCCAAACATTCTGCCGAATCCGCATGTTGAATTCATGTTACAATATGCAGCTAAAAGCCGAACATTCGGATTCAGAATGTTTTCGACCTTTCGAAGAATATCTCACATCTTATGTTAAGGAACCACTGCTCACAATTAACGCTGATATTTTTCATTACTATAGACTTATGCAGTTCGATTCAGCCAAAATGAGATGCAAACATCCTATCTTTCCTGTACTGACAATCTATTCTGGACGAACTATAGCAACAAAATATATTTATCTGCAGTCCAAAGTAGGGGCGCTTTTGAGAATGCATTTTTTGCAACAATTTGCAAGCATAAAACCCACTGAATAAAAATCTTGCAACAACATATTTCTTCACAGAGCAAACATACATAGCTCTTAATTATTAAATTATTTTTAAGTTCTTATCGAAATTATTTTGTCTATTAAAAAATTAAATGCACTGTTGATGCAGTCTTTCTCACAAATGCCACCACTTTGTATGGCTGCAAGACGCTAACTTTTGAAAATTCCAATTATATAGTGCTATCGAATAACACCAATTTAATTAGGTAATTAATCACCACCAACAATATTGCTGTGAGCTATCACATTATCTACCGAAACCCATTTATTTTATGTCCTAGTTTAATTTTCTTATAAGTTCAACTTCAATCCAATGGAAAACCTTAAGTTCATAATCCGTCACCTGAACATTAATCCATCTGTTCTTCACTTTTGAAATCGAAACTTCTTGAAAAGTTGATCTTTTGCCAAAAATGTTCTACTTATTTGCCATTAAGTGGATTTAATTCAAAATACTTTTTTCATACATATATTTACTATTATTATTATTTAATGAAATATTATTGTTAGCTATTTAATATTTATTTTTTTCTATTCTTAGTTTTAGTTAATTTGTATTTTGCAGTATATTTTATGAACACTTTCTGTGTATCTTTCTTCATCTATATCTATTTTAGATCTTATATAAACAATCTTCCCACCTGAGGCATTGACTTACCGTCATCGATCGTAAAACGAATTTAAATTTTAATTTCGTTAGAAATTTGAAAATTTCTTCGAACTCAAAAAGCTAAGACTTCTGTCGAACAGCAAAGCTAATTGGTGTCGCAGGGAAACGTCTCTGTTTAAATTAAAATACAATACGCCTACACACAAGAAAATCGAAATTTAACTTCATTTAAAGACCAATGGATCCGATTATTGAAGAACATTTTACCTACCAAAGACAAACAGATAATGAAAAATGTGTAACCCACCCAAACCCAACTATAAACATTCTCTATTTACGAGGAAACATATCTTTTAGAAAAAGTATCTGCGTTGCATTCAATTAGTTTCTTTTTAGAAAGAAATACAGAGTCGGAGGTAATCAAACCTCCTACGACGAAAAGGCACATCTGGCACATTCTTACTGATAAAAGAAAACTGAAGTTATGGTGTTAGACAACGAACGTGATAAGAATGCATAAATGCATTGTCACATAGATTGAATCAATATCTGATTCTAATATATTGACGAGAATTTCGTTACGCATCGGAAGTTGTAAAATTTATGACCGATCAATGCAAGAAATATGTTGTTCGAATGTATCAAGTGTAAAAGATCTAAGAATATTTTGTGCAAAATTCTAAAACTAATTTGCAACTTTATATTGCTGATTTTAAGCGAAACCATCATAAAATGCAAAAACAGCATTTAAGAATTTTTACACGTTTTGAGATTTATTGTATTTGACTTAACTTGCTCATAAACTATAAGGAAAGGCATTTCATTCAAAATTCATGTCAGGGTGTGTGATGAATGATGATATTAAATTTATTTTATTTTTGTTGGTCATGATTTAGAAGTCAATGATTTAGTGTTTGGTTTTTATGACTCTGATAATTTTTATAACTATTGAAATGTGAAATACGTGCTTCGTTCATAATAAGGGTTCCATTCCATTACGGATTCATATAATGGTGTTTCTAATAGTTTCTGCGCCACGTTCTTCTTGATTGGCCTACTACTTTGCCGACCTTTGTCAATGGATTTCTTTCAATGGCATAGCTAAGCTTTCTTACCATTCCATCTTTAAGTTTTCATAAATAAATTCGATATTGTGTAAAGTTCTTCATTGAAATATGGTTCGGTCAAATAATTTTTAAGATATTATGCACACACTAATTAAATTACATACGTAGGTAAGGTACAGGTGCAGGTAAGCTATATGTATCAAAAATTAAAGCTACCTATTGAAATGACACTTTCCAAATGCTGAATTCACATAGCGATAGATGGTTAAAGCAAAAAGCACATCTTATTTCTTAAGCTAACGAGTTGTTCTTTTGCACTTCCACAAACTTCCCTAGGTGTAAAGAAATCGTTTGATGTTTGGCAACAGCTAATCTCTCATTGTACAAATGCTACGTTAGGCCTCATCTTGAATATGCCTCACAAGTATGGACTCCTTTTTATGAAATCCATAAGAACCGTATAGAATCAGTGCAGCATAAGTTTATTCGTTTTGCTCTTAAAAGCCTTCCTTGGGCCGATCCTTATAATCTGCCACCTTATGAACATCGGATACAGCTTTTACAGATTCAATCTTTATACCAACGAAGGGTAAATAATGATTTAATTTTTTTTCATCAACTTATCAGCGGACAAATTGATGCTTCGGACCTGTTAGCTTCTATAGGCTTAAACTACCGCGGAGGGTCTTACCACCCGCGAAGATCTGAACTTTTGAATGTTGAACTCCACAGAACTAATTATGGCATGCATGAGCCTCTCACACGGGTGAGTAAGTTTTATAACTTGAATGAGAGCCTGATAGACTTTAATTTAAATAGAATTAATTTAAAAACTCTCTTTAGAACCAGTGCTCCACAATCATAATTGTTTCTGTGTTGTATTGTAATAATGTATTTATGTTGTATTTATGTGCATGTGTTTTTGTTTTTGTACCTTTGTGCTTACTAACAACTAACACCTGCACTAAGTGATGAGCCAGTGGGACACATTATATGTGTTGGCAAATCTTTCTTTCATATGTTGATGTTTGCTTTAAGCTCCATTTGAAAATAGATCTGATAGTGTAAAAAAAAAAAATAATATATAGGTAAGGTAGGTATAGTTTGCTATATAATCATCACAAAAAGCGATTGTCGTTTTGATATACTTATTTCACCAAACGAGATTCCACTCTTTCTATTTTAATTTGATCATTCTCAGTCTGTAACACTAAATTTTAGCAATCCATTGTGCCAAATAAAAATAAGTTTGTGTCAAATAAAAAAATGTTGAAAAAAAGTGCTGTCGCGTTTGCGCACCAAAATGTATATGGTAACAAATTCGATGGAAATTATTTTCATAAAGCATTACTTACATATCCATACCTATACCAAAATTCATGTTTTGCAGTTCAAGGCTTTATATTATAAACGACTACTTTAAAAAAAAATCATGCGAACCCGACATATGAGGATAATTGCATCTTACAGATGACAACATTAATTAATGATCTTTTTAGTCTGTTTTATTGTTGTTTTTTTATCTTGAAATACTTCCAGTAGGTCGGATGCGTATCTTTGGCATATCTCTTGCCCTTAAATGTACGCATTTTTGTTTTCCTATACTAAATTCTCTACACACATGCGTTTTTATAAAATTCTGCGAAATTAATTATATTTTCTGATGCACCAACAATAATTGTGTCAGCATTCATCTTGGTTGAATTAATTGTAAGGCTGCACAATGTAATTTATGTACCTATATGTATTCAGAAGGGTCGGCGCAGTTTTAACATTTTTTTTACATTTTTAACGTTTTTGAACTTAACCAAACATTTCGAGCATTAAAAGAAGAGATTTTTAAGCCCCGCTCATAGCCATTCAATATGTTTTTAATACACCAACCAAATATAAAAAGTATTTAGAAATATTTTCAGAATGGAACCAATTTTAATAGTATACCTAAGGTTTTGGTTGACTATCAAATCTTTAGGATGAAAGGAACTCCAAAGCTTTGGATATGCGTGTTTAAATTTTTTTTTAAACATTTCGTTTGAATATTAATTCTTCAAAAACTGTTTGAAAAAACACTTTATTATTATTATTATTTTTATTATTATTATTATTATTATTATTATTATTATACTACGCAAATAATACCGTTGTTTTTGCAATAATTCTTTTTCTGTTTTAAGTTTTTTTTTTTGAAATGTCCTTCCTGGTTCAGTGGGGGAAATGAACTCCCTTTCAATACAATTTTTTTCTTATCTTGACCCAATCTACTCCCTTTACTTTTTTTTTACAAATTATGTTATTAACCTTGTATAATGAATTACTGTATACAGTATACAAAATAGTATACATCACGCAACTTCTACTACATTATTATAGGGGTCAGCAAACCCCAAGAATAAATTGGCTGTATCTCCGTTAATATCTCCGTTAATATTGGGCCTACAGGTCTGGTTCACCAACAATTTTTTAGGGAATTAAATGTTCTGTAACTTTGTCATGCAATATGGTAAACAAAAATTGTAAGAAATATACGCGAAAAACTAAAAAAAAAAATCATAAAAAATGGGGGGGTCTTTCTATAGAATACCCCAAAACAACCTTTGAAAGTTTAAATAAGTTCGAAATATTTTTCAGTCAAAGTTCATATTGACTTGACTATTATAGTTGTTTTCGCGGAATTAAGGTCCGCGGGTCTTAATTCCCATTTGAAAATGGAAACAACGCCCAATTAAATCCGCGGGTGTTATTTCCCAACAGTTGAGATTGGTAAGAGGTGCATGCTGCCACCCTGCAATCTCCCTGCCTGGGCCACTAAAGGATTTGGGGTGGGTGCAAGTACTGCGGGTCTTAATGCTTTTTTGAAGAGGATCTTATTACCTCTTTGAAAAGGAATTAATGCTCGTGGGTGTTATTTCCTGTATAGTGGTAATTAAGTCCCACGGGCCTTATTTCCGAGGCCCTTATTACACTCGATTGTCATTAAAAGATAACTTCCTACAGTGAGTGCCGTAATTAACAAAAAGTGCGGTATTTTCTTTGATAATGAATGTGGCTTGTTCTCATAAAACCTTAAAAAAACAAAAAAAAAAAGTCTGGATACAGCCAATCACTAAATCTTTAAGGTTTAGAAACATCGCCAAAAATTAACCACTTAGGCGACCAAAATCTGTTGGCGATCGTACCCCTTCCTATTAAATACATGTATTCAAATGTTCCAAATTCATCAGCTTATAAATTAATAATTTCAATAGAACCTTATAGGATAGGACTGACTTATACTTTCGGGAGTAAAAACGACCAATTTTGAAAATTTGCGTCCATTCGCTTTGCCACTTGCCATTTCGTGGCCTTGGCTACGGTCAAACTAGACAATGGCTTGTCATCTTCCAGATCATATTCAGCGCTTTCACCTGTTCCAGGTATCTCAATAAGATGTTCACTATATGATCAAACCGTTCTTTTTCCGAATCAAAGATTTGGTTTTCACTCGGAAATCTATCGTCAGAAATAACACAAAACTTGTTTATAACACTGTCTTGATGTTTTATTGTTTAGAGCTTGTTTCACAGTCTCTGAGTATAAGTTTCAAGTAAAATACTCAGCAGTTAAATTCGTTGTTTGCTTTGTATTGTTTTGTTGTTTTCTGTAAAAAAAAAGTTAATTAAAACTTACTTACATATAGATATTCTGAAACTAAGCCCTTAGTCATTTAAAAAACAACTCGAATAACGTAATAAGTAATTCTGAAATCAAGCGAATATTTTCGTAAGTCAACTAGAAGCCATATATGGACTTTACATATAATGCGTTGCAATACTTCTCACAAACATTGTTAATATAATAAAAATAAAATTTTCAAAAAATTCTTCTCAGCAGCAAACAAATTTAAGATAATGCAACAAATCACTCATATAAAATTTTATCAAAATCGATCGATAATTTTGCCAGAAAAATAGAATTTCCAGTTTAAAAAAAAAATTTTATAAATTTTGTTTGCAATATTAATAAAATAAGGTTCAAGAGAATCTTTGTATTATAAAATTTCGTCAAAATCGGTAAGGCCGTGTAAGAGATAATCAAAAAAAAGTACTGTTCTATGGCAGGTCACCAAAAAACGTTATGTACGAAATTTGAACTAAATCCGTCAAACCGTTAAGGCTGTAGGTCGCACATATACGCACATCCGCAGAGACACACCGGCGGACGGCATGACGAAACCTACTTTTTTAGGCTTCTCTAGTATCGTAATGTCATTTTTGATTAAAACCTCGATTTTTTTTTACTTTTTTTTCGCACAGGCAGACCGACGGACGGCATGACGAAACCTACTTTTTTAGGCTTGTATCGTAATGTCAGTTTTGAATAAAACCTCGAACATTTTTCTTACACGAAACCAATACTTGCCCTATTGAGCAAGTAAAAACTTGATGACAGACATTCGTCGGCAACAATAATTCATATAAAATTTTATTAAAATTGATCGTATTTTTTAAGAGAAAAATGGAATTCAAAAAAGCAAGTTTTTAGAAAATATTTTAATTGAAATTTTTTTGTTGCAGTGTTTAGGATGCCCCAACTTAACGCGACACCGCGACAACGACTGCGGCGACACTGTCGCGTTGGTGTGGGCACTCTCATATGCCGCTGTGTAATTAAAATTTGATCCCAAAATATTTCCCCTGTCCTGTTGCGGTGTCGGTCGCGTTGGTTTGGGTCTGCCTTTATAAATAATTAGCATAACTTTAAGACTGTAGGTGTCGATACATACAGACAGACTGGAAGAATTTCGGGCCTCTCAAACTAGTCGCAAACAAAAAAAAAAAAAAAAACACTTTTTTTATAACGTTTCGTCTGCAAGACCTTATCGTGAGTTACTAAACAAGTCAGCTTCCGCTTCCGTAGAGATAAAAAAGAAATTTAATTATACAAATAAACATTTGCTTATAATATGTAATCTAATCATAATCAGTTTTAACGGTTGTTTAAACTCCGAAAGTGACAGCAGTTGACGCCGAAAAGCAAAAGCCATATAAGGCATCGTTTGCAGTAGAGAGGGTTTAAAACAATTCGGCCTTCGGGCAAACTATTAGTTGACCCATTCTCGCGATACTTTAACCTGGCTCCTCTGAACTCTCGAGACAAATATATATAGGTATCTAGGCTAGGCACACCATCAATATTATTTCTTGTGTTCAATAAAATTTTGTAAAATCATTACGACGATACTTTTTATTGTTTTGGCATTCATAGCTTTGCATAAGTCTTCTCTTTTGAAAAAATAAATATGATGTTACGCCATTGAATAGGTAACGCATTCTTTAATTTTCAAAATGCATATAGGTACATCTTTAACTTAACAATTTTGTTTTATTCTTAAGTGTTATTTCTTTAAATGAGTAAAAACATAATTTTGTTTTTCTTTCAGGTGGTCAACTCAAAACGAAAAACGGACAAAAATATGTTTTAAATGGAAAACCGGAAAGAATGACACGTTCTTTTGCCATATTGTCAGTATGTGTTTTATTTCTTGCAATATTAATTGCTTGCTTGATCACATATTTTATAACAGCGAGTGTCTATGGATCAAAAGGGTAAGAAATGTTTAAATAATATTAAAACAAACATTATTAGGCTATCATTTTTTTAAGCCTTTTGTATCTGACTAGATAAGATTAGATAAGATTTATTTATTTATTATTATTACAAAAATAAAATATAATAAAATATAATAAAATATGTGGGCAATGGCGTTGCCGTCTGCCTGATTGACACGTTTAAATGTTTATTCTTGTACAATTTTAAATTAAAGTTATAAATTATTTAAGGATAAACTAATAAATTTACTTCAAAAACATGATATATTATGATATTTTTTTTTTTTTTTTTATTTAAATTCATTTATGATGTTGTATCGATATGAGCCTGCGTTTTCAATATAAGCATACAAAGCTTTCCAGTTATATCCATTAAGAATGTTCTTTGTTTCTTCCATAGTTAATGAATGCTTTCCGAAATAAATAAGTCTTATATCTTTGTATATCGGGCATATTGCCAAAAAGTGGAATGTATCTTCTTTTGATTTTAAATTGCATATTGTGCAAAGATTTGAATCTGGATTTTTAAAAGGTGATCCATTTAAATTCAACATTTCACATCTTGCTTTGCATATCAGAGATATCGCCTTCAAGCTATGACAATCAGTAAAATAATTATTGCTTTTCAGATCGTAGTTTAGTTCGGGATAGATCAATCTATTTATAGAGGATGTTGCCTGAACTATACTTTCATTACGATGGTGAATATCAGAGAGCTCCAAAAGATTATAGCATTGTTTTTTCAAAACTGATAAATCATCGAACTGTATATTTATGCTTGTCTTACATTTTTCTGCTAATGCCATCCAATCATTAACCCATTCCAGCTTGTTTTGGAGAGTATATTTTGTGAGAATGTATGGTAGTCTATAAGTTGGATACTTTAGCACCTTCAATATATAGTCGAAATGTAATTTCAGTGTAAAATGAAAGAGATTTGGTAGACCTGTTTCAAGGGTAAGAACGTAATTGGGCGTGTTCATGGGAAGGTTAAATAATTTTTTTAAAAAGAAGCGGAGTAGTTTCTCAACTTCCTCATATTGTTTGAAGCCCCAGGTTTGACAACAATAACACATAACTGAGCGCATAACTGCTTCAAAGATTCGGTATTTTGCTGAGATTGGTATTTCGTTTTTGTTTATAATATTTTTCCACGAGGCGTTAATGAGGTTTTTTGATGCTGATAGTTTTTTTTCAAAATGCTGTGTAAGTTTCATGTTGGGTTCTAAAATTATGCCGAGATAATTGTATTTGTTGACAACTTCAATTCTTTCACCATCGAAAAACCACTTTTCATTTTCCCCCAGTTTGGTTTGTCTGCTGCGCACGATCATTATTTTTGATTTTTCAAGATTTACCTGCAAGTTCCATGTTTTGCAGTATTTGTTCATTTTGTTGATCATTAGTTGTAGACTGTGAGGTGATTCTGCTAGCAAGACAATATCATCTGCATAAAGCAAAACCTTAATTACTTCTTGAGCAATTGTGATGCCTGCTGGTAAATGTTCCGTAATGTCATCTATGAACAGAGCAAAAAGAACTGCACTAAGAAGACACCCTTGCTTGACTCCAGACTTAGTTTCAAACCAATCAGAAACTTTTTTACCATCCCATACTGTTTGACGCGTGTTCTTATACATGTTTTTTAGGACTTTCAGCATTTTTGTTGACATACCTTTCTGCGACAGTTTATAGAAAAGTGCGCTACGATCAATCGAGTCAAACGCTGCCTTAAAGTCTACGAAAAACACGAATAACTTCCTATTTTGCCTAAGAAAGTAATGAGCAACAGTTGTAAGCGTAAAAATATTGTCAACAGTGGAATATCCTTTTCGAAAACCTGCTTGATATTCACTAAGTAATTTATTTCTTTCCACCCAGGAGTTAATTCTGCTCAGTAAAATAGATGAAAAGATTTTAGCAATCGAGTTCATGAACGAGATCCCTCTATAATTGCTAGGTGTGTTAATATCACCTTTTTTGTATATTGGATATACTATAGCATCTTGGAACTCCTGTGGTATATCGCCCGTTCTAAAAATGAAATTGAATGCTGCTAACATTTTACTTAGAAATTCGGGTGGAGCATATTTGTAGAACTCGTTTCCTATTCGATCAGGTCCTGGTGCTTTTTTATTTTTTGTATTATAGAGGCTTGTTTTGAGTTCACTCATTTCAAACTCCATATCGAGTAAATCATCGACTATGTAGGGCTCGGCAAATTGTATACTTTCACGGATGGAAGTAGGGTTAAGAAGAAGTTTAAAATATTCGGCTAACTTTATGGCAGATATGTGAATCCCACAGACAAAGTCTATGCCTTTGAGTGTTTTTATTTTATTCCAAAAGTCTTTACTGTTAGTTGTGTCTGAAAGCTCTAGGGCAACTGATTTAAGGTATTCTTCACGTTTGTATTTGCATAGCAGTTTATAACTTTTGTTTGCAGTGGTGTATTGTTTTGTTAGGTTTTTATTAGGGCTTGTTGCTGTTTTTAATTTTCTTAGCAAGGTGAACGATAGTTTTCTTGCAACGAAGCATTCATGGTCAAACCACTTCTGCCGAAAATTCTGTTTATTTAATGTTGGTTTGGGAACAACTTTTTTTATACAGTTGTTTAGTTGGTTTATTTTTTCTGATGCTGTATGGGTTGTTCTGGTGCGTTCGACCTCGTTCAATAGTTTGGAGGCATATAATTCTCTATGATTCTCTTTCCATTTGAGTTTCGGAGGTAAGGTTAGAGCACGAAATTCGGTGGTTGGAACAGAGTTCAAGGTTACAGATATGGGCATGTGATCAGAGAAAATTTGGGTACCTACGTGATATGAAGATATGATATTGTTCCATTGTCCTGACACTGCGCAAATATCTATTACTGATTTTCCTGAACCTCCTATGAACGTAAATTCTCCGTTTTCATCACCTTTGCAACATCCGTTCAGTATATACAAATTGAAAGACTGACACATTTCCAGGAATAGTCGACCATTTCTATTTGTTATTTTGTCTTTTGAGATTCGTTTATCTGAGCAAATGAAGCTAGTCTCAGATGGAACTATCTGTCTTTCACCAATCCTAGAGTTAACATCTCCAACAAGCAAAATATTCTCTGAATCTAATATATTAAGAAAATCGTAAAGAGCATAAAATTCGACATCCCAGAAGTTGCTGTTAATATAGGTAGGCAAGATATAAAATTTTGAATTTAAATAATTAAGGATCAAGCAAACGCGGTCATTTATTTCGTTGAAGCTACCATTTATATTGTTTTTGAAACCAAACAGAGAACCTCCTATTGCTCT
The DNA here is from genome assembly GCA_951217065.1 of Baccha elongata. Classification (NCBI taxonomy): domain Eukaryota; kingdom Metazoa; phylum Arthropoda; class Insecta; order Diptera; family Syrphidae; genus Baccha; species Baccha elongata. The sequence continues at coordinate 55,077,252 of OX578273.1, read as the reverse complement.
ACCAAATTTATGTTCGCGATTAGCAGATATCCAATGTAATTCATATTCCGAAAAATATTTGTTGTAGGTTTTAAAGTTTTCATTCGTAACAAATGTTTCGAAAAGAAAAAATATATCATGTTTTTTTACATATTTAAAAAAATCAACGTTAAATAATTTGTTTTCTAGACCCGCAACATTATAAGCTAAAATACTACTATTATTAATTTCTGTTTTTTCAATAAATAATTTTTTACTACTTTTACTTGCGTGACAGACGGCAACACTTTTTCAATTACGATGATCAGTACGTTGTTGTGATGAACCTCTAGGCGGCGCTGGTATCTTCTGGGGGACATTGACAGCTGTATTTGACGTTGATGCTGAAGTATCGATGACATGTCGTGATTGATATGTTTTTATTTGTGGCAAAGAATATTCATTTTCGTTCAACATCGTTGCTCCAATGTCGCCAAAAAACTCGTGCAACATCTCGAATCCATCTCGGTTACCACAAATGAGTCTTCCTTCTTGGGTTGTGTTAAAAGTTTTTCCATTTATGATCATTTTTAGACCCCGGATTTGTGGATTTACTGAGGGGTGCTTGATCTTAATTGCTCTTCGGATCTGCAAGATTTTTTGTCGTCTCAATATCTCGTTTTTGGTGTAGTCTGGGCTGATGTACACACCACTTCCCTTGAGTCTGCCAGAGTTCTTGAGCAGTTGTGATGAAGTGGATTTGTGGTTCGTCTGCACAAGAATTCGTTTTTGGTTTTCTTTAGACGGAAGTGTTGTGACGTCCTCAAAAACAGTGTTTTGGCCATCGAGTAGTTTTTCGGTGATTTCGTTGAGCGATTTGTTTATGTCATCGCACATAATTGGTGGCAAAGTGATAACTAAGTTCTTTTCTTTAGACTTTTTTTCTAAGAACTCCATTTTTCTTTCCATTGTGATGTTTTTTTGCTTGAGATTTTCAAGCTCTATGGCGAGTGTCTCACTTGTTGCCTTGAGGCTCTGCATATCCGCAAACATGCAAGCAATGTCGTTTTTTGTTGGCAGATCTTGAATTTTTGATTCAATTTTTGCAAACATATCTTGCAGTTCGGAAATTGTCATCGACGATACAGCCATTTCTTTGAAGTGTGATTTTTTGTATGGACTGCTTGTTAACTCTGGAGATGTTTCCAACAAATTTCTTTTGTTTGCTTGTTGCATTGGATATACACTGACTGAAATTTTTGGTTTTTGCAAGTCTAATATGTAATTTTTTATACTTTTCAAAATAAAAAAAATGATTTTTTTTTGAGTAATTTTAATCACGGTTCGATTAAACGTTAAATAAACTTATTATTTGTTCGATAATAGAAAAAAGAATATCTTTAATTAAGAGCCGTGATATTATACGTTTATAACCTTTGACAGATCAACGGTATCTGACTATATTAGACTACATCCATATCATATACTTATTTCAAAAAGTTTGTATCCGATTTTTTAAAATGCAAGCAGTTCATTTTCTACCCTCTTAAATACATTCTAACAATTTATTATCTATAACCAGCCTCATTTTTTAAAATGCCATGCCCCCTGTAATCAACCACTCAATTAACTTCCCCATATGGTCAGTTACAAATTTGCCTTCATCAATTGAAACTCCTTATGGATATAAATTCATCTAAAATTCTTTTCGGCCACCTAGAAAACCAACTGATTTCCAACTGTGACCAAGCCTATCCCCGTATAACCGAAACCCATGCACAAACAATGACAAATGTAATATGTTTTTCATGACTCATCCCATGCTGACCAAAAGTCTATCAACAATTAAGGGATTGGGAAATTGGAATAATCTTCCGAGGCGTGGTCGACTTTGCATTGTTAACAATCCTTCGTTTAAAAAAGAAGTTGACCTAAATTTATATCACAACCGTGGTTCGCGAGCTCGTACTATATTGGTGACCCAGATCCTGTTTTGGCAGGAAAATATAATTTCCTTTGAATTTTGCCAAAAAGGGTGTTTTATGTTTACTTACTTCACTGACCCAGGGCATGGTTTTTAAAATTTATTTTATAAAGGAAGATGGTGTCAGTTAGGTAACTTAATTTGATTGAATCCAATCATGTTCTAAGTTCTTACAAATATTATGTAACGAGTAATGCAAGGTGTGATACACACTCGGAATATTTTCGGGTCATATTCACATTGATTTGATGAATCCAATTTAAAAATTGGAATTTTATAATGGCGATGAAAAAAACACCGGTGCACATGGGTTTTGAGTGATTAAACACAACAATAATGGGAAGAAAAAATTGAGCCGGGTAAAGCATTTCACATTCTTGTAGTGCCGCTAAAGAAAGAATCTCTATATTTCGCACAGTACGTACGAAGTTGGACTCTTTATAGGGTAAATTAATTAGCATTCCTTGCAGTACGAGGGGAGGAATGCAGTTTGCTATTTCATTTGGGCATTACAAAAATAGGTATATATCGATATAGAATAATGAGAACTATTTCCCGTACGCGAGATTTCCCGGACAGTTCCTACTATTAATTTAATTTGTATTTATTTCGAAGTTAGTCTATCCTATAAATCGTTTTCTGTTCTCAACAATACTACGATAATTTTTCAACGGATTTACTGACACAATAAAGTTGTATTTTCTCAACTGATTCGCTGATGCAGTTTAAAGGGATTTTCTCAACCGATTCTCCGACGCAATTAAGCGGGATTTAGCTATAATTGAATTCCCCAGTTAATTGCGTCAAAACATTAAGTATTTTTCGTCGACAAAATTAACCGGGGATCACTGTATTTTCTGTTCAAATCGCCATGAACATAAAAAACACGTGGTTTTAAACATCTTGCCAAACTTAAAACTTAGAAACTATATATACCTTTACCACCATCATATTCGCTTCTTTTATAGCAACCAATCGCTCAAAACAACAACAATTGTTGAAATACACAAACAAATCCCTCTTTCATGTTTTCATGTTTTTCATAGTTGCATCCTTTTATTGGGCGCTTAATTCATTCTAATTGATTTTGTTGGCTTCATTCCAGATGTACGAATGGTCACAGTGCAACCAATTACAACAATGGTGGCGAGAACTTTAGTGCAACGATTGCCAGCGCAAGTACTTTTGGAATGCCATCATCTCGGTCACCAGGAACCAACGTCGCAGTTGTTGAGGGGCATGACCCACTTTCCAATCAGCCCAATCAAAAAAATGACGAGGGCCTTAAACCCATGGATCGAAAGCTGCATTTGTATGAAGGATGGACGCCAGAGATTTACAAGTAAGTTTTGGAATAGAAAGATACAAATACATACAAAGAAACAATATTAAGTAAACCTTCTCAACTATACTGTCACTTGATGCCTTTTCATTTTTTGTTATTTCTGAAGAAATGTTAACTGTTAACTCCAAACTCATCATAGAATGATATATTTTTTTACAGTGTATAGTTTTTTACTAATTGAATATGTCTGGGGAATATGTATAATGTTTTGTTGGAGTTATAATTGCAATTTCTAGAGATGACATCATTCCTATGAGCTTCTTATGCAGTCTTTCTGGTTTGGTGATGAAAAAAGGTTGTTTACATTACACGCGCTGCTTGCCTCTCGTTAGCCTGGTTTCTTTCTGTTTACCATGAAATGGCAGCGGCGGCGCAGGGTAACTTAAAGTAAGAAGTCATAGTCAGAAATATACCGTCAACGTCATTATTGTATCTAAAGTTGTTTGCCTCGGTTCATTGTTGCAACGACTTTGTCATTGCTGTTGAATGGGAGGCGAAACATAGTTTTTATGAGTTCCTTGTGGTGGACCTTTTTAAGCTCTCCAATTGGACTTGAAGCCTAAATTCTTGTTTTAATAGCATATAAGTTATGTGTTGTTGGTTTAAGCATTTCACTGGAGTCACTTTATACATATACGATATGCCTGCGTGCTAAGAACGTTTATGACAGTTTTATTGCTCGATGTAGCAAGTAGCTATGATCTATGAATTGGTCTTATTTTTTTCTTTTTTTTAACTTTGGACTTAATAAGTTGATTGGAAAATCAATAATTTGAAGAGGCTGATTTGTTTACAAGTTCTTTAAGTTTAGGGGCATTTGAATTTTGATGAATATTTTTTTTTATATAAATATATCTGACACTTGGTATCATTCGTTAAGTGTTCTGTTTGACATAAATTGTTGCAATCATTTTATTATTGATAGTCTGATTTTTATGAGCCATTCATTCAGTGAATGTTAATTGGGGAAGAATATTTAAGGGTATTGTTTTTATATGAAGTGTATTCAGGTTAAAAACCTCTATGTCTAATAAATAAAAAAGTCTAGTTTCATTCATATAGTCATTCATACCTATATATGCGGAACTTTCTCAATAAGATTGATCAATATAAAATATATACAAATCAATGTAACTAATAAACAAATAATATATGGTTAATTCAAAAACTTCAACTATTTATGCAGTAATTCCGCATCAGATACTTTTTCGCAACGCTGATGCCGATACAATTGGTGTCGATGCGATGCTAATCGATTATTTGTTTGCATTAAAAAACACTCTTGCTTTTGATGGTGGAACGACAGTCTTTTCAAAATATTTTAAATGAATTTGGTCTGCCCTGTATTTAAACTTATTAAAGATGAAAATACCGCAACAACTTTGTTTCAGTCTTGAAAAAAAAACTGCTAGCTTTATTTTTAATTGGTTGTACAGTTCTGGGTTTTCTTTGTTGTCAAGTATCTCGCTCTCTATAGCTTGTCGTCTCCCAGTTATTAATTGAAGATCTCCTTGTAGTCTTGTACTCACTGAAAACCGAAAATTAGGTTTATTGCCTTGATTTTTTGTTCCGTTTGGTTTGACGTTGAAGTCTGAAGCGTCGATGAACAGATTCTCCTTTGTTGGATTTACTAAAACCGCGTTGATAGGGAACAATTAGATCCTCCGTAAAAGGCTTGAGACGTTCAAATAAAACCCTATAAATATAATATTTAGGGGGGATAGGGACAAAATCCCGACTGTTGCCAGCGACAAAAATTGAAAAATCCCGACACCAAAAATACCGACTGGACAAAATTCCGACTGTTGCCAGCGACAAAAATTGAAAAATCCCGACTGACAAAATCCCGACTGTGAAAAATCCCGAATGGTACAAAAAAAAAAATCCCGACTAGCATTTTTGATAGGTATACCTTAAAAAATATCGACTTTAAGCATATTTTCGTAGGTACCTCCCTTTTCCTTTTGCACTGCATACATTTTTAAACGGAACTGAGGAAGGATATATTGTTTCAAAAATAAAACAACAGTAACACGGGAAAATTAATTTTCTTTTGCATTTTCGGGTCCAAACAAATTTATTTATTAAAAAAAAAAAACTACTGACTAATGCGCCTGCTAGACAACAAGACATACCCTAAGCGGAGCAACGAAGTTGCGTGAGCGCGACTGACTACAGAAAGGGAGTTAAAATCCCTTGAAACCGCGAAGCGGTCTACCAGGTATTTTTAAATATTAAAAAGTATTAATATAGATGTCTCCTAGTAGGCTATCGGGATTTTGGCAGTCGCGATTCTGTCAGTCGGGGATCTATCAATGGGGATTTTGGCTAAAATGAAACAACATGAGATTCCAGCTCCAAACCACTTCCGGGCATAAGTTGGTGCATGATTCTAATACGCCCCAGCTTATTTAAAAGACATCGCTTGAAGTTCACCAGAAATTTGATTTAAGTTCGGCGGCGATGGCATTTGTAGTTGAATTTTAGTCGGGTCCTTAGAAACCTTGGTTGACATTTAAATTGGATGGCTGGTGTTGCTTATTTCCTGGTTTGTCACCGCCACCGCCGGCCGTTTAGCAGTTGGTGGAAATAGAATAGTTGGCGACTCCATACCATCTACCACTGTATTCCTTTCACTATATCTACAGGCTCCAGGGTGACTTATGCCTCTTGGACTATGTATAGCTTTCTTGTTACCGCTGTAAAAGCTATATGCCTTTGTAAAAGCAACTCTTCAATTTCGCCACTTTACGCAGTTCTGAATACTTTTTATTATATGTGAGGATTGTTTTTCATCCTCTCTTCTGTATCTGGTTTTGTTTTGTGAGCCTCTTCGTTGGCTTTGTTCGCCTGAGCGCATTCAAGTTCAAACCCAGGTACTCCTTGGGTTCATTATGAGAATCCCAGAACTTCTAACGCAGAGCTATATGGATACAAATAGTTGACATTGCTCCCAGTGGTTATCAAGGTTCATATCCACATTCTTGAGGATTCCAGCAAGCTCCATGGGTACATACGGTGGGGAAAGGTTTTGAAGGTGACTTAATAGGTTGTATTTTCTCTTACCTTTGACTTTCCTATTAGGATTTTCATTAAATATTTGTACGCGAAGCTGTGGAGAAATCAGATAATGGCCAATTAGTCTCAGAGTCAACGTTGGCTCATTTTATACATTTCTATAGTTATTTGTTTACTTCTATAGTGTTTCATTATGTATCTGTGTCCACACTAATTTGGACATGACACAAATCAAATACAAATCAAATCACCCTGATTATTTTTCTTCCTAACGTTGAATATAACCTTGAAAATATGAGTAAAGTACAATTCTTAAAAAGCTTCCTATGAACAAGCTTCACGAAATGTTGCTCATTATTAAAATTACTCCATCCGTAAAATGTTACTATATTGATATCGGTTTTATACTGCAGGTTTGATCGCTTACAAGTAACAAGACGTCAAAGCAAATCACTTTTATAAGTGGCCCCAATTTTTAAATGTCAGTTATGTCTGTGATTCGATCTTTCTTCACACTTTTTCTCTTTAGATGTCTATACTTTAAATAAATTGGTAAGACCCGATCAATAAAAATATTGCGTAAACCTATTTTCATTTGGCATTATCATTAAATTGCTTTGTCAGGTCTATGCATGTTGATGAACAAGCCTTGGCATGCCGATAAAAATTCTAATTTATTGATTTATGATCAATCTAGAACCGACATCCATTTCAACAACGACATATGCTCGCTCTGCCACTGAGTCTGCTGCGGCAATTACTCTTTATGGTACTTTGCATAATTTATGTCTTTTTCTCACTTAAATTCAAAGTATCTATGGGTGCTATTACAACGAACCCACGTCTCTGCAAAGCCGCCATTCAAAATACATAAATGTTTACGTCATTTCGATATTAAATCAAAACTAAACCGCAGCGGACAGACAATAGTTAAACGCTGTGCTCCATGACCGACCGTCAGTCAACGCACAGCTTAAGTACATGTCTCATTGCGGGGTCCATACATACATATACAAGGCGTCATAATCAATTGCCTTCAGCAGAGATGAAGCAATTATATGACGTTTGCAGCAAGTTATGTCAGATCTGCCTGGGGTTCTATAACACAGACTCTGCTCCACTTGCACCCACAAGATCAAGATGCAATTATTATGATTCGAGTTCTAAAAGTCTGCCACTGTGCCATCGATTCATTCAGCACGGAATCAATTGAGTATCCAAAGCCGCCTCTGTAAGACCAGAAGTCAATGAAGACGATTTAAGAAAAGAACACGCATATTGCGGATGAGCATCGAGCATCATCACTCGCCAAGGCGTTCTTGCTTTGGTCGACCAGGAAGAGATCATGGGTCGTATAAATTGTGTTCTTCTTTGGAACATCTGCTGTGAGGGGGTCTTCGTTGTGGGTATTTGAATCGAATGGATGCATCTTTAAGAAGAAATTGCGTGCAGTTATGCAATTAATTTTGCCACCGACTTTAATTCGAGGATAATGGCTACCATAACTAACGTATATTGGTAGCTAAATCTTAGATTCGTGTTCCCGCGCAAAACATGTCAGATATTTGATTTTATTTTCTACGCCATGAAGTCTTGAGTGAATGTTATGTATGTCATCAAGATTGAGATTAAGCGTGCCGCCAGGCTGACGATGCAGATAATTCTGCGGATAGTTTTTAATTGATGAAGAAGCGATCTTCTTGATGTGAAGCACAAGAGGAAATATTTACTCTTCTAATGGCATCTCGCATCTTTGCAACAAACTTCCAGGTGATTTCATATTAAAATGGTGGTGGGCAAATGCCCATATTTGTCTGCGATGATGTGTTAAATTTATTACGAGCAACGACGCATGGCGACGACGCTGATAAAAGGTTGTTAAAGGCTAAGTGCATATAGATATACATATATTATTGCATGTTCCGCTATGAAGTGAGGAATACGTTTTAAATTTAGCGTTGAAGAAGGTACTTGGGTTGAAGAATATGCAATTATCTTATCATTACTTCAAGGTGGTAAGTGGGAACGATTAATGCTTTTAGAACTTGTTATAAGATTTTTATTTCATGCATTGCAATCGGCGACGACCTGAACGCAGTAACACTTTTATTTATATTAGATATAGATATAGCTCTGAAAAACAGTACAGTTATCAGATTTTCTAAGAAACATGCATTAGGTGCAAATAATATTTAAAGTATAACAGCTTAACAACTTATAATACCAGGATGTTTCCGAATTAGTTCATTAATTAGAAAACAGCCTGGTATGTACTATGAGAAATAATTTAAATTTATGTGGTACCTGTTGTAGGCAAGAATCTTGAAATCGTGGCTGAATTCATCATTATAGTAAACGATGTTTTTAATATGCATTGCAGCACTTCCTTCATTAGCATTGTCAACACATTGCTGCGATAGCCATAGATTTGTTTCAACCATATTGCCACCAGTCAGCGTCAGCGCAGCGCCAGCACCATGGTTTGGATGGAATCAATTTGAATCATCTGTTTAATGGCATTGGTTCCATAGAATTGATAGTGTGAACCATTGAAACAGAAGTATATACCGATAATTTTAATGGTATATGTCTTATTAAATTAATAGTATTTACCTTTAATTTCAACGGTACCGGTCCTATTAAATCAATAAAATTTACCTTTAATTTGAATGGTATCGGTCCTATTAAATCAATAGTAATTTAACCCTTAATTTCAACGGTACCGGTCCTATTAAATCAATAAAATGTACCTTTAATTTCAATGGTATCGGCAATGGTATTTCAGTTAAATTTAAAAAAAAACGAATCACATAAAATCAATGGTACGTACCTACTATTGAAGCAATAGTAAACTACTATTTGAACTAACTGCGTTTCATAGCATTAAATCGATGGTACGTGTACCATTAACATAATGGTGTCCACCCTATTGACCAAAATCAATGGTAGAAAAACACTGATTTAACCGTAAAAATTATTTTATTGTTTTTATGTGTTTTTTTTTCTGAGTGCAGCAACATGAGCGACTCCATTGAGACACTTGACTCATTTCGTATCTTATTACACTATAGTCTAGTCAACAGGTATAGTTTCAGATAGAAAAAGGTCGAAAGTAAATAAAATTTTGCAATGTTGTTCAGGTATAGTTAATCAACATTTTCTTAATTTTTTTTGGACCTTGATGACCCTGTGCAACATTGGGGGTGAGACTGCAAATTTTTCTACCTTTCTCCAGTTTTTCCTAATTATTTTTTTTTCCCTAACGTCATAAGGCCAAAGCATTCTGACGTTATTTTGTAGAGCGTGAAATTTCCTTCAATTTTGGCTTGTAGGTTAAAACGGTACTTTATTTAACAATGTAATTATAATTACAGAAAGATTCATCAAAATATTGTATATTTTATGTATGGTTTGATTCGTCTTTCAATTTACTTAAAATCTGTCTATTTAAAAAAATTATAGGTACCTAGTTACTTAAAATCTTTTTCTGCGCGCGTCAAGTTTCCTGGAATGTTAAATTTATAAGTCTGTTTCCTCTTACATTGAGGTCATTATGCCAACTTCATTATATGTTAATAGCACATCCTTTAACACTTAAATCAATTTTACGCAAAATACATTCGCTAAATTTAGATTTTAAATGCATTCATTTGAAACGTCATTTTTATTTTACCGTCAATTTATATTCGTCTAATTATAATGCATCTTTTGGTTCATTAGTATTGATTCGAGCGTAATATGCTGTTTACAGTTAGATATTCAACATGTAGCAAATAATCAACAAACACCCCATGCAATTGAGAAATCAATTAAACAATACACCTTGGCAGGCGCCCAGCATACATACATACGTCCGCCTCGCAAACAGCATTCATAATGTGGTTTATTCGGGGAGCTAGAGGGACCGTGACTTTACTTTTCAAAACGTATTTTTTTCTATTTTGATCCCGTTAGGTGCTGGGTTATTAATAAGTGCAATTTTTAAGACAAACATACCATCAGTATCTACTCAGTTCAGTATCCGTAATACCTCTAGAAATGTGCCGCCTATAACCTCATGAATATAGACGGGAAACTAAATAAAATGCACGACTGGGTCGCACGAACTTGCCCTTGTAGCAAAATATGGGGCTAAACCAAATAATAAATATAAAGTAATGTTGGAAGGCGAAACTATCAAAAAATGGCCATAATGTGAAATCAAGTTGTATGGTAGCTATTATAAAATCGTCGTTTAGTCAAAACTTTATCAAGTTATGGCCAATTTTTTAAAAACACCGAATCTCCTGAAATGCAGTTATAATAACAGTGCTCCAAATATAACGTTCACAATATTTTATCAAAATCGTAAGAGCCGTTTTAGAGAAAAATTACATAAACTAAAACCGTTATATGGCAAGTACCCGTTATAGCCGGGCTAAAACAAAAAAGTGCTATTGACCAAGTTTGCAGAAAATCCATCAAACCGTTTAGGCCGTAGTTCGGTGAACAGACAACCGCACATCCGCATATCCGCATATCCGCACACCCGAACATCCGCACAGACAGACCGACGGACGGCATGACGAAACCTACTTTTTTGAGTTTCTCTATCATCGTCTCGAATTTTTTTTTTTACATGAAACCAATACTTGCCCCTTGAGCAAGTAAAAAAAGGAACAAATGATGGATGCCCACTATTAATTTCGCAATCCACCAGATGGCGGGGGAGAATGGTTAGATGCAGGGGGTCAATGCAACCATTTGTATAAATGAGTCTTCCATGTTCCATTGTCTTTGCACGACTTGTGTGTTGTGTGTCTGTGCCAAGCCAACGACCAACAATTCTTCAGTGTAGTTTATCGTGTCAGTGAGTCCGATTTAATTGCTCGATGTTCCTTCCTGAGATTGAGTGCAGCACTTGCTCTGAGGAGCACATACATAATAAAAAAATAGAAAATAGGAATTATTTTACTCACATACAAACTTCAATAAGTAAAATTCTGAAAATAGTTTTCGAAAAACGAAAATACAATATTTTTTCGACAGTGAAGTGGAATGCTAGAATTTTAAATGGCAAATACCATGACACGGTTCTGCTTTGTGTCGCTTAAAGTCTTTGATTTGCAGATAGGAATTTTGTGGAAAATTCCTAAAATTGACAGTTTGATTGTTGATTGGGGATATGCGGATAGCGAGCTTGACAGCTATGTATTTATAAGCTCTAACGAACAATGTTGTTATTGCATTTTAGATTATGTACTCTGATTACCAATTTCTAATTTAAAATAGCAAAAACGTATTTATTAGAGGAACATCTTAAATGTTGGATTCATTTTCATCTTTAAAATATGGGAAATTTATTTATGGAAATTTATTTTTGCATTTTTCTTTTTAATAAGCGTAGGTGCAGAAAGTTGATAAACGTGATTTTTTCTAAAAAAACACCACTTTATCGATCGATAAAAGTTTCAAACTTATAGATACTGGCTCTTTACGTCATCTGCATTTAAAATAATATATTATATGCATGTGTCGAAGTATTTTATCTGATATTGGTGACTGCAAGGCCACAGGGAGTTATGAAACTTTAGACAATGTTAACATTGGACGTACTCATCCGACGCATTTTTACGTACGTCCGCAGTCCGCCGTGTTCAGATACAAAGTAGTGTGAACATAAAGGATTCATGAAACCACACGAAACAAAAAAAAAACCAAAGTAGCTATGTGAAAGGAGCCTTGATGTTTATAATATTCTTTATAGGCTTATGCTTAATTGAAATTTCCAATCAAAAATTACCAAATTTTGCAAAAACTTTCAAGATATTGGTGCAAAAAGCGAAAAAAATTAAAAATTACAAATGTCAGAATAGAGAATGAAAATGCAAAAAAAAATCGGACGCAAAACGACGGCTTTTTCTAACAACGAATTGGGAAGGGGGCAATACATATAGACGTCTAAATGCGTCGGGTGAGTACGTCCAATATGAACATCGTCATACAAACTATAGTCAAAGCGAATGTAAAGTTCCCCACAGGAGTCACTAAAAATGTCAAACCAAAGTAAGTAAGTATACACCATAGAATAATAAATAAAAGAGAACGTCATCTCAGGAGGCTACATCTACTTTTGCCTACAATTTACAAACTTTCAAAACTGCAGAAATTTAACTCTATATGCGCGTGCATTTCAAATGGGACTGTCAAATTTGGCTAGACCATATATTGTTAGATACAATTTTGCATTTAGCTGTTCACACGTATTCACGTGAAGAAAAGCGCGTGTAAACGTTTTTTTTCTACGGGAGGAGACGGAGGAGTACAAATTGATGACCTGTTGTATACACCAAGGAAGCGTCTTAAGACCTTTGTTCTTCATTAAATTCTTTGAATATTTTCAAGATAAGATGATTGGCTTGCCATTGGTGACTATCCTTGCGACGAGCCCCAAAAGCACTTGATTTATGGATTTTGTCGATATTTCGTACACTTTTTTGATAAGTGCTGCCAAAAGTGCTTTTGATGTTGCAAAATTTAAATACATATAACATATTGAATCTATGATAAATAGGGAGATCAATATACCGAAGCCGATATTAAACCTTGCTTATTTTCTATGATCGAAGAAATGTCCTTGAGTTAAAAGATAGGTTCTACATTGCGCAGAACAATGAAAATCCTAATCAAAATAGCACGAAAATCCAAGATCGATTTTTCACTTCAGAAAAACGATTGCGGAAAAATACAGGCCTTTAATATCATAATAAAGATATTCGACAAAATATTAAATATTATTGGTATGCATTCTAATATTTATTGAAAAAGTTTTTTTTTTTAATTTTTCGTATTCGTTTCGCGAAATTATATTAAATCAACAATGCCAATCATTTATAGTTTCTTTAAAAAAAAAACATTTGTGCAAGCTGTCTTCTTGCAAATAAATCAATTTTTCTTTTAAAATTATAACAACAAACTTTGTTGTTAACGGAAAAATAAACAATTATTAAATTTGCATTAATATTGATACGCATAAAAGATGCATAGCACCTGGCACGTGTGTTAAGCTTATTGAAGACCATAAAACATTTAAAACTTAATACTTTAAAATGAAAGTGAAATGAAATTAGAAATCAAATTGTTCTATTTATAAAAATATAATCTTACAAAATTAGAACATAAGAAAAAAAAAAAATACTCGACGTATAAGTAAACAGAAAAATTATCTTCACAAATCTTTCGAGGCATGTTGGCCTGTTGGGTGGGCAGAAGATGATTGTAAATAAATTTGTATCTTTTTAGGTGGCAAGTAACTTAAATCTCCATTCAGTCTAATAACCTGTTTTTTTTTTAATTTAGGGAAATCATGGAAATGTCCATCAAACTGTTCTATTTCTTAATTTTTTTTTGATGGGAATTACTTCATGTATGAATGTTAGGTTGTTGGTAACCTACCTGTCTAAAGCTAAGTTATGCATTCGTAAATAAATAATGTCTGTTTGTCCGCTGTCTGTTTCGGCACCTACAGAGCTACAGCCTAAACAAGTGAGCCGATTTGTTTCAAATTTGGTAAAGATATGATTTTTAGGCTAATAAACCCAGAGCTTTTTTGTAGGTTACTGTTAGTCAAAAAATAACGGTACCTGCCATATAACGGTTATCGATAACCTTATTTTTTCCGAAAACGGGTCTAACGATTTCAATTAATATAATTAAATTTTTCAAAAATGTTTTTGTTAAGTTTTAAACAGTTGACGGATTTTTATGAAATTTTGATTTAAGGTATAATAAACTAAATTCAAAAAAATTGCATACTCTTTTTTTAAGAAAAATATTTTCAAAAAATTATTTTACAAAAATCGATTTTTTCGAAAACCGTTCATAAACTTGTTAACTTATATTTAATAAAGAAATTTTTTTGCATACTTTGATTTTTGTTTTAATATTTGTAAGATATGGATTTAGAACTTTTAGTAATATTTCATACGATTTGTTCGTATCTTTAGTTTGTACTTTAAAACCTCAGGTAACTTGCCACAAGAGCAAGTTTGTGCGACCCATAGTCGTGTCATTTATAACAATGAAAATCTTTGCACATAAATAAAAATATAGTGTCTGTTTGTAATGCCAAAATAACTGCAAGATGCATATGAAAGCATGTGCGGCACTTATTGCAAAACATATATGTATTTTTTTTTTTTTTAATTTTTGTCTGTCCCTGTCTGTTTGTCCTGGCTAATCTCGGGAAAAGCTGGACCGATTTCGACGGTATTTATACAAGCATTTAGACGATGTTGTAGGAAGTAGTTTATGATACTTAAATCATCCACTAGATGGCGCTGGGTTAGCTTTTTCGAAAACTCTTATTAATGAGACAGATGGCTTTGACTCACACCATAATATTTAAACAATTAAATAATAAAATTAAATCTTTTGGATACATTTTGGGCCAATAGGATTATAATTAATCTTTCATAAACCATGTTATCTCCATTATTTTTTCTGCGGCAGCAACGCGCCTTGTAACATCTAGTACATTATAAAATAATGTTGCCATGCAACTATAACGAAGCAAAGATTATATAAAAATTTGTTCCTAAGTACGGGGGCTTTCATGGCATTGAGTTGTAAAAGTTGAATCTCAAAGTAAATTCTACCATCGGTTAATAGTCCAGTAAAATTGTCGCCGAGAGCACGGGCATTTTTTTTTCGAAAATTGCATTTTGTTTGAGTCATTTGTTGGTAAGGGTGCTGTTATTAATTGGAATACTTTTTGAAGAAAAAACATTGATACATTAAATTTTTACCTTTAAGCTTTTACGATATTTATATTTCATTTTTATAAAATATTTCAGCCTTCTCATTGAGCCAAATTTAAGTACTTCTACCAATAATGGAACTGTGTCAATCTTGGTAGCACGTGACTACAACGTTAAGGGTCTGCAACCCATTGTTCTGGATGTTAATAATATTACAATTCTGGATGCCCGGGTGGTGAGAAGTATAGCCGGTGACAATGAATTAGAATTTGAGAGTGATTATGGTGACGATAATACGACTTTTATTATTAAAGTACAAAAAGAAGTCGCAATGGAAAAGGATTTGAAACTTGTTTTGTATTTGGATTTTATTAGTGAAATTACAAGCACATTACAAGGAATCTACAAGACAAGTTATATCAACTCAGAAACAATGGAAACAGAGTAAGTTTTTTTTTTTTTGAGTTATCACAATGAATGTTATATATGTTATGTACCTACCTAAATTTTAAAATTATATTTTAAGAAATTTTAGAAAAAATGAAATGATGAAATGAATTGTGTTACTGTTTGGGTTATTCTTTGAAGTTGTTTGCATTAATAATAATAATTTGATGACATTATTGAATGGATACCCATCTAGTAGTCTATAATGTCCAGTTGCACCAAAAAACATTTAAAACCATTAAATTTGTTTATATAAGCCGTGTTTCGGCTTGAAGTGCTTACGCAGCAAACAATAAAACGGCAATGTTCACTTTAAACTCATTTTAAGTTTTGGAAATGATGACGTACAGATAGCGTTGCTAATGGTATGGAGAAAAATATACTTATTAGAGACAAGTACCAAAACAAATTTAATTTACCTAAAATCCGAACCGAAAATCATTAACCTTTAAATTTAAAATTTAAAATTTTACCGGAAGTTAAAAGACCAATCTTAATCCGTCTGTTTTTCAGCAATCACTGAACCGATTTACACGCTTCACATGCTGTTGGATAGAGGAAATGTCTAACTAGGTCGTCAGCACTATATTTCAAAACAGATGTCCACGGTTTAGCTAAAAAACGACACGAAAGTTTTACTTCCGGAACTCAAAAAAATTGGGCATACAAATATTTATTTTAAATATTGGGTGACAGACACATTGCAAAGAACTTAAATTCATCTTCCAATACTACCCATAGCAGTGCGAACAAAAATTAAGTATGACGAATATTTTTCTTTATTACACTTGCAGCGCCATCTACACTTCAACTGTTAAATCATTGATCATATCCACTTTATGTTCACTTTTGATTGCTGATTTATTTATTCACACTTTTGGTTTTTGTTGGGATTAACATGCAAAATTTTACTAAGCTGGCTAATCACTTGACGCCGAAACACGGTACTAGTTTATCGACATTTTATGTTTGTGGCACCAACTTTTATTCGTGGGATTAAATTAAAAACAAAATTGCGCCAACCCTGGATGTGGATATGGCTATCGCGGTATCGGCTCTTTTTTCTGTTATTAAAAAAATTATCTAAAATGTTTCTTGAAAATCTTAACATGATGTAAATCTAGACCTCGATCTATGAATGAATGAATGAATAAATTTAGGGGTTGTGGTGCACTGCGACCTTTAGATCTATTGTGCCCCCTTTACTAGGGCTGAATGATCGACTCATTCTACAGCTCTTTCTCATCTTAATATCTTTAAGGAATGATAGTATCTGGAGTACTTGTAGAGAGGGTAATTCGCTCTCCTCTATCTGGTAACTTCCCAGATGTTTTATTCTTTTGTGCATTATCGCCCCACACTTTCCTAGAAGGTGATTTGGCGTTTCTTCTTGGTCGTCGCAAAATCTGCAGGTTGTACTACTGGATATACCTAGGATGTTAAGGTGTCTTTTAAGTTTGCAGTGACCACTGAGGAAACCCGTTGAGATTCTAAGTTTGTTTCCACTCAGGTTTATACAAGCTTTATATCGTTTTTGGTTATAAATCCCAAGAAGCATTTTGGCTTGTCTCAGTTTAGGGAGTTCTTTCCAGTTTTTTGATCTTTTTGCCTCCTCTTCCGCTTTGATTTGATTTTTTATCACATTTTCACCTATCGCGTAATAGGGTTCCGGCCCAATCATGGGTGCCACTGCCCCTGCCTTAGCCAAAACATCAGCTTTCTCATTTCCCTCAACTCCAAAATGTCCTGGGACCCAGTATAATGTTACAGTGTTGTTTTTGCATAATTTGTTGAGTTCGTTTACACTCTCCCAAACTTCGAGCTGATTACGCAGGAGTTTAGTGCTTTGAGTGCAGCTTGCGGCTTTCAATGTTTATCTGCGCACATATTCTAATTGCGTTTACTTCCGCTTGGAATATGCTAGAGGACTTACCCATTGGTACAGATCATTTGGTTCTTGGCCCAAAAATCCCTGCGCCAGTCCCTTCGGCAGTATTTGATCCATCAGTGTACCATTTGATGGCTTTAGTATTTAAAATGTAGTTCTCATTTTCTCCTACCCATTCTTTTTTATTGCTTAACTTAGTTCGAAAATTTTTCTCGAAGCTATATTTCTTAATCATATTATCTCTAGGAATGTCAAGTAGGGGTGCATATTTGGATAGTGAAGTTAATTCCTTCAATCCTATACACTTACCTACACCATGGTTCCCTCTTTTGCGAAACGCATGATTGCCCCCTTTGCAGAACTCGATCTCGATCTAGAACGACACTGTTGTTCTTATAATCCTATCGAATATGTTCATATAGCTTGTGGGGCAAAATTGCCAGTAATATTTCTTAAAGGACTTATCTTCATCTAATCTAAACGTCTCCTTCAATCAATCAGGGCCAGTTGTACAATCGTGGTACAAATTTTTAAACCACTGATTTTCATAGCTAATCTGCTAAAATCGGTGGGTTAAAAACTTGAACCACGTTGCACCACGATTGTACAACTGGCCTTCACTGTTAGACCATATATGTATTATAAAAAATTAAAAAAAACAAAAAATCCTCAGCACAGGAATAGACGTTTTCCATGAGTTTTCCAATACTGATGTGTGAATGTTGGCTCACATGATTTGTTGCTGTATTACAAACTGTCAAAATCCAAGCTGCCATTACCAAATGTATCAAACGTTTTGGTACCTTGTATAAGCTTCGTATTTCGTGGTGTCAGCATGAATTGCCATAAAATTAGTTACAAACTGGCCACTTGCAATCATGATTGCTTGAGATTTTAGTTGCAAAGTTTGACACTGATCACTGATGTCATATGGTTGAGAATTAGTTGCGTTTGTACCTATGCAGACAATGAATATGAACCTATTGCAAACCAAAACCAGTTTACAAATGTCAGATTTGAAAAGAACTTGCGAGTTTGGACGAACATCTCAAAAACAAACCATTTATTTATTAGGTTCGCTAAGTAATTATTAAAATAAGTAATTTCGACACACACAAATATCGACATAATTACATTTAAAGACATGTATTATAGTGCCTATAATCAATAATAGTTTAAAAAAGTTTTAAAAATAACAAATTTTGATTTTTCCAGATGGATGATAAGTACACAATTTTCCCCAATTGACGCCCGCCGAGCATTTCCATGCTTTGATCGGCCAGACAAAAAAGCCAACTTCTCCATTAGCATAGTTCACGATCAAGCAAAAACAACAGCCCTCTCTAACATGCCTTCCAAAGATATCACGTAAGTTTCTATAAAACTTTTTTCCACTTAACTGTATTTAACTTTTTTTTTACAGAAAATTCCGACCCGGCTATGTAAGGGAAGATTTTGAAACAACACCCAAGATGTCAACGTATTTGGTCGCTTTTATCGTTTCAAATTTGGTCAAAGCTAATTTTTCGGTATCCGACAGAAATGCAAAACCACGCATTGAATTCTATACGCGTTCTGAAGGTGTTGGTATGACCAACTATGCCTTCGATGTTACTCGAAAGGTTTTACACTATTTCGAATCATACTTTGGTATTAAGAACAGAATTCCTAAAATTGATATGGTGTCGGTGCCAGATTTTGGTTTCGGTGCAATGGAAAATTGGGGTCTAATTACATTTAGGTAAGTCAAATGCATGACAGCCCGCATTGTTTGACATATATGAAACCCCTTAAAAAATAATAAAGAAAGGGTCATGATATCTTGTGGTAATAAGTTTTTGGTTAAGTGTCATTTTGAGATAAGGGTACATCTCTAAATTAAGATGTCAAACATAACTTCAATGTCAATTTGATAATTGTGGTGGGAAAGTAATAATTCAACTTAATCTTTTTATATAGAGATTCATCCCTTCTTGTGCCAGAAGATCAAGAGAAGACCTCCTCAGCTGAACATACTGAATATGTGGCAACAATTGTGTCGCATGAGTTGGCTCATCAATGGTTTGGCAATTTGGTCACACCAAAATGGTGGGATGACTTGTGGCTGAAGGAAGGTTTTGCCACCTACATGAGCTACATTGTAACCAACTTTCTTCATCCCGAATGGAAGATCATGGACACTTTTACTATTTTCGAATTCCAACAGTCAATGGACAAAGATTCCGACAACAGTTCACATCCTATAACTTTTGATGTTGCTTCGGTCAATGACATTCGTCGTATTTTCGATCCAATTTCCTATTCAAAAAGTACAATTCTTTTGCGAATGTTAAATTCAATTGTTGGTAAGGATGCCTTTAAAGATGCCACCAAAGAATTGCTGAAAGTCTTCCAATTTAAAAATGCTGATCGAAATGATTTGTGGAGTTTTATGACATTTCAAGGACATGCAAAGCGCACTCTACCACTTGACATTCATATCAAGGACATCATGAACTCGTGGATCTCACAAGCTGGATATCCGGTTGTGACAGTTAAGAGAAATGAAACAAGACTGATAATAACTCAGCAACGTTATATGTTGCCACAGAGAAATGTCACAGATGACACCCGCTGGTACATTCCGATAACATTTGAAACAGACGAATCGAAGAAGGGCGATGACATCCCAACACATTGGATGACAACAAATGACAAAGAGATCGTGATAGAAGATGTGTTCAGTGACAGCAATAGTTCTGATATTGTCGTCTATTTGAATTTGAATCGTCAGGGTTATTATCGCGTAAATTATGATTACGAATCATGGATTGTGTTGAAGAAGAAATTTAGCACTTTGCCAGCAATCACTAAGGCACAGCTGTTGGATGATTCATTTCATTTGGCAAAGGCTGAATATTTGACATATGACATCCCATTGACATTTTTGCTCGAAATGTATTCGGCAGTTGAAGACGAATTGCTGTGGGCGTCATCACAACAAGGTTTGAATTATATGATATTCATGCTCCACAGGGAACCAGCTTATGAGACATTTAGGGTAATTTCTTTTTTAATACAAAAATAAAAATTGAATTCTTTGACAGTTAAATTATGTATATATTTTTAGGCTTTTATGAGATTTATTGTTCGTCCCGCTTTCGATCATTATGGACTGAATGAACCCAGTGATGATACACATTTACAATTAAATCATAGAGCAAGAGTTGCACAGATGGCGTGCAAATTTAATTATGACAGATGTACAGGTGCTGCACAGTTAAAGTACAGAGAATGGATGACGAATAAAACTAATATGTAAGTATTTTTTGTAACTTGTTTAATTGATATGGTTACTTTAGTTTTTTATTATTTTTTATTTATATGTTCATTATTACGCTTTATTTTTGCACTATACCTAAGCTTTAAGACAACCCGTTTTCAAAATGGCGACTAACGCGAACCAGCCAGTTTTTCAGAACCTAGTAAAAGACTAACGAATCATATCTATTCATAAAATTGGATGGGTGTTCTGTTAAAAGAAAAAGTCTTTGCCGTCTATGGCCTGCACTATAAATTCGGATTCGGATAAAACAGTTTTTTTGACTATAAATTACGATTCTGTTTATATAAATCTTTTGCCCATAAATTTTTTAACTGCCCGGCTAGCTCAGTCGGTAGAGCATGAGACTCTTAATCTCAGGGTCGTGGGTTCGAGCCCCACGTTGGGCGATTAATATTTTATACTTTATTTCATATGTACATAGCATTTTTTTCATTTTGAATATACGAAATATAAGAACAATTTTATTATTTTCTTTTTACAGGATTAAGCCGAATCTAAAGGAAACAATTTATTGCACATCACTGGCTGAGGGTTCCTATCAGGAATGGTATTTCGCATACAAACATTACAAAAGAACAACCAGTGCGTCAGAAAAAGAACAGATTCTGATTGCTCTTGGTTGCACAACAAAACCATGGTTGTTATCAAAGTAAGCATACACTTACACATTACACACACATATAATTTTATGTGGGTAATTTAATTATTATAAATCAAAAAACAAATTTATAATAATTATCCTTTTGATTTTGAGATACAAATATTATTTATTAAATACGAATATCTGTTTAAATTGACACACTATCGAACTCATACGCTCTCTATCTCTAATTGGATAAAAATTAAAAAATAATATTCGACAGGTTCTACCGAGATTTGAACTCGGATCGCTGGATTCAAAGTCCAGAGTGCTAACCATTACACCATAGAACCGTTAAAATTTGCCTGTCTAAATTAGTTTTTATTCAGCAAAGTAAAAGTTGGGTTTCATAAAAATTTTAGCACGCTGTTGTGAGATACATTGGTATAAATTATTATAACACAAGTCTTCGATTCGTGAAAAAATAGTTTTAAAATAACAATTTTGGAACATAATTTTCGCGCGCCTGAATTTTTTTCTAGTCATTGCTTGAAATGGCCGGAAACCAAATATACAGACCTCCAAAGTGCAGACAAAATGACCCAACTATGGTAAATAATTTTGGCAAACTATTTTTTTTTTTTCAGAAAAATGTAGTTTGAAACGTTTTATAAATTAATGTATCATTTTTAATTCATTTTTTATTTTTCATTTTCTTATATCTATCTTAATGCTAGACAAAAAATCTTAAACAATTAGCTTACATATTAACTTAACTAACTTACTGGCCCCATGCGGGCGCTCTAAATTAAACTGTGAATATACTTAAACAATGCCTTTCGACGTAAAATAACTTATATTTAAAATTCATGATAACTTAAAACTAACGAGAAAATTATTTAAAAAAAAACTCATTATCTATATCATTGTTTTTTTTTTTAATTTAAATATTAATGTATAACTGCCATAACATTATAATGCCGGAAAAGGGTTGCCATAGCAACTCAAAAAATTCAATAAAATTCATTTTTAATTGCTTTTATATTGTTTTCAAGTTGCTCTGGTAACATTTTCCAGCATGCTAATATTATGGCAGTAATACATTATTATTTTAAATCGTTCAAACTACATTTAAGTGAAAAAAATGTTCGTGTCAAAATTATTTACCATTGTTGGGTAAATTTTTCTGCAATTTGGGGTGCTGTATCTTTGGTTTCCGGTCATTTCCGGTAGCCCTTATGGTCATTTAATTACGGGTGACAATTAAGAAATAACTGAACAAAAATGCAGGCGAAAATAATGTCCAAAACCGGTCGCTAGCTCTCCTACTAAAAGTTTTAAATAATTTAAAAAAAAAACTGTTTTTGTTAATTAATATTTCAAAATATAGATTTTTTTTAGAAACATATTTTTAAAAAATATCGAATTTTTAGAAAACCACTCCAACGATTTTGAAAAAAAAAATATGATAAACTCATCATTAATAAAGAAAATTTGTTGTATACTTTGATTTTGGTTTAAATCTTTGAACGAGATATATGGATTTAGAGCTTTTAATAAAATTTTATACGATTTTCTCGTATCCTGTTTATAGGTTTACATTAATTTATTTAAAATGGTTACTTTCCACAATTGCAAGTTTGTGCGATCCAGTCGTGATCTTTATTTTGTATATACCTTCATAAATATCCAACTCAATCAAATCTCAAATTTTATCACAGATACCTAAATATGACCATCGACCCCACATCTGGAATTCTAAAACAGGATGGAGCTCGGGCATTTAGTGCAGTGGCTCAAAATCCAGTTGGATTTGAAATTGCATTCGATTTCCTCGCAACAAACATCAAAGAGATCTCAGAATAGTAAGTTAATTTCAACTTAATTCAAATTTATTAATAACTTTGAACTTTTAACAGCTTTGGAGATGGTTTCTCAACGCTCGCAAAAATGATTGATTCAATCACCTCATTTATGAACAAAGACTATCATAGGGAACAACTTGAACGCTTCGCCATACGGGCCCGCAAATTGGGCCTTACATCTGTAGAGAACACGATTCGCCTCGCAATGGAACAAGTTAATAATAATATTTTCTGGAGAAAACGATCCTACTACAGTCTTAAGGGTTTCCTTGAGGCGATAGTTAGTGAATTTCGTATAAATTTGTTCTAAAAAAATTTAATTCAGACTTTTAGTTTTTGTTTTAACTTAAAATCGATTTTTTTTTTATTTAAAATGAAAATGTATACTATAAAGCCTACCAATTTTTTTTAATTATTTAAAACCACAAGGAAGGTTCTAAGTAGGTATAGATATGCCCATTTTTTTATAAGATTTATCATATAATTTGCATAAAAGTGATATAAATTCTAAGATTATATAGTTTGAAGCTCGCAACGAGTTTGTTGGCCTTTTGTAAGATTTTATTTTTTAGTCTGTTGTTTTATAATTGTGGGTGCAAAATAAAATTTGTTTGATCTATAATAAAAAAGTGAACTTAAAACTATAATGTTCCTATTATTCATTAGATTTAAATATATTTTCGTTTCTCATAATTTCAATAAATAAATATTGTTGTCAATACTATTTGAAAACTGAAGGGACAAAAATTATTATGTTCTTGTGTCAAATATTAAAAAATTGGAGTTCTTAAACCCACATTTGTGTTGTATTTTAAAAAAGAGTTCTAATGAAATTTTTTTGCACCTCTATAGTTTAGAGTCAAATAAAAATAAAACACATACATACATAAGTAATATCTAAGAAAACTGCCTATAAAGTTAAATTACATTGTATGTATATATCTACATTATTGATCATACAAATAAATTTAAACTTAATACTAAAAATGAAAATATTATTATTAAAAACAGACATTTTTATGAAACTTCATTAAATTAAATTTTACTATGTTGGATATACAAAACATTCAACTTAAACTGGAACCGTCTCAAAAAAGAAATAAAAAAAAAATATGGAAAACTAATTATACTTAAATTATTAAAAAAAATGTTTCAATTAAAATTACAAAAACTAATATAAATTAAGAAAAAAAAATATTAGATAAGAAAATGTTTAAAACATAACCAATTGAAGTATTTTTATTACAAGAGCGCCTCCTTGTTTATAACTGTGCTATATAATTATATTTAAATTATAAATTGAAAAAAAAAATCTTTACAAAACATAATTTACAAAATCCCCACATTAAATGCCTTAAAAAACAAAGGAAAAAAAATTAGAGAAATGTGCACGTATTTACATATTGAATACAGGTATGCTATAAAAATGAGCCTTAAAAAGAGTGTCCTTAATCAGGTAGTTATAATTGTGTCAAAGGTTAAAGGAAGAAAAACAAATGCAAATGCTTCAAATTAATTTGTTTCCTTTGCAAAATTTATTTAGAGTATTTCATCTATCACTTTATTTATTATCGAATAGTTAACGAATAAAAAATTTAATTGAAAAATTTGAGTGAAAATGTGTTTTTTTTTAATTCTGTAAGATTACCGGATCAAAGCTTAAACAAATTCTTGTGGTAAATTAATTTATTATGTGCAAAGTTTACGCACGTGAACTTGACAGTCGACAAAATTCAAGAGAAGTTTTCTTGCTTTCGCATAAGACTATTATGGGTTAGCAACAGAGTTAACGTTACTTAAAGAAACTTGACGCAGAATTTTAACATTTGCTTACGGTTGCTTTCAAGTATTGAGGTTGGGTTGGCACTAACTTGTCCTCTTTCGAACTTGTTAATTTTATAACGGAAAGATCCAGGTAGAGTACCTGAGTATTAAAAGTTGACACACGAATAAATATTTTATTGAAAGAAAATATAAAACAAAACGATACATTTATCAAAAGAAATCGTGTTCATCTGTTAATTTGACTCCATTTACCAAACCTTTTGAACAAACCGCTTTTATATATTAGTAACATTGACATGTCCCAATCGCCGATGCCATTGCTGAAGCAAACTTTCCGATGTTTTAACAGTTGATGAAACACATAATTGCTCGCTTGAACGTGACGAAAAGCAGACAAAGTTTAATCATCCTCATTGAAAACAATGCAACCTTTTTTAGTAAATTTAGTTTCAAAGCCTTTCTTTGCTAATTGGACAATTGAAAATAGATTCACTTTTGCATTTGGGACATACCTGACGTCTTTGATAGTTCTTGCAACCCATTTTCCATCTACCCAAGCTTCGATATCAATGGAACTAGTTCCTTCAACGACCAGTGTCTCATAATTTGCTATTGCATAGGCAACAAATTTACCTCAACGAACGTTTCTATTGCATTTGTTGTCATTTTCGATTTCTGGACAATCCCGCCTACAGTATCCCACTTGTCCCACTTGACCCACTGATGACATGCAGATTTTTCTTTCGATCCATTTGAACGCACCTTCTTCTCATTGTTAGCGTGTTTTACACTAAACGCAGCCTCATGTTCCTTTAAATTTCTGTGCTGTGTTGTATCTCGTTCGGCCTTTTGTTTTTGGCCTTCTTCAAGCTGTAGTTTTGATAGAATAAGCGTTTCCATGGTACGGCATTCCTTTACTAAACGGTCCGAAAATTCTGAAACCCCTTGGAGCCAAGCTGCTTTTTATTCGACACATTTTCAAATTGTCAGATAATGTTTCCATCTTCTTTTTTATTTTCAGGCTAAAATAGTCTTCGTACAACATCATTACTCGGACGTCACTCTTTTTCTGATGAATACATTCCAGCATGTCCATCAGATTCTTCGCAGATTTGCAATCAAGAACGTAAGAGGATTGCTTTTGGTCAATCGACACAAATAAGACTGCAATTGCCTTACCATCACGCTGCAACCATTTACTCTTGATATTTTGTGTTGCGTCATCATTGGGTTTCGAATCTGTTCCGTTCACAATTCCGATTAAATCCAGACTTCGTAAAATCGAGTTCATTTTAAATTTCCAACATCTGAAATTTGTAGAATTTAAACGATGCGAAATAACAACACAAATCTTCTTCGCAAAATAAAATTAAAATAGTTTATAATTTCTTAGAGCTGGGTAAATTGGGCCCATAACCTATTGAAAGTTGACACACGAATAAATATTTTATTGAAAGAAAATATGAAACAAAACGATGCATTTATCATAAAATGATGAGAGTTCATAAAATAATATGCAAAGTAAATTATGACTCAGAGTTTTTTGTAATTTCAACACTGAGCGAAATAAAGCGGAACGTTCAAATATGGTCTTGTTACACCTATATATATTTTCCGAAAGTGAAATAACGCCGATCGGCTTTATTTCGCTTTCAGAAAGTGAAATAACAGCAAGTCGGCCTTATTTCACTTAAGTTTATCTCTGTTATAGTTAAGTAAGCACTAAGCGCTTGATGGGGTAAGTTGTAAGTATGAAGAGGGATGTTGCCTTGCCCCTTAAATACCACTGTCCAAATGGTCACTTTTAGCTTTGAATTACATGCCACTAGGTTGTTATATATCACCTCGTTAAAGCGTAATAAAGTCGAACGTTCAAAATCGGTGATATTTGGTGTTTGAATCACCCATGCTTTTAAATCTGGCATGACATTTTTGAAGATTTTTTCGAAAACTAAGAAAGTGAGGGGACTGAGATTTTGTTACTAGGAGACTGATAAAGAAACAATTAAATATTATGAATATCTCGAAAAAGGTAAAAAAAAAGTTATAACAGATTTGCTGAGATAGAAAATAGGTAGGTGGCTGTCTACAATATTAAAATTTGTTTAGAAAATGTGTTTGATGGCTTGACAGTCACGCTGGCAAACGCACTTGGTATCTCGATAAGAAGAATGCAATTATGAATGGTATGGCGGAAGAATGCAATTATGAATGGATGGCGGTCAGCCATCAGACGAATAGGGGGAATAACATGTAGCATATGAAAACATGCACGTGCCGTAACTATTAGGGACTGGTGGAAGTGTGATCATAGCCTCTTTGCGGCGGCCGCTAGTAACAAGCCTTTTAAAAAAGGTTTGGCTAATATGATCAGGCTAGTTCCTCAGGTTGGCAACAGGTTAATTCCCTGTTCCGTAAAATTTAGAATTACGAACCCGACAACAAGCCTCGGAAACGGACTGATCTCACAACGACAACCAACGCAACGAAAACGGCAAAACGATTTACGAATTTTCTTATGGAACGTACGATCGCTCTATAGAGCTCGAGCTGCTCAGCAGCTAGCCGATGCCCTGTCAAAATATAGAGATGACATAACAGCACTACAAGAAATCAGATGGACAGGGAATGGTGTTTTACAGAAGAAAGAACATGACGTATACTACAGCTGTCATACAAAACACCATGTGCTCGGGGTAGGCTTCCTAGTCAGCGAAAAATGAAGTCTACCATCATCCGCTTTAACGCTATAAGCGAAAGGCTATGCACCCTTCGCGTGCGAGGCAAATTTACGAACATCAGCCTCATTAACGTTCACGGACCTACGGAGGAGTCCTCAGACGAAGAAAAAGAGACTTACTACGAACAAGTCGAGAGGACCCTCAATGCCTGTCCAAGGTATGACGTAAAAATCATCCTTGGGGATTTGAACGCAAAAATAGGTCGGGAGCCGGTATTCAGGCATTACGCAGGCACCCATAGTTTGCATGAGAACACTAATGACAATGGACTTCGAGTCTTAGAATTGGCAGCATCGAAAAACATGGTCGTTGCGAGTACCAGGTTCCCGCGTAAATATATCTACAAAGCCACCTGAGTATCACCTGATGGAGTCACTCGTAACCAAATAGACCACGTGTTGATAGACCGTCGCCACTACTCGAACTTGATGACGGTACGAACGTACCGAGGCGCCAATATTGACTCGGATCAATATCTTGTTGGTATGGTCTTCTTGATTTAGGGAGAGTAAGTCCTGGAGCCAGTATGCTGGGCGTAGATGAGAAGTGGACACGCCTTAAGAATACTGTCATTAGTACTGCCAACTCCATCTTAGGCAGCAGTCGTAGAAATCGGAACGACTGGTTTGATGATGAATGCAAGCTAGCGACTGAACGTAAGAATGTTGCGTACCGAGCAATGCAGCAATCTCATAGAACGCGGGCACGCGAAGAAGAATATAAAGAGCTCAGAAGAATAGAAAAACGGCTTCACAGACAGAAAAAATCAGCCTGGGAGAAGAACTTAATCTGTGAAATAGAAAAAAGCCGAGAGCGAGGTCCGCACCAGGCGCGGAAGTTCTACCAATCCATCCGAAACATGACGCAGTACACACCACGCTGCACATACTGCAAGGACGGAGAGGGAAATCTGATCACCGATCCACAAAGCATACTGGAGCGATGGGAAGTGTACTTTAATGAATTGCTAAATGGTCAACTCACTGCAGAAGTGGAGGCTCCACTGCTTCAAGACGAATACCCTATGTTGCCGTCACCAAGCATAGAAGAGGTTGAGAAGGCTATAGACCGGCTAAAGAAAAACAAAGCCCCGGGAGCTGATGGTATACCAGCCGAATTATTTCAACACGGTGGGCCAGCTCTACGTCAGGCAATTCATGATATTATAGTGCACGTGTGGGAGCGTGAAGAAATGCCAGAAGACTGACGAAAAGGTATAATATGCCCCATACATAAGAAAGGAGATGTCACAACGTGCAGCAACTATAGAGGTATCACGTTGTTGAGTACCGCCTATAAGATACTCTCCTCTATCCTACAAGACCGGATAACCCCATACGCTAAAACCATCATCGGACAATATCAGTGTGGTTTCATTCCAGGCAAATCAACAACTGATCAGATCTTTACCCTTAGGCAGGCGATGGAAAAATGTCTAGAATTAAACATCCCAACATACCACCTGTTTATAGACTTTAAGGCCGCCTATGATAGCATAGCCAGGGTAGAACTTTACAAAGCCATGAGAGAATTCGGCATCCCAAATAAATTGACACGACTATGTAGGTTGACCATGACCAACGTAACAAGCCAAGTAAAAATAGCCGGATTGCTATCCAGACCAATCAACATCTTTAATGGACTCCGACAAGGGGATGGTTTGGCCTGCCTCCTCTTCAACCTGGCGTTGGAGAAAGCAATCCGTGACTCTGGCACGGCAACAAGAGGGACCATCGTCAACAGGTCCAGCCAGATACTGGCTTACGCAGACGACATCGACATCATCGGAAGAACCGAGCAAGCTGTACACGATTCCTTCATCCAGATCGAGCAGGCGGCACAAAATCTGGGGCTGCACATTAGTGAAGGTAAAACAAAGTACATGGTGGCGTCGAATGCGAGAGGAACAGTTGGTCAAACAATCAAGGTAGCGGAGCACGAATTTGAAGTGGTGCAATCCTTTAAATACCTTGGGTCAATAGTAGCAGCCGATAACAATATAGAAGAAGAAATACGCGGGCGGCTTCTCAAATCCAACAGAGCCTACTACAGTCTGTCAAAGCTCTTCAAATCCAGAAATCTCACCATAACTTCAAAACTACTGCTGTACAGGACCATGGTTCTGCCAGTACTCACATATGGATCCGAGACTTGGGTGCTTAGCAAAAGGCACTCTGACCTCTTAGCCGCGTTCGAGAGAAAAGTCTTAAGGAGAATTGTTGGCCCCATATGTGAGGAAGGACGATTCCGGAGACGGTACAATCATGAATTGTACGCAATCTACCTTGAAGCAGATATAGTGACAAAAATTAGGCTCGGTAGACTTCGGTGGGCAGGACTCCTAGCTCGCATGAGCGAAGAGGAACCTGCTCGGAAAGTTCTTTGTGGTACATTCTATGGCAGACGACAGCGTGGTAGACCATGCTTGCGCTGGAGAGATGGCGTAGACCAGGACGCCCGGAGCCTTGGGGTGCGCAACTGGATGGCGTCGGCTCGAGACCGGGATAGGTGGAGAGACTTGTTGAAGGAGGCCAGGACCGGACCCCGGTTGTCGAGCCGATGATGATGATGATGATGATACCTATATCTTAAGAGATACAAAATAGGTGGACCCACTAAATTTTTGTAACAATATGTGATAACGCTACATTCGTTTTGCGAGCTTGATAGACCTAGTGTTGGCTAAACATCGAAATATTTTACTATCGATAGTATCGATGTTTTTCGGAAAAACTATCGATACTATCGATAATTTTTTTTTAAATCATTGATTGATCTCTGATCTCTTACATAATATGTTTATGATAACGAAATGTGAACATAAAATTATTCTGTATACAAAAAATACAAAAAACTAATAAAACAAAATTTTGTTGCAACAAAACAAACCTATAACAAGTTAAAGGGCCAACCATAAGTCGTAAGCAAACGAAAGCTAATGTCATAGTTCTACGTCAAGTTTCCTTAAGTGCCGCCATTACCTTCAGTCGACCATAATGGTCGAACGCACACGCAAGCCAATTTCACATGTATTTGGCTGGCTGTCAGATTTACGTACGTAAACTGCGCTCTGGAGCGCTCTTTACGTACGGAGGCAAAAGTGAACGAAAACTTGCCGAAACTGAGCAATCCGACATTATGTGCGCACTATACAAATTCCTTGTTCTCGCTAATTTCGTACGGCACCGTACGTACTAATTCTTCTATTATGGTTCTGCCTTAAAGAGAAATATATACAGAATAGAAGAAACACAGTCCTCAAGAATTTTTGAGTTATGTTTAATATTATTTGCTGTATTTTATTATGCGCTTGTTATTTGCGTCGCTTTTTTGCTATTATTTTTCTCCAAAGAAGAACTGCAAGAAAATCGTTCAAAAGGGAAATGAAGAAAGCAGTAATGCAGATA
This sequence comes from Baccha elongata, assembly GCA_951217065.1. NCBI lineage: Eukaryota > Metazoa > Arthropoda > Insecta > Diptera > Syrphidae > Baccha > Baccha elongata. Next base: position 55,046,171 of record OX578273.1, on the reverse strand, counting down.
AACTTGATCGACATTTCTCGAAGTGAACTTGTAGATTGATTCCAATAAGTAAGCGCCATAGCTTATTAGAGTGGCTAGGTGTTTTTTAGTAACTTTAATATTTGTCTATATGTCCATACAATTTGCCGCTCATTTGCAGATTGAGTAGTACGGTTGCACGAATGGAAACACCTACGCTACGACCGAGGACGTGTTGCAAGATCCGTTGACATCTTCAACAGACCTCCGACATGTTCGTGGTGGCATGTTCCGTTCCAATGTAACATCCGACGAGCACAAGTCCATTCACCATACAGAACCGATCGTATTCGAACAAGTTTCGTAGGACCGTTAGTACGACCAGCACGAATTGTTTCTAGATGAAATTGATAAAGATGTAAAAGATGTTGATGCTTCTGTCGATTTAAATTAGCAATTTGAATCTAAATATTCAAATTGCTACTTCCTTTCTTCCTTTAACAACGGCACTGGATCATTGGCTTCTGTTTCTTTTTAAACCTACTTTTATTTTGGATTTTGGATCTAATATTCTCAGGCATTTAGGAATTGAGTTCGTATAGTAAAGCTTAAGACGTTTTTTAACCAATCTTAAAGTGATTTTGAAATGCCTTGCCCTTATGAAGTGTTTAGTATTTAGTTTGTGTTTTATATCCAAAAGTGTTGTTTCGATTAGCTTATGGGACTAAGGACGATATAATATGTGAAAATATTACAATAAAAATATTATTAATTTTTTTTATTTTCAACAATTATTTTTTCTTTTCGACGGTATCAATAGTTATTAACTATCGGTGATAGTTTCGATGGTAAGAAACTATCGATACTATCGATAGACTATCGAAAGACTATCGACACTAGAAAACCTAACTTATGCCATACTCATATAGCTAACTACTATCTTCCCTTTACTGACAATCTTTCTTGGGCAAACTAAAACTTTTTTTTTTGTTTTTTGGCAAACATTTCGTTGACTTTCATTTTTATTATTGTTACGTTGGCTTCCCTGAAATTACGCCACAGGAAAATTCGCTAAAAAAATCTCCATATGTATACGTATAAAAAATCTGGCTTTTTTTTTCCTATGCAGAACCACCCAAAAAGTTTGACACAAAAATTGGGTTCGTTTTCCATAAATTAGCTGGGCATTTGTTCCTTTTTGAATCATGAAAAAAAAAACAGAATTTTATTTATAGAAAAAAAAAAAACAGAAAATGTGTTTTTGGCTATGTTTTCAGTTATTTTTCGCTATAACTACCCCCTTTTAACTGTCTATAATTTATATCTGATAGTATTGATTCGTACTGTACTATTAAATTATTTACATTTATCGTATCCAATAACCGCTATAATAATAGGGTGCTGTCTTCGATAAATATGTTTTCAAGCTAACTGGGAGAAAATAGATTTTTGAACACAAAAATTTTAGAAGGGGATGTAGCTCAGATGGTAGAGCGCTCGCTTAGCATGTGAGAGGTACGGGGATCGATGCCCCGCATCTCCAGTTTGTTCTTTTTTTTCTAAATAAACCATACATAAATGTTGTTATTAATTATATTTTGAAACTCCATAAATTATACAATATTACAATTCCTCAATCAATAACTTTCCTTCCTGTCGTCTTGCCATTGCATTTGGATCTTCGATTTGTAATCTAAATTCTGGTTGAGAATTTTCAACTTGAGGAGGTTTAGCTCTGTGATTAATTGCGTCTGTCTTTTCTCCTGCCTTTGGTGTCAATTTGCCGAAATTCTCCATTGTTTTCATAAAACTATTTTTAACTACATTTTTTGGTTTAATCAACTCAGCAAAATCATAGTCCACAGGAGGCTTAACCGGTTTAACCTTAACAATAGTTTTATCTTTTGAAACATTCGATTCCATGATTTGAAGTCTAGTAGCATGAATAGGAGCTACGTCACCTAACTCTCTATGTAGACCCTGCATTGCCTTGCAAGCAATTGCATTTTCAGGTTCAATTAGCTTTATGTGTTCGTACGTTTGAAAAGCATCAATTTTCTGTTCGAGACCCAAAAATGCCTCAGCCTTGCGAAGCAATGCTTTCAAATTGGACGGATCGCGTTTTAAACATTCATCGCAATCCGATAGCGCATCTGCGTATCTTTTTAGTTTCAAATCTATGAAATAAGTAGATTAACAAAAATATAAAATTGCCTTTGTAAAATACTCACTTGCTATTGCCCGATTGTTATAACCTGGCGCTGATGGTTGAACTTTTATAGAACGTGAATATTGCTGGAATGCATGATCATATTCCTTTAATTTAAAATACTCATTTCCACGAATTCTATAGCTGTAAATATAAAGTTCAAACAGAAATAAACCATGGTTATCTCTAGTGTATGAATTACAAATTGTTTCTTTGCAAACAAAGAGATTGATTTAAAACAAACTGCAGCATAGGCGAACTGTAATTGAATAGAGGACACGACTGGGTCGCACAAACTTACTCTTGTGGCTAAGTTACCTAAGAGCTCTCACAAAAAAATATTAAATCAATAAAACATGTGAAATTTTATTAAAAGCGTTAAATCGAATCCAACAAAGTTTCAATCCGAAATCAAAGTAGGTATATGCAAAAAATATTCTTACGTAAATATGAAAATATGAAAAAAACTTGATAATCGTCGGACCAGTTTTTTCCAGCCCCTCAAACCCACCTCCTAGCTACGTGCCTGGCTACAGCTAGCAAAAAAAAAATAAAATAATTATTAAAGAACTTACTCTTCAGAAAGTTTCTCCCTTTCAATGGATGAAAGTCTTGCATAAATATTCGATTTTTCATCGATGGCCTCATTTTTTTCCCACTTTTTTCGACAAGTTCTATTCATTCGTTCAACTTGCTCTCTAGCTCTTTCTTCTTTTAAATCCATTTTAAGAATTTCAGCATCGGCATCATATTTGTCCCATTGGTCATAATTCGTAACAGCTGAAGTTTCTTTGATTTCTTGAATATTTTCTTTAATCTTTTTTACATCTACTTTGCCAGATTTTCTTATCGGAGGTTGTATAATTTCAATGTCATTCGTAGGAATTTTCTGAATTGTTGACAAAATCGAATCTTTGTTTTTGATTTCCGTTGACCACTCCTGAACAACAAAATGTACATATATAAATTAAAAATGAACAAGATACACAGTTTAATTTCATTTATCTTACAGCTATTGGTGCACTATGTTCGTCCCAATCTTTTGCACTGAAACTATGTTTAGTTAGCATACGTTCTTCTGTCCTTAGAGCTCGACTTTGTGGATTCAGTTCTTTTAGTTTATCTTCGGCACATTTAGTCAATTCCGGATAAAAGCCCTCTTCTCCAGATCTAAGAACCGAAACTATTTTTTCCAATTCTTTGATGTCCTTACATTCTTTGATATAATCAAAGTCAAGATGTGAGATTGGAATATCGTATTTTTGCAGCAGTGTCCTTTTTTCCATTCTGATTCGTCGTTCCTATTGAAATAAAAATAAGAGATTTACATATATTTTTACTTTTCCTTTTTTGACAGTAAATAACTCTTGCAGTGTAACTGATTTATCGATCAAACATTTTATTCAAAGTAGTGTGTTGGAGTGAATTTTCTGCCTTTTGAATAACGAAACGAAAATTTAATAAAATACACTGTCGCACGAACTTGTGTTTGACACGTTTTTTAATGCGTCGTACAAAATTTGTTAATGCATAACAGGACTATTTGAATATCAAATTTCATACAAATGGGTGAGTAGGTAAAATTTTATGATAGCTAGTCAAAATGAAAAACGAACAGTCTGTAAAAGGAAACTCAAAATGGAACGAAAATAACGATTTTGCTTGAAGATTTCGAGAGCTAGGGTTGTTTGGGAATAGGTTTCACTACCCTACTTATTTTTTTTTTAAAGAAAACAAAATTAACGAAATAAAAAAGTGCTGATATTTTATAGAATATCAAATTTTGTTGAAATCGGTGTATCCGTTTTAAAAATAGTTGATACAAAATTTCTATGGAATGTACCATAAATAAGACTCTTCGGAAATAAAAACTCTGGAAACAAATCACTCATATGAATTTTTTTTAGAAAAATAACAACTTACGCTGCTTAAGTAGTCCACACTCCACATAATAAAAGTCCTGACGTCTGAGAGGTGAGCAGGAGGAGGGGGAGGGGTATTTAAGTTCCCCTATTTGGAGCTTACGCTTATACCTCGGAAATTCTCAGTCATAGGGAAAAATATTCTGAACTTCTAAAATTTGTATTATTAGTTGTGTTCGTTGAATTTTATCAATATTACCCAGGGTCGACCCAGGTTTTCTTGACAGCCCCAATAGCTGTTCTCAAAAAACGCAAAAGGTTTTGTGTTGTTGACAAAAAGAAAGAAACAAGTAAATATTTGTTTCCGAAATTAAAACTTGAAATTTGTTGATTTTTGTACATTCCAAAACATAAAACAATTACATTTTGTTTTATTTGTATGTTTTATATGTATATGTTTTTATTAAAATAAATCTATAATTTCTTTTCTTTGCGTTGCAAAAGCAAAATAAAATATTCAATTGTAGACATATGTTTGACAACACACATGTCAATTGTCAATTTGTTTACCTCAACTCGCCCCAGCAAAATACCTAGATCTACTTCAGGCTGAGTTAGGGCGACCCCAGCTCTAAAAAAACAGAGAATTTGTTACCCAGGGCGAGTTGAGGTTTTTACAAAAAACGCTTTAGGGCCACTTCAGGGCGATCCCAGCGCGACCCCAGGGCTCAACGAACACAACTATTATCATGTTTTTCCAATTCTCAGACGATTCCGAGTTAAACGCATCGCTAAGGTAAACGTTTTTCCCATATTTTTCATTATAGTTAAGTTAGTCATATCGTCTAAATCTAAACTAAACTGTTAATCTGAAATTCCTTAGAGGAAGTTATAGAGAATTAAATTTCCTTTTAGATACTTAACTCTTGAAATTGTGTTAAAAAAAATTTATGTTTTTTGAGTTATAATCGAAAAACTGATTAAAGGAAGATTTAAAGCCCCACCGCCACCCCTTTTGCGGCCAACCTTGCATTGCATAACGCGACGTTGCCATCATTCTCAAAGGAAAATTTTTATTAAAGTTATACAAATGAAATGATATAATTTGGGAGGCGATCGTAGGTTTACCTATCTCATCGGGACTCTTGGAAATTGAACACTAACCGATAGGTTTTGCTACTTAACATTTGCAAAACCGTAGGTCAGACAAACTTTTTGATGTACATTTGGTCAAACATGGCTATTTCCCGTGTTTCTTTATTTTGAAACCATATAGAAATCAAACAGTTTTTAAATAAACTGTTCTTATTAAAAATATAAGTTATTTTCCACAAAAAAGTTAAACTGTTCCTCACCTAGTGTGGGAAAATGCCTTTAACTAAAAGTAAAAGGCACAACTGGTTTGCACAAACTTGCTTATATAACAACTAGGGCTTAAAAGCAAAAAAGCACAACTGAGTCGAGACGTTTTCGAGAAAAAAAAGGTTTTTCATAACCGTTACATAGAAGGTACCGTTAGTTTAAGGCCTAGAATAAAAATTCTAAAACACCCTGAACCTAAAAATTTTATGTATAAAGTTTAAAGAATATCGGCCCAACCGTTTAAGCTAGGCAGATGCGAATGACAGACAGTTTGACAGATTGACAGACTGACAGACTGACAGACTGACAGACTGACAGACTGACAGACTAACAGATTGACAGACTGACATGTTGCAATATTTTTGCGTGGCTTAAAAAAAAAGAAATTCTAAAATACGTCACAAAAAAACACCGGATAGGGCCATTTTTGACCAAACATATACCTGAAAAAGTTTGTCAGATCATTAGTTTTGCAAATGTTAAGACTAAACTTATCGGTTAGTGTTCCAATTGTTCAAGGGACGTGATAAGATAGCTTATCTTAGTTAAATCGTTTTTGTATTTAAATTAAAGTAATTCTATTTTGATTCAAAGTCATTTTTTTAAAGTATCCGCAACATGAATTTAAAAGCGAGCGTATTAAAAATTACGTAGCTATTTTTCTCTGAGTGAATCGCAAGTAAAAAGTGAATGTATTTCTCACAACAGTGTATATTATTTCCCGTTAAATTATCTTCCTGTACCTATGAGATAAAGTTCTTAGTCAAAAAAGAAAGTCTCGTCATATGACCGCACGAAGAAAAAAGTCATTTTATTTTTACCGATTTTTGGTACATGGTATACTTCTAGGAGTTATAAAATGAAAATAATCAATTTGTGTTGGGATTCAAAAACTTGAAATGCTCATATCTTTTTTTTATATACACATATTTTAGCAGCAGATAAATATTTTCTTGTTATGCAGCCCCAATGCCCTTCTAAAATATATTTTTCCATATTTTTTTTTCAAGCGGGTATAGTGTGGAGAACAGCTTCAAAATTGACCGGAAGTGACCATTTTTGGACTAAAGGTACTTGAAAAAGTTTGTCCGACCATCGGTTTTGCAAATGTTAAGGCTTAACCAATCGCCAATCGGTTAGTGTTCATGTTTCCAAAGTAAGCGATGATGAGATAGGTAATCTTACGGTCGCCTCTCTTACTATAATTTAAGAAATAAATTTAGGATTAAAGATCAAAATTTAATTTCGGAATTTTTTGTATTTTTAAAGTAAAATTGATTCTTTTATTTATGCTAATTATTTTAGTGAAGTCTCACAAGATCCAACCCTCCGGTTTTGGACTCATCTTTTTGAAGTATATACTTTTTGTGGTCGCTATAATTTCCCAATTATAATTTCGGGCATAGCAACAACATTTTCGTAAATCTATAGCCTGTCCCCATACAATTTAGCACATTTTAAGGGTTCGTGGTATGAAAAAACGATCAAACGTTTTGGTCTTTGATAAACTGGCTCCTGAATTATTAATCAGACGTGTTGGGAGATAAAAAAACTAATCATTTTCGTTATCATACATTTTTTCTATTAAACTCAACTTATCACAAGAGCTACTTTGAGCGACCCAGTCGTGCCTTGTTTTTTTTTTTTTTGCATATAGTTTTGAAGTCGAGGTATGTATACATATGTATATATAAGTAGCTATTATGTACCAATAAATATATGTTATTAATAAATCCTTCTTACCATCATTCCCATAATTTCTTACTATACAATGAGCATTTATTTGCATCTGAATTTTTATATTAAAAACATCAAAAAAAGCATTTATCTGCATTTGAATTTGTATATTGAAAACATCAAAAATAAGCAATCAGTAATAGATAAACAATAATTTTTACAAACAAAACCCCTAAAAAATGTTTCTCACTTCAATGATTTATTAGATTGGTCTGGACATGCCATTTGATAAAGGAATTGTATCAAAGTTCTTGTTGGTCGTCCTGTCATACGATTGCGTAATAGATATGGAATGGTTCCTTCTTTAGTGAGCATTCCTACACCTCTGATGTCTATGTGAGCCCAATCTGCATTGTGAACGAATTCCTAGAAACAAATGAATTCAAAACCAAGTTATGTTAAAGTTTTGGGACACAAATTTACGTCAAGGACTGCAGCTGCTAAGCAAGACGAAGCCAAGCCATTACCAGTGTTACTAATGTCATAACTGACACTATCTGAAATTATATAGAGTTAAAATGTTTGCCAATTCTAAGATCCTAAAAATATACTTACTCTTAACTTGATTTTTGTAATAATTCCATAAGGGCATTCTCCAAACCCTGTCTCCAGTAATTGAGCCTGCTTTCTGCAATTGTTTCCACAGATAATGGGAATTAGAGAATACAGCTGCCGCTCCACTACCAATACCCTTTTTTACGCCATTTCCCATTGTTGCAATATCAACAACCATACGTGGTTTATAAGCTTTTTGGGCATAAATCAGCGGATCTGCCATAACAACAACACCAGCTTTATTTGTTTGCTAAAATTTTAATGCGAT